>VXAB01009629.1:175997-288024 GCA_013399175.1 Odontophorus gujanensis
CTGGTTTTTTTTTTTTTTTTTGCATTGTGTGAACTAGCTTTTAGTCAATTTAATGTAAGTTTACTATGGCAACAGCTGCATGCTTTGTAGCATGCAGTCTTGGACAAACACATAAAACCAGCACCTCCTCCTCATAGCCCAACACTTTGATCTTCGACGCTGACTTAAAAGCCCCTGCTTCCTAAATTTCCAGGCCAGTAAACCTATGCATACAAGATTTCTAGCTGATTCAGAAAATTTTTCATTCACAGTTAATCTAATAAAAGCATTTTGCTATGAAAGCTCCTTTGTGCTACTTGGTATATTCAGTAGTTAGGGGGTTAATGTGTGAAATGGATCACAGGGCTGAAAGTAAAAATCACTGTTAAAAAATGTGATACCAAGAGAATTAGGCACAACATAATTTTGTAACCACCAAGAATTCTCAATAGTAAAATAAAGCCTTGTACTCCCAGCATTTTCATTAGTTTTCCAGTTGTGCTGGATGCAGTGTGAATTACAATGAGCTAGAAAGCAGTAGTTGCTCTTTTTAAAGAACATGCACTGTATAGGGGGAAGTCATTTCTTCAAATCACACTGTGCTGGTTATTGGTTTGTATGTGCTAGTACACATTTCAGCACTTGGAAATCCTATTTCTCTCTATTACTGAATGCTGCATATAGCCTACAAAACAGTAAACGTTTAGCATCTCTCAAAATGAGCTTCATTGTATGCTAAATATTTGTTTAGAACTATGCACAGCTATATAAATCTGTAGAAAGATCATTCTGCAGCACATATTTCACTGGGAGGATATTTCTCAGTCTGGACGGGAAATACTGTGTCTTCATTATAACAACTACAGAACATAATATTAAGGACACGAATAAAGGCCAAAACTGTACGAAAATGTACGCTGACAAACTTCTAATATAAAATGTTGATCTGTTGATATTTACCTATTTATCAGAAAAACAAAAACACTAAACTGATTTAGGCAAGTGAACTATATATCATAATAGTACAATTTCGCAAAAGAGACAACCTTATGTAGAGAATTACTAATTTAACTGAAAATACTACTTCTGTAGCTTTTTAAGAATTAAATACACCATTCACACTTGAAGCAAAACTGGAGTTGATCACCCTGATCTTCACAAAGATTCATTTGGAGAATCTATAGGTGGAGTCAAAACAACAAACAAGTCAACAACAACAACAAAACAAGGTACACCACTCCTCGTCTGTTTGCTGTGCATTGATTTCTATTTTCATTAGTCACCTTCTAACAATTCACTTCTTTCCTCTCAGTACAGAGGCACTCGCCTCTCCTGCACCACCCTCTGTCTGGAGGGTTGTTTGTTTCTTAAAGAAAAGAAATTAAAACCATATTATATTTTCCAGCAAAGCTTAAAAGGAAAGACTTGTCCTTAACCAGATACACTAATAAGATTCTGAAAACATGCAATAAACAAGCATTAAAGCTTTTTTTTCCCCTGACAAGTGGTCTGACATTGTTCTCTTGAGAATTCTTTTTTTTTCCTAAAAGCTGTTTACAAACTCATTAAAATGAAATATTTACTGAAGAAAAAAATGCATTTCAGAAAGTAATGATCAATTTCTTAATGTTCTTTTCTGTTTTAGGGTATGCATGTTTATTGATTAAAACTTCACTGAACTTTAATGGCAAAGAAGGAAAATCAAAAGGTAGGGTACGAAACACATTTACATTAGGTATTTCTGCATGGACAACCAAAGTCATGGCATTTCTCTGATCAAGGGGCAAGCAGGGTTGCACAAGGCAAGGAATGGATATCATGTGGTCGACTACAGGCTTTTACAACCGTTTTGCTTGCCTGAGCCACTCTGAGTGGAGAGGAATTATCTTGGGCTACATATGTGTAGGTCATTCAGAAAGTAATGCTTCCTATTTGCTTCCATAGAAACAAAAACCAGATACAAAAAGTACAATAAGACTGTTGAATAAATTCACAGCTACAAAATGTTATTTTTCAACATAGTCACCATCATTAGCTGTGCATTTTTGCCTGAGATGAACAAGATGCCATTCTGCCAGATTACCTTTCCTGTTGCCATCTGTTGCATGACAACAATGTGTAACAGGACACTGATGGAAAGGTTCAACCTCAACTGACATACCACCAACATCCGTCTCCGGCACTGTGGGCAAACCTTGAAAGTAATGCTTCCTATCTTACTAAGTAGCCCTTATAAATTATATAATACAGTTAATGCATATGTAACAAAACTTAATTTTTAATATTTTATTAAAACAAAGAAGAGCAACAAAAACTTAAAACTAGTGAGATATTTTTGTTTTTGTGAAACAAAAAAATCAGTTTGATGGCAATGGCTGCATTTATTAGTGAGTTCTCAAAGCATTTGTCAGATTTTTCCAAGAAATTTTACTTGTGCTGTGCTTCAACTCTGAAAACAGCTTTTCACAAGCAGAGGTACTGTCAAAAAAGTGATTATAAGAATAAGGTGTGGTCGTGAAGCAAGGGATAATTTTCTCTAGTAGGAGAGCATTTGCAAAAGTCTGGTAAAGAGACATGACCAGATCTTTGAGTTGGATATCTGATTGCAACTCTATACATTCTGTTAGAAAATGTGCAGGTGATGTATTTATGTTGATTGAAAATGAATTCACAAATACACAAAACACTAAGGTAAAAATGCAACAGTGCCACAACTGCTGTATTTTAAATGCACATTAAAAAGCTTATGCTGGAATCTTTTTGGCTACCCTGGAACCACACACAACAGGAAGGGAGAGCTACATGGAACATTTCAGGACAGGATGTCGAACATCTACATCCCCACACAAAAGCACAGTAGGAATTCACAGCATGAGAACCAGTTGCGTAGTACATCCCCAACAGCAACACTGCAATGCCTCCCAGCCCAAAGGTAGCTCACAGCACAATTGGTTACCATTAATAATAAGGAGTTTGGACCTCAATCCTTGTCCCACCTCAAAGCCCAGTGAGTTCAACACCTGTGAGACCAAGCCTGGTCTAAAGTGGCAAATGACCTAGGGATTGACTTTTACTTGTGCTACTATTGCCTGAATGAACAGCAGAAAACAATAACAAATAGATTAATGTGCTGCATTTAGTGAACCACCCAAAAAAAGTTGGCTCTGTCAATTAAAAAAAGACAAAATTAGTTAGCTGCATAATACATAGAAAGCATTCCAGGTTTTTTTGTTGTTGTTGTTTTTTAAATACTGCCTAGGACTTCCTGAGCTTTTTAACAAATGTTAAGAATAAAAAAGAGCATACCAAGGTAATCTGTTAAGAGTACTTATTCTGTTTTTCCAGGTGTGTGTGTGATTAGAGTACTATACATTTGCATAAACTTTGGATTTTCCAGACATTAGAGAGAAGCAAATGTAAAGAGAATCCTGTAATTTATCAAGTGGCTTTTCAGGAAGAAAGAGTAATATTCCTTTGCAAGATATCTGTACGGTTCACCATGTAAATAATTCTCTATTCAAGAGAGCAGAATCATATTTTACTTGTGGGTTGAACAAACAGTGCATTCCCACCTCAATTCTGTTCCACCACCAGAGGAACTCAAAGAACCAACAATGAATACAAGTATACTAGCAGGCTGAGTAACAAAAGGGCAATTACACATAAAAATGAAAGGAGGAAAATAGTCTACATATTTAATTCCAGGGTGGAAGGGACAGCATAATAGAATACAGTTTATGGATATTGCTACCACAAAGCAAAGTCAAGACAAATTGTGATTACATTCCTCCAGCACTTTCCTAAATCTCCCAAGTCTTTATTTACACAGAATTCAGCACTGTAAAATCTAGGAACAGATTAAATACACTGTCTACACACATCCAAGGAGGCTTTCATTCACTCTTTCAAACCTGAGCACAGCTGGTAACAACAAACTGAGTTTTCCTTCCTGAGACTAACTTGCACTATGTACACATGCACCTTAGCATCTCATTTACAGCAATTTCCCTAGTGCGGGTGTCCTCCACTTAAGTCCTTGTAACTGTTGCACTTCAATTCAAACGCTTGCAGCTTGAAGTTGCATGGTGCAGTGCCAACCAGCATTACCATACCATAAACAGAGCAATCTAGGAAACTTTAAATCCATGGAATAAAAAAGGGAAAAAAAAAGGCATTCACTGGAATTCTTATGCCTGAAGTATGAATTAGTATACTGATAAAACAGTGGGGTCACAGATTGCTCCATCATATTTTTCTGTTACTGAGAAATTAAGTGATCCATGCACATATGGTAAGTTGACTTCCATCAGCATTTATTTTTCATAGATAAGCTTTCAACAACCAGGCAAGGAACCCCCTAATAATTAGGTTTTGCAATTTATAGCTTAATAGCCTATGGGATTTAGGGTTGATGCCTTCTCTGAGACTGTCACACCTGTGCCCTTTTAGTATTACATAGTAGCTTAGCATCCTCATTAGAGTCCAGAGATTAATATTAATGAGACAGATTCTCACTCAAGGCATGCTAACTTGCATGACTTTAATTTAAATTTTTGAGTGAAACTTAGAAATTATCTTTTCCTTATTACTTTTATTTTTAAGAGCTTTCAGTTTCTTTTGCATATCAAATGATATCAGGAATAATGCAACCTTGATTAATGCCAGGAAAACAGTAATCTGTTCCATACAACAGTAGAATCAGTATTAGAAGGAGATTTCAGTGTGCAATCCTCTATGAGGAAAAATGAGCTGTTCTTGTTTTTGACTCAACTAGGCAAGTCTTGAATATGTAAATCATTTGTAAATACTGTGGTTGAGGAACAGCAATTCTGACTATCTAAAGTATTGTCTGTTCTGGTAGCATTGTAAAAGGACTGTTATTACACAGTAAAAATATTTTTTCTGTTATCCAAGGAAAGGCAGTAAAATCTAGGTCTCCAGCATGGGTTTGCAGTCCATCTCACAAGGAAGAAATTATGCTATGACACAAGATTCAAAATTTTTACTCATCTTTCAAGGATTCTCCAGGACTCAATATAATACAGCAAAGTTTGTTTTGCTAAGAAGAAAAAATCCACTGCAGAATACCAGCACTTCAGCAGTACAAATGCTGTTATGTACTTTAATACTTGTATTGCTGAACCTAAATGCACAGATCAGACACACAGAAACAACTAAGTATCACCTCTCTGGCAAAGTCAGGGTTTTTTATTTACTTCAGTTTGGAAGCTGGGTTTTTTGTAGCCAGGGTACATGAAAACATGCTCATTCAACCCCACAGCCTCCAGCTAACTATTGAGTTTTCAAGCCAATTTCAGCTTAATTTAACAAAGGAACAGCAATCTGGACCTTAAGTTCCATGCAAGTCACAGGCTGGGCAATACAAGAGGAATATTATAAATCATCCCTCAGTGGGAACATCAGCAGAATGCCCACACCAGCTCTGTGGTTGAACACAGTGCCTGCTGCCTCTTACCTTTGTATTTAATTGACCTGGAAGAGACCCAAAACACAACAGAGGAAACATAGGAGCTTATGATCTAATTTAATGATTATTTTTAGGAACCAAAAATTTAAGGTTCAAAGTATTGATGCTTCTGAATATCAAAGGCTCACTGTACTGTTCGAAACTGCTCATAGCTAGATTCTTTTCAAATGCACTCATGACATGGTGCTGCCAGTCTAAAAGAGTTGGCATTTCCCAGCTCATTCACATGTACTACATTTTATTGTAAGAATAGTAGAAAAAAAAAATCTCAAAGCTTCTTTTCCTATGCTGGGCACAGAATTGGCTCCTCAGCATAACCAAGGCTTCTAAATCTAGGGAAGACATCAGCTAACAATAGCTTGCCTTTTTATTCTTTTTTCTTTTTTTTCCATAATGGACCAAGATCTTTTTTTTTTTTTCTGGCATAAGCTTGCATACTTAGTAAAAAGCAGAATATGTCAAATACGTTTAAACACCTAATGTAATTTTGCAAATAGCTTCATTATCAGCCAAAAGTGAGAGGAGACAGCAACTGACACAGTATTCGCTCTGAATTCAGGTTATTGCTCTACCACTGTAGCTACACCAGATTGTTTTGCTCTGTGCCCCAGTGGAACCACAATGAAAAATTAGCTGCTCCACATTACAAATTACCTTGTTCTCAGCTACAGCAGGTAATGGCATTTCAAGGTGCACTCACAACATAGGATGGGAGGAAGAAAATGAAAGCAATGTTTAGCTTGTTAAGTCTCACAAGCTTGCTCTTTTCTCTCAATTCCATGTTAGTATTTGTAAACAATTCAAATTTTTCTTGTTACAAAATAGCAGAGCTACATAAAATCTAACAAGCCATTTGATTTCCAAGTACACCAGTGACTGCAAGCCTTCACCTGGGGGCCATGCAAGGCAACAACAGAGTCCAGCCAGCCATGTTGACTGCACACTGTCTGCAAGATGAGGCCATCAAGTCCCTTGGCCTCCAAAGGCCTCCCATGGCTGCACGCGAGCTAGCACCTTCCCCCAGCAGCTCAGGTTTGTATGTATATGCACAACACTGGGAGTTAGTTGCTGCTTTCTGTGATCTGCCTTGGTATGATGCAGCAGTGTCCTAATGGCAACCTGCAGCTGCCACCAAAGACTAAATGAGTTTAATTCCTTTAAATAGTCATTCACAACCATCTATTACTTTCTGTATATCACTTACTATGACTGCTGTTAACAGCATTCTGTTATCTACTTTGCTACAGACCATTTGAGTTTGAACACTCCTCCAAGCGAAACCCTCAGACGATGAGATACCCCTCCAGTGGCATCCCCACTCCCTCAATTCCTCCATTGCACAAGACAAACCAATGCAAAAACCTCCCAAAACTGAACTAACGCACACTTATTCCACTTCCATTAATGCTGAACATTCACATTCCAGTCACATTCTGCTGTTACCTTCAACCCTTCTTCCATAAATAAGATTCATACCTATGCCAGTAAGTACTTATCCCAGGTTACGTAGAGAAGTGCAAAATTAACATTAATGTTCATGGTATTATCTCTGCTTTTGTTTATTAAAATGGCTTCAGGCAGTTCAACTTCAGCCCTCACCTACCTTACAATCCACAGCAGCATGCAATTGTTTTGCATGACATGCTGTAAAACCATACGCTCTAAAATCTATTTCTCCTTATTAGAAAAGAAAAAGTTAGCCAGTTGTATTTTATTCTTTGTTCTGTTACAGAAAAACTCATTGTTCACTTGAACATGTTGGTTACTTATTGCTTATTCTGATTTAGACTTTGATTGAGATGACCTTAAGAAAACTTGAGAGATGAAATAAAAATACAAGGAAGGTTATATCCAAGCATAATTTAAGTGTTGATTCTTCCCATTATTCCCATCATCAAATGATAGACATTTACATATTCAAGAAGATAATCCTAAATTCACTTTCTCTTTCTCTAACTCCCAGTTTGAAAGCCCTTCAATAGAACAAAAGTGAAAACAATGAATACAAATGTGATGCTCTACTAAGTAAACTATGAAGTGCATCCTACTTTCACAGTTCTAACAATCAAACTTCAGTTAAATCTCTCATTGAAAATAAGAGACATACGGCTGTCTTGCACCCTGGTCACATAGCATGAAGTGCAGTTGCTAAATTTCTACAAATGCAGCAGTACTGGCTAGTGGGGCACAGGGGAACATGGCTGGGAACACAGGGTACAGTGAGGTGAGGTGGGAGCATGGTGAGGAACTGCCAGACAGCAAGGACAGTCAAACAGCTCAGTGAGCTCTGACAGAACAAACTACAGAAAAAAAAAAATTCCAAAGACACAATTAGGGGAAAAAAACAGCAGAAGCTTCAAAACTGAGAATGCAAAGGAAAGGAATACTTGGCCAATACATTGTGTTTACATATGAAAAGGAAAATGGGGTTGTAGGGTGGATAATTCAAAAGGATGGAATTCAGAGGAGATATCACAGAGGATGGTATATTTCCATAAGGCTTTATATAGATGGTACACAGACTACTGGTAAGTAAAGGGTGGCTTACCTTTACCGATGGTTGAGGCTCACTGATGACTCCACTGGGGAGGGATCTCCAACAAGAGATCCTTCCCTGGTGGTGGTCAGCCTTTAAATGGGGTCTGGGAGAGGTGGAGCCAGACTCCACCCTTTCCAATCACACAGGTGCATTACCTTCACCTGTGCTCCTGCAGCTGACTCAGTGCTTGCCTCAGGTGATCAGTCAGTGGCTCAGGCCATGATTCAACAGTTCCCATACAGGGGTGAACAGGACATATAAGTGAGATTAAGATGCAGAGAAACAAGGGCAAGACATTTGTCTTCCACTGGTGATGGTGTCAAAACAAACAACCCAAAACACCAAATAAAAAAAACAAACAAAATAATCCCTACCAACAAAAGATCACCATAAAAGCCTGCAAAGCTTTAGAAGACTTTTCAGGTTTTCTGCACACCATTAGCAGTTAATCAACCATCTACTGGTATAGATAAATATTTTTTCTCCCACCCAGCAGAGTATTCTCTCCAAACAAACTAAGATGACAGTCTTCTATCTCAGTGCTCATGTTCACAGCAAAAGATTGAGCTTTTCACACGTTATAGTAATACTGTACTTAGTCTTCGTCATCTTTAGCAGGACCCATAGTACACAGACAGCAATCGAATCTCCTGATTGCAGCGTTTGTTATTAGTGAGCAGATGACAAAAGTCTTAGGAGTGCCTCCTGGACACATGAGCACCACAAGCACAGAACAGTGATGGAGATCCTATTACAACACAGCAAATATCAGACTGGAACCCTTCAAAATAACAATACAATGGATTAGTGGGTATTCTCTGCCAGAAAGCAGGAGAGGGCCCTTGGCCATGAGTCTCATGATAGCAACTCATCCAAAGTCTCTAGCCTAAGACTAAACATCAAAATGAAATACTACTTCAAACTTAGCTGCTCATATTTTATGCAGAAACATGATACCACCCACCAGCTGATCCACAGATTTTTCTTCTCTTACAAGGAGAGAACTCCACCATATAGTTGTCAATCAGATCTGGTAATTCCCCTAAGAACCACCCTACATTTTACAGCAGGCAGCAAGTTATTTAGCTGACTGGTGTGCAGGCTGAAGTTCAACACAAGAACCAGCATCAAAACATTGAGCTTCACACAAATAATACACTGTAGCCATGGGGAATCTATCACCATCCAGGGAACCTAAAAGTAAGCAATATCGATCCTGAACCAACATAGGGGGGTCAGCTCTTGAATGAGCAGCATCGATTGAGAAGGTTTTATTGACATGGAGGCAGTCCCCGTTCCCAGAACCACTTCAGGATTTGACCTGGGGACATTAGAGCAGCATGGATTTACTGTGGTTTGCTAGATGCCAGAGCTCAGTGGGGTATTTTACAGCATTCTTGGAGACTCATAGCTTTTTATAACCCTGACAGTAAATATTCAGGCTATTGTTAGAAAAAAAAATAGTCTGTTACTAATAAATTATAACATTTATCATTTATTATCATTTATTAGTCAGTGTAGCTTTTCATAGTATACTTTGGCTAGGTGTAAAATGCACTGCTTACCACTATCCTCCTTCATAAATTGACTCCTTTAATACTAAGCACTCCACAAACTACAGCTTATACAAGCTTTCATTTGACAATGCACAGACTGATGGCAATAGCATTTCATGAACTCTTTTCCCTTCTCCCCTGATCCCAGCTGTAATCTGCAGTCATACAGCATATATATTAACCATTATGAACCAGAAAAAAGACTCAAGTCCGAAATAATTTTGGAGAAGAAATTTTGAAGTGGGACATTTCATTGGACAGTTTATAGCACAGTTGTCAGCAGTGCAACCCCCAGTACAGCAAGTACAGACAGAGGCAAAGCAGGATAACGGTGTTAGTAAAGTTCCTGAATCACTGAGATAACATCATATCCAGGGTGAAGAGAGACCAGCAGCCAAGGCACTTCTGCTAACAGCAGCTGTTCAGGGAACATACAAGTCACTTCCACTTATGGAAATGACACACACGAACAAAACAGCAAGAATGTCAAAGAGATGGATCTAATTCTTGTTTTAACAGCAGAAAATTGGAAAGCAAAATGAACAGTGCAAAATATGAAACCCATATTTAGAAATATCTTCAGAGGGCATGCATGAAATTAACATCTACACATGCTGACTTCTATGCTATGCAAATAATGGTACAGGAAAAAAAAGAACAGAATGAATTCACAGAATGTGAATATAGGCCTGGTGGTAAGAAATGACACCTAACAAATCTACCAGACATCTTCAAAGAAATCATTTAACTTACAGAGCGGATGGCTGATTTCATTGACAGCCTGTCTGAATTTCCAGAAAAGGCTTTCCCTGAAGTTCTCCATCAAAGCCTCTTAGAAGTGAGGCTTCATCAAGTATGAAGAAAAAGTTTCTTGAGAATTATTAAGTGGTTGCAAGACAATACTCCTACAGAAACAGTCACATTCTATAGCATGAAAAAGGCTCCATGGAGTCCACAGGAAATCTGTGCCAGCACCTACATTGTTGAAAAGGAGGTGAGCTGGCAAAGTCTACTGACAATGTACAGTTATTCAGGATAATCAAGCCACAAACAGACCATGAAGAGCTGCTGAAGTTTTATAATGATTGACTAGAAAATAAATTGTCAAATGAATTCAACTTTGACAGAGTAACATCTATAAAAAGCAACCATCAAGCACATACCACTATGGGCTGCAGAGTTTAAATTCTAACACCAACTGAAAAACAGATTTGTGTCTTTATTTAAAGGTCTCTGAACATCAGTTGAAAACCAAGCAGTGGTGAGAATGCTAAAATCAATCTTAAGTGTTTCTAGAAATGGAACAGCATGTAAAACAGAAAAAAGATAGTAAGACAAACACATGCAGCTGTGGTTACCCTGCTTCAAAGGGAACAGAGTAGAACAGGAATCATTGCAGAAAAGAGCAATGTTGCAGGTGGAAGATATGAAGTGACTTCTACAGGTGGACAAGAACAACAGATTCACTACAGAAAAAGAACAGTGTGATATGATACAAAATGACTCACAGAATGGAGATAATGAACAAAATGTATACTTAGTTTTTTGCATTAGAAAAATTATAGGCAAATGATTATCACATGAAGAATGCTTACATCAAAGTAAACTTCACAGTAAGTGTAATTAAAGATTGCACTGCTGTAGGATGCTGTAAAAAAAGCAAATGTATGCAACTTAAAAAAAATGCAATTAAATTAAGGGGAAGTGACAGTTGAGGCCTATTACAAAACACTCTAGAAACAGCACTGCTTGGAAAAACTTGAACTACTGCATACTGCGTTCTGGACAGGTATATCAGAGAAAATAATTTTATATTTGCCTTGAAATGTGTACTTTTAGTCACTTTCAGACTAAAGAGTGGACCAGATAGATTCTGCTTTGCACAAACGCAGCTGTTTATACACTCTGCCTGGAAAGAGAAAGCTCAATAGTCACCAAAGGGGCACAAGGAAAGCATCAGGTAAATCACAGAGGTGAGTCCTAAGGAAGAAGTGCTGTCCTTTCAGATAGTTTACACATCAGTATGGGACTGCTATCAGGTTTCTTTGCAACACACATGCTATCACTCCTGGCACTAACTACCACCTTTGTTGATGCTTGTAGACAACCCCACCAATTCATAAACACAAACAGTAATCTCCTTCACAAGCAAGCTCAGAAAACTGTGTTCATCTCCATACATATGTCTAGAGACATGAATTCAAGTAACTTAAGATGTTGGAGAATTAATTCTCCCAATTGAAACAGTACTCCTGTCACCTCATTTTAATAAGTCATTGTGACATAAATAATTTCAAATAGTCAAATAACTGGATATCAACTCCTCTTTGACTAAAGCAAAAGTAACCTTAAAGTGATAGGATATTTGAAAATTAAATCCTGTCTGTCATTATCAGTGACATACAAAGAGCATGTCCATTGCAAAACTGGTACTCAATTATTGATTTAAAAAATGGGGAAAAAAGGCTACAAGCCTCCTCCTCCCCTCCTCCCCCCTAAAAAAGAGAAATTCCATTCAGCTTTGCCCGCATTATCTAAATATATGAGGGGAAAAAAAGTACTTAATAAAAGCTCTTCAGTGCTATTTTATGACTTATTCTGTTAAGACGGACCATCCAAGCTCTTTCCCTTTTTTCTTGAAACAAAGCTTCCCTCTGTGCTACTCTGGGTAATACTACCATTCTCCCAGTTACTCAAATCTGCAATCCAAGTATAAACTTCTGTTAAAACATTTTACTACGTATCCAAGACATAGATCCTCCAGCACTCCCCTACAAAAAAGCAAGTGAAAAAATGAGAAAATAAAATCATTCTGGAGAGTTTCATATATCTATGCAAGTTTTACATATAAAAACCAGATACAATGGCATCAGTGGAAGACATGCATTTGAACCCTCCTCCAGAAGAAGACTGTCACTCCATACTCTAATGTGATTCACTACAATCGTCTGAATGGCAGAGAAAATAAAAGGACATCAGGGAAAGCAATAAAGTAAACAAAATTAATTGTAAGCTTCCTTAACACTATCATTAGAAATGCCAGTAGAATCAGTATCAGTGACTGGAACCAGAAAATTTATATCTTTGAAGATCATTAGTAAAGGAGAGTTTTTAGAGATTCAACAATGAAGCTTAAATCAGCCATATGAAGAAATGATTATTTGGTAACTATCCTGAAGTAGCTAGCATACAATATCACATTAAGTCAATAATATCACATTAATAATAAGGGAAAATCCTAAGAAATATGATTTCAAACTGCTGGAACAGTTTGATAGAGGCAATACTTAATTTTTATACTGTATATCATCAACCTTCTACAGAAAACAATAATATTTTCGTCTTTAGTGTACCATAGTATTAATTTCTTAATTTATGATTTATTCTTAAATAAATGGACTAAAGAAGCAGTTCTAACATAATAAAAGTTTTAAAACCACACGGACAGTAATCCAATATTTTATCTCAGTAAGACCAAAGTTTCTCTTTCTCCCATCAGAGATGCATCATCTTCAAAGACAGACATTCACTGAACTAAGGAAAGTTATCAATCTGTAAATTTTAGCAAATACTTATCAGATTCCCTATAATGTGAAGGAGAAAGGATAGTTGAAAGTCTTAGCATGATATGAATTGACCTTCAGTGATACAAGTGATCCCTTCTCCTGCTCATAATTTGCATACCAGCTTTCTTCTCCAGAAAATATAGCACACGTTAAAACTCTAAAATAATCTATGTAATGATAGAAAAAGCAGTAATATTCACTACAGGTGTCACTTAAAAGGAAACTTACTGGATGTGGATACCTGCCTCCAATCTAGACAGTTAATGGGGCAAATCACACATACAACCTAGAGTTGTGCTTTGAATCACTGCAAATTTATCTGCGCCTTTGTGCATATCTGGTTTTGTCTCTGGTTGCAGATCGATCCACAATTTGCAAACAGTATTTCCTGAGTGCAATAAATACTAGAATAGGAAGGTGAAATGTAAACAAAACTATGAAATAGCTGTAGACAACACCCATAAAACCCTGAAAATTATCACACTTTCAGATAGTCAGACAGATCTTTTTTGTTTCTTTTTGCCTTTTTTTCCCCCCCTCACAATGTCCCCGAACAAGAAATATCAACAAGAAAACAACCTTAATTGTTGCTTCGCATATCTCCTGTCCTGGCAGCTTATTTCTCATCTAAATTCACAAATGTAATTTAGGATATCACCATTAGTTGCTTCAGAAACTGTGATACATCAAGAAGTAGGTGGTTTTGAATTGATGCATGAAATTAAGCATAGTAAACAGAACAATTCCTCAAGTTCAAATTCATTAACTGACATTGTTTAAAGCAATTCTCCCTCTCTTGTTTTCTTTCTTTAACTGAGTTTTAACAAATTATTCTGCAACACAGTAATTACTTACAGAGAATTATAATCTTTAGGCTTCAGTTTTCAATTACCTACTTCATGTTCTTAAAATAGGAAGGAGAAAGCTGGTTGTTTTATTCTTTCATATTTTTTAGCTTTCCCACACATTTCTTCACTGAAACAAGACAATAAGTATGGTGCATAGTGAATTCTGTTTGTTTTTATTTTGACTTGACACAGGCAATACTAAATCTACAAAAAATATACATCAGCTGTAGAAAGAACCACAGAGGTACCTTTATACTTAAGGTGATACATACAGGATTTAGATCTCATCAGAAGTATACTTAGCCATGATCCTGAACAACAAAGAAAGAGGAGTAAAACTGACAGTAATAGTTGCAGATGAGAAAGTTATTAAAGTGCACAGAACCAGACAATACAGTGAGGCACTTCACAGCACACTAAATGAACTGGCAAAACAATAGCACAGTATACTCAGTGTTGATGAATGCAAAATAAGGGAGAAAAATGACCATCTGAACTATCAGTTTAAGGAAGCTGCACCACAGATAGAAATGGCAAAAAAAAAACCAAAAACCTCTGTTCAGCAGCAGCTGCAGGTAAAAACAACATTTAAAGACTACTATGGCAAAACACGGAGTAAAATTTGAAGGATATTCCTAAATTGGCAGATGAATGATGAGAGTGAAGAAAATCATATTGCATCCATTACAAAAATCATGACTGTTACCTTCAGAAGGGAAAACTTAAAAGAACATAACACTGTGAACGGTCTAAAAATTAGTCATGGGCTTCTCTTAACGAAACAAAGGAACTCTCAATTTCAGAGAACACTCAATTTCAGAGTGTAACTTCAAATCACATAAAACAAATAGTTTCCCCAAATCACATGACCTAAATGCACTTTCACCAAAAAGTAAGTGAAAACCTCAACATTTCAAAGCAGGAACAGATATTCATGCACTTGACAATAATACCCACATGATATTGAATTAATTCACAGAAGAGATATTCATCCTCCTTAAATCAATTGCTTGTGAAAGCAGGTCCAAATAACTGTCTATTAAGTCCTCACATGTTCTCCTAGCAATGTAGCTAGAGTTAATCACTCTTGAAATCTGGTGACCGCTGCAGATGGTTACCAGACATAAATTAATTAATTTGCTCTTGCTATGATTCAAATAGACATCAATTTCATACTTTTTGCAGCACCTTCAGAGGTAGAAAGGGAAGAAAGATGTCAAGCAGCCAACTTTTCAACTTCAAGAGAATTAACAGAAAATGTTTCTTCAAACTGCCTTCATATATTTCAGAACAGATTGGTATTTTTTCTTTTTTTAACAATTTTCATGCCTTTAAAGCACAAAAACTTCTTTAAAAAGTTTCTTCAAGATGGCGTTACAAAGATAATGCTCATAGGAGAAGTTGAAAGAGCATTATCCAGCGCAGTCTGCACACTCCCGCAATTTTAGGAGTTTAGGAGTAGAAGCTTGCTACAGATGATTAATCCCAAATTTCCAGAACGGAAAAAATTTATGGACCGATGTTCTTTCACTTCCTTGCCTTTTTTTTAAATGAATCACAACTTGACAATCCAAAATCAAAAACATCATGGAAAAAATTAAGATATTTCCATTTCTGACTTCTCTCTCCACTGAGTTCTACTTCAATAAGAAGTTGAATCTGGACTACTGTACATCATCATCATCGTGCGCCTGCCTGACTGAAATTAGTTTTAAAATGAAAAGCTGTAGAAAAACTATTTTGCCTGAATTAAAGGAGTGCAATATAGTTCATATTGATTTAGCTAACATCAACTGTAAACAAATCTAA
Organism: Odontophorus gujanensis; assembly: GCA_013399175.1. Lineage (NCBI taxonomy): Eukaryota > Metazoa > Chordata > Aves > Galliformes > Odontophoridae > Odontophorus > Odontophorus gujanensis. The sequence continues at coordinate 191,783 of VXAB01009629.1, forward strand.
ATGTGTTCAAGTAAGATTTTTCCACTAGTTAAACTAATCCAAACAAATTCTGTGCTGTTCTAAATCGACTAGATAGGCAGAAGCTAGCACTTCCAGATTTGACAGTACCAGAATGGCAATGATATCTTAATGTAATATTTCATTCTTGTTATGACATAAATCAAAAAGAAAAAAAAGACTATTTTCTACTGCTTACACCTAAAAAAATGTGAGAATAGGCATAACACAGAGAGAGATAAGAATTAACCAAAAAAAAGACTTCTGTTTGCAGGATTAATAATGCTTTAGCACGTTCTCTAGCATACACATCATATCTAGCAATCCCTTTTATTTACCTCTGGTCTACAAAGGCTACTGTCCAGAGAATATTAGATTATGTTCATACTAATGATTATTAGTTGTTCATACCTATGATTATTAGTAATAACTTCTTAATTTTTATAGTTGCATAAAATATTAACCAAACCAGTAGATTTCTCCTAAAAATTTACACTAATACTGGAAATAACCAAGTTATATAATTCATGTGACAAAGCTCCCCTAAGAAAGATTTGGTTTTGCCTTGTTTAGTTTCATATGAAAAAATGCTCAAAAAACACAAGTTTGTTCTAATTTCTACCTGTAATAAGGCAGTGTCCTACTGATTCTCTTCTGAGAACCTCCTGTACTACAACTTCAACTACTCCCCCATCACAAATTTGTGGGGGTTTTTTTCCCCATAAAGCCTTTGTCTGTTTTACCACCAAACAAAACACTTGTTATATATATACAGACACACAAAAGAAAATAAACTTTAAACACTTTGCTAGCCTTGGAAATGAAATTGTTATAACACTAGGGGTAAAATGGGTAAGACAAGCTGAACACATCATATACGCAGATCCATACTAATGAAGAGTCTTCCTCCTTACCATACAACTTTATAACCCTCAGAGGACAAACAGCAACTCAAAATACAGATTACTATTAAGGCTTCTTTTAATAAGAAATTTACTCCAAGAATTGCAGTTTGTCAGCATCCCTTTTGCACTTACAACATAAGATAGTTTTGCATTCTACATTTCTGCCTCACTTCAAGTTACTCTTCTGAAGGGTACAGGCTGGCACATAGGATATCTGACTGATAATTTTTCCATTAAGAAAAAGAAACATTTTAAAATCATTAATCTAGCAGAGAGAAAACACAAGCATAACCAACTGCTGTTCATTTATTTTAACTGATATTGCTTAAAGACCATCAAAAGTGTCAATTGAAATCCAGGAAGAAAGTTTTCTTCCTCCAATGTGGTGTTAGTAAGCAACATTCCTTTGCCCCTCATGATGCCCACTGGGTGATTTAACAAGCAAGCACAGCCTCTCAGTGTTTAGGTTCTACATTTATACAGTGAAGACATACATACACAGTACACTGGTCACTATTCGTTCTTTTTCAATGACTCATGGATATGTGCTAATGTCCCTTTGAGCACGCTGGGTGGTCAAGTGCACACCTATTTCTTCCCTTTTTGCACCATTGGCTTAATCACTGAAACCCTTGATTCACTTGCATTTACTTTCTTTTCCCCAGTTTGGAAGATGACAATTGCTCATTAGACAACAGTGAGCCACTTTTTAAAAACAATGTCTGTGGAAACCAAGAAAAATGTCCTCGCACATTTTGAGGCAAAAAGTACTCTATTACCTCTCCAGTGCAAAATTAAGGAAAAACAAGACTGTTCACCCACTAAAGTTGAAATGGAAAGTTTTAGAACTGCTACTTATAGATTCCCTATGCTAAACTAATATATTGGTTTTTAAACTAATGTACTAATCCCTATTGCTAAGCAAGCCAACCTATATCAGAAGTAATAATTAAGGACCACCCTGTATCACAGATGGTGCAGACACATCTGATTCTCAACAAACAGTAAAACACAGCTTTGGAAAGCAGCATATTTTGTTCTGAATGCAACAGAAACACCTGGAAAAATGACAAGGTTTCCTAATCCAACATTCTTACAAACATCCAGATAAACCTTTTGTTTAATGGAGTTTCAGAAAGAATTAGTAGCATTCTAGATAAAACTGTAACTACACCTTTCTAAAACACTTTATTCATCCACAGTTTCATGAATATTTAAGGAATTCTTAACAGAAAAAGCAATTCCATCTTGTTCCTTAGACTGTTCTTCCTTTGCCCTGCTGTAAGCACTTCAACAGATATGGAATGAACTGGATTAGAGAACCACATTGTTAAAACTAAACTAGCAAAAAGAAATAACTAGTTTCTAACATGAAGAAAATTGTCTCATTTTCAGAAGCATTGGTCAACATCATCCCTTCTTGACATTTCTCATTATTACTCTCATCTTACTTACAGCACATCAGAAAATCCTGCATCTTGATTCCTTTCCCGTACCAGAAATTTTTTTCTGGAATAGGACTATCTTGAATTTTGTTAAGCCCCCTACTCTAAAATCAACCCAAAACTTCTGTTGATAAGTTCAGCCACTTTCCCTGCATGCAACCTCTACACAAAGTAAACTATTCAGATTATCTTTTAATTATATGGATTTTGAAACTGAACTGACAAGATCTGTACATAAAAATAACCTCTCTTGCTGATTTGACAAGGAACTGGAGAAATATAACAGGCCTTGGGCACTTAAGCCATTCTGCACACCAGGGTCAAAAATGTATAGACGCTTAAAACAATGTCCTTCAAAAAAAGTTCTAAACATACTGTCAAGAATGTGTACTAAAGACCTCCAGCTATTTTATTATCTTCCTGATTAAGCATTTGTACCCACCATTGATTTGACCTTAAAGAAAGTACGAGCTCCTCTGGCCTGGATCACAGCAGGGTGTCAATTCCTGGATCTTCTGGAGGCCATATTCAACTTCCTTTATTTTTTTGCTTTTTGGCTCCCTATTAAGAGGAGTTCTGTAACTCTCATCTCAAAAATAACTGCTTGAGAAATGAACCTATAATAGTCATTAAGGTCACACATTGTTACCGCTGTTTTGCGGTTCCTCTTGTTTACAAGAGCACACTCCGCTCCTGCCTCAGTCATTGGAAGGTATTGAAACTAGCCACTTGAAGCGATCTGTCTTACAGCTACAGTGATGTCAGGGAATGGTGAAGGAGCTGGTATGGCCAAGGGGCTTCTTTGGTTTTATGTGCAGAGTACTATCTTCTGCTTTTTAGGGGACTATTTCTTTCACCTAGCAGTATAAATTTTGTGACAATATCACTATCTTAAGAGCTCTTTCACATAGGAATTCTTCCTTTTTTAAGATTCTCAATAAAACACCAAATTACTGAGAATCTTTTGACCTTCAGGGTCCTTTGCAAATTCTTTCTTGGACCACCCACCAAATTAGAGCCCATTTCAAAACAAATGGGACAAGAAGTTCCCGCATGCCATCTCCCATCCTGTGGGGTATTTTATGCACCAAGGGCTTGTATACATTTTAAAGAAACATTTCCATTTACAGACAGAGGTTTCCTGCTCTTTGTTACTATACATTATTAGCCTCAAAGTACGCAATTATCAAGTGATTGCCACAGAAAACTTGCTGATTATAGTAAATTATTTCCATATCACCAAGAGTTTTGCCAATTTCGCAATGTACTTTCCGCTTGAACCATTTTCTGTACCTTGCAGGCATAACACTATAAATCTGCAAAGCACTGAAGGGAACACATTGAATTCCGTACTCCTTGTGGAAGATGCTGAAGGTAATAGCATGGGTTAGAATAGCAATTTGAGAGTCTCAGTGGTTTTGATGCTCTGGTATATTCTGTACTTCTTTTTACTTCCCCTCCCCAGAAGACATAACAGACCTCTACTGACACCTTAATACCAAATGCTGGCAGGCCTTAGCCCATTTGGACTCAGAATCACAAAAGACGTTGTCCAGAAGTCTTGTTATTAGAACTATTTTAATTTAAGCCATTGTAACACACTGTCAAGTCACAAGATGAAAAGAAAATAATTTAAAAGAAGATCAACAGTCAATTAAGAGAGATTTTTGTCCTTTGCAGAAGTGGCAAACCACAAACATTTCAGAACAAGCAATCTTGTTGCTAAGATATGAGCAATAACAAATACACTGCACATTAGGTCAGGTATTGTTGAACTCTCAGGTCTTAACTCAGTGCAAGAGCATAACGGAGGAGGTGGTTGAGACACTGGGTGAGAAGGGAGTTCAGCTCTAATCTTTTGGTCAAGGACTTGACTAGAAAGAATAACAACTTTTGTCCAAGATGTGTAGATCCATCCCAGTCAAACTAGGTTGACAATAATCATTCCCTTATTATCCAGCCAAGGGTAACACAAAAAAACACAGGTGTTAATGCAAACAGGTAAACGCGGAATTAGGTGACAGCAAAGTAGTCTGACTTGTGGCAGCTCAAAATAGACAAGCATGAGATGCAGCATCTCTCAGTTGCTTTTTTTAAGATTAGAACGCCTCATCTTTAAACTCAGAAAATGCACTCAATGCTCACAAAATACAGCAAGCGTTAGCAGTCCTTCAATCAACATTTTTTCCATGAACTTGACAACGCTAACATTCTATCATAAAGTCCATCACGCAGCAGAGAACTGACAATGCGTCTTTTTAAAAAGAAATAAAAAAAAGTCTCAAAATAGCCAAGATTGTGTTTCATTTTTGCATTAAAGCATCACACAAGATGACTGTAAGCAATTTAATATTTTATCTAGAAAATGTTTGAAGTATTTTAAGAGGTAGTAGTAAGCAAAAGTGTGTTCTAGTACATGGCCTTTTTCCAGAAATGCACATACAGATCTCTGTACTATGAGACTTCAAGTACAAAAGTTAGAATCTCACACTATCTTTAGATGCCACACAAGGTCAAAGACATCGCAACAAATGTGTCAATGCAGCAGAAGTAAAGGTAAACAGAAACAGAACCTGGGTTCATTAGTTCCTGTGTTACTTAAATAGGTATTTTTTAGTAACATATGCTTTAGTTGTGTAACCCAGAAAGTAGAAACAGAAGGATACATCTTGCAAAGAAAAAAAAATTGCAGACCTAAAGCTGTTACACTTGATGCTGCTGTAAACAGTCATAAGACTTTTCCAGTAACACAATGTTATTTCAATTTGTGTCCTGCTTTCAGCTACGATAGAGTTAATTTCTCACAAAGAGATGGGAAGGGAGAGAACTAGGACAGCCGACCCAGACTGCCCAAAGAGATGTCCCATTCTGTATAGGCATCACAACGAACAACAAAGCTTTGAGGAGTTTTAACTACAGTGGGTGTTGCTGCTCAAGCACTGGCTGGGCAGGTGGTGAGCAATGGCAGTGTGCATCACGCATCTTGCATATTCTTTTATCATTGTCATTATAAATACATTCTCGAAACAAGTTTAGGTTAGTAACTCTACTGGCCTCCAATGACATTATTAATATCTGCTCAAGGTTTCTAAACTTCCCAAGAGGAAAAATTGTTTGCAATGGTGCTATATAAGAGTAATCAAATGGAAGCTAAGAATTTCTACAGATGTCAGGACTGAACTAACAAGAAAGTTGAGAAATTCTATGAGATATATGCTACCATTTACTTTCCTGTGGAATAAAATCATCTCAGAGTTGATTCATTTATGCAGTTATTCCACAAATGCAGCACGCATCAAAGAGGCATGGAACACAAGTAAAAGGAAAAGTAAGATATCTGCAGAAAAAGAAACAACAAAAACAAAACCAAAAGACAATATCTTGATATTGTCAGACATTTGTTTCCTTATTTCACCATCCTCCTGTCTTTTGATTTTGTATTTTACGTATATTTATCTTAATAAATGGCTATGGTTGCTCATGAACTCAGGCAAAATAGCAGAAATTTAAAATCTCACCACAAGTACTAATGAAGTCAGGAGAGATTTCTTTATGAACGTAACAGTGATTCAACCTCTGAAAAATTTGACCTAAAGACTTTCACATGCCTTTATCAGGCTTTGTTTTTGCACTTTAAATGTCAATCATCATTGAAATCAGTCTTTTCCCTACTCTATTGTTCCTATGTTTTTTTTTTAATAAATAGACACTTGATTTGTAAAGCACCATATGATCCATTCCTGTATTCTGACAACAGAACTCTGAAAATATTGTGGGAATTACAATGTAACTTCACAAAATGTTATTTTCCCATTTATTTTTAAGAGAAGGACTCCCTATCAATAGCAAGTATTAAGCTGCACACAGTCTACTTGCAGTCTGATCATACAAATTTCCATTTGCTCTAGCCCTGCGTGTGTACGAAGTCCTGAAGTTCCAGCTTTCATTGGTGCTAAACTGACCCCTGCTGGTGTGACTTGTTGAGAACATCTGGATTTTTTCAAAAGGCTTATAAGGATGGAAGCAATTTTTTTTAATGGCACCCAAAAGTACGGTAATACACTTCCTTGTACAAATCCTTGCAACCAAAGGAACTCACAAAATTAGTTTCTGACATGACCCAGAAAGAAGTAATCAGAGAAGAGATGAAAAAAATGGAAGCAGACAAAAGATTAGGTGGCTCAGCAGCAAGTTTATGTAAGGGTTAACACTTTCTCTCCAACTTTTAGAGGGTACAACTCTTCATAACCATCTCACACTAAAAAAAAAAATGAAATAAAAATACAGATACAGCCCCACATTTTTGAAGTCACATTACTCAAAGGTTAAGAGAATTGACATTTTTGGTCTTACAGCATTAATAGAAAGCATTAGAACTGACAGATTTGCTTAGAGATTTTTGCCTCCATCAGATTGTTTTGGTTTTTTCCCCCCCATAGACTGCCTTCATAAGGATGCTATAGAGCAATAAAATTCCCCCACATGAATTTCTTTATAAACTTTTATCAGAAATAGATACTTGAAGGGAAACATGATTTTTGTAGACCTGGCCCAGGCTTCAGTGTCTCATGGAAACAAAACTCATAATGGGAAAATTCATGCAAAACTTGAGAAAGTGCTGACATTTTCCTATAAGACTCAAAAGTGCTTTTTGAGATAGGGAGAAGCTCAGTCAGACCTCATTTATTTTCTCCTGACATTCCTCTATTACTATTTCCAGTCCTTTAAATTACAGTTTATGGGACGCACAGAAAGGAGACTCCAAAAAGAATCAAAATAAATGGCATCCAGTCCTTTCTACAACTTCATGATGTAGAAAGTCTCTATTAAAAAAAAAAACTTGAAGGTATGCACATGCTGTGTGTTTCGAGGATAAACACCGCACATTAGTCAAAATAAGCCCACAAATAAGAGAACTCACAATGCCTTCCCTCCTTGGTGAGGAGCCACTTCTCAGCCACAACAACTCCAGGCTACAGAACTGAGGCAGAGTGGCTGGAAGACTGTGTAGAGGAAATGGACCAAAGATCACCGGTCGATGTTCAGCTACAAATGAGCCAGTAGTGCAGTCAAGTAGCCAGGAAGGCCAATGGCAACCCAGCTTGACTAGCATAGTCAGCAAAAGCAGGGAAATCATTATACTCAGCTCTGGTGATGCCACTCTTCAAGTACTGTATTCAGTTTTTGGCACTTACTACAAGTCAGACATCAAGGCCTTGAAGTGCATTAAGAGAAGAGAAACAAAGCTGTTAAGGGACCTGAAGCACAAGCCTTATGAGGAACAGCTAAGGGAACTCAGATTGTTTAGTCTGAAGAAGAGGAGGCTCAGAAGAGACCTTATCACTCTCTGCATCGACGTGAAGGGAGGTTTTGGCAAGGTAGATGTTGGCATCATCTTCTATGTAATTAGCAATAGAAATAAAGTAATGGCCACAAGTTGCACCATGGGAGATTCAGGTTGGATATCAGGAAAAGTTTCTTGCCCAAAGAAGTGTTCAGGTGCTGGAAGGGGCTGCCCAGGGTGGTGGTTGAGTCACCGTTCATGGATATGTTCAAAAAATATTCACTGAGGGACATGGTTCAGTGAGGAAATATCAGTGACAGGAAGACTGTTCAACTGGATGATCTTGGAGGTTTTTTCCAACCTTGGTGAATCTGTGATCTCTCTCTACTTTAATTATCTTGTGTCTAACGGTGTACTGTGATGGCCATTAATGAAAGCACTAAGGGATTTCTTTCCTACTCACATAATGCATTTATTTCCATGAAACTTAAAGGAATAGCTTTGGAAACTATCCCTCTAAGCATGGCAACAATTAGCAGAGAGGAAATGACTATCTGACAGACAATACAGAGCACAATCAACTAAATCCCATATTTATTAAGGAAAGAACAAAAAGATAGATTTGAACTGAAAATAGAGAAAGAAGGAAAGAGGAAGAAAATCACAAGAGAATATGAAAAAACATTACTTTCTAACTAAGACAGAATAATTAAAAAGAGCAGTGTAAACACATGAAGCAACTCCGAAATATAACAGTGGAATAACAGTGCTGGAAAAATAGTGTTAAGAACCATCCCACATTTCAGAGTATATGGTTTTTCTATATTCTGGCTGTCAAAAAGAAAAATCATTTAGTTCTTTCAAGTAATCACCATTATAACATACAAAGTTATATGAGGTTGGAAAGAAAATACTGCGAACTGCAAAACTAAGGGTGAAGTTAATTTAATAGACAATACAAAGTAGCACTCTGACACTTCTGTGAAAAGCAGAAGGAGCAGCAATTGTGTGAAGAAGGTTGTTCTTACTTATCCCACCAGGCTTAGAGCAGACTATCATAGACACATGCACACACTCCCCAAGTAACCTATGGGCCAGGCATTGTATATGCATTAGAGTGTGACACGCACATGTGTACAGAAGCATATTCTTGAAGCTTTTTGTAAAACATTTGAAACATTTGGATAGTTGGGATTGAAGAAGTACCTTTTGTGAAAATGCACATATTTGACATAACAAAAAGCAGATACTAAGTCCTGACAACCAATGATTGCTCAAGGAACTGGTAACACTCACAGGCTACAGAGCATAACCTCAACACATTTAATAAGTATTAAAGACAATATTTAGCCAGGCTTCGTGCTTGTTATTTTTTAATTACAGACGTGTTCGAACATTCTGAAATATTCCCTGCCTTTATTTAGCATTTAAGAGCATTATGGTTGAGGGTACATAATACACACTCAGGAAAATATTAAAATGGGATTACCTACATGACCTAAAAAGAAATATTACCTTAAATAAGGATTTTCTTTAGATATTTCATCCTTATTTTTGATTTTATACTATAAAGCCTTTGAAAATAAGTTTTGGAATGACTTATTTTAATAAAAGTGAATGCAGTCTTGACAAAAGAAGTGCATCTCTTGTAAAAAAAACCACTAACGTTATAAGGATAAACACAGAAGCAACCATGCAAAGTTCAGTGGCTTATATGATTCAAATAAACAGAACAGACACAACAGCCACTACTGGCATTAATAGTCTGCATACTTTAAACTCAAAATACAGTTTCACCATGTAATACAAAGTATTCTAGCAGACAACAGTGAAACCTTTTCACACGTAACAATCTTACTTTCACACACCTATTCACAATGTCCATCTTTTTCCTGGGGGAAGCAAAGAGGGGGTGAAGAAATTTTAGTAGACAGCTAGAAATGCATTCTTCAGCTACCCCTATTATCAATTTCTACGTAACGCATACTAGCTTATCTCAGTATCAGACATCTTAGTGACCTCTCAAAACGAAAGAGAAATCCTGAAAGCCTCCTTGCAGGTACATACAATTTAAGTGTATTCTCGTTGGGAAATATAATCAATATCAAGACTTTATATTAGTGCATAAGCAAGAGCAGGAAAAAAAACACTTTTTCAGAAGGGAAACCTTTTTATTTTCTTCAAAAATGTTTTGGGTATAGAATTGTGATGTTCCTTGTGCCTACAGGATATGGCCGACATCAGTTTTGTATATTCATCCTGTCTCTGTCTTCAGCTCTGGAATCAAAGTAGAGCTTCAAAAGTAACTTAAATAATGTTTCTGCCTGCATCTTCCCATCCACCATTTTTTGCAAGTTGTTCAAGCACATACATAAGCACAGTTATTATTTCTCACCATCTTCAATTGGAAATGTTTTGCTTCAAGACTGGAAGTCACTCCTGAGCATCAAAAATGCTAATTTAATAAAAGCCAGCTTATTAAATTGTCAAATCATATTTCTTTGGGAAAGTATGATTTCAAGCAATCATTTACTTTAAAGATGTAGTTTTACAGCCATCACTCAATTAAAAAAATAACTCAATAACTCCAATTAAATATACTGAATTACTCAGGCAGTCAATGACAAATACTACATTTTTCCTCGTTCAAGAGGTTTTCTACTCCAAATTTTGGAATTAGCATGACATTATCTTCGCTTTGCTCACATCCCCTGTTTGCTCTCCATAAATGTTAAGCAAGCACTGATGAATGCCTGTGGGTGCAATTTTCCTTCATGGAAGAATTCAGTCCCACCCCTTTGCTTCATATGTACTTTCATATCAGACGCCATCTTATCAGACCGTCTTTCTGCTGCCATCTGGCACACAGCAATAAAATGTAATTGTGGGAAGGTTCAACCTCTGCTGCCATACCACCATCCCATAGGCCTCTGATGTCATGAGCCAACATAATAAAATAGAAGGCATAACTTTTGAATCAGACCTCGTATACCCAGCACCACATAAAATTGTGTGGTTATTCAGGTCATCGTACTTCAGGATTCTGTAGTGCTACTGGACATATATCCAGAAGCACATACAATTTGAATGAACATTTACTATAGTATAACTACAGCAAACCAGCAAAGTTGGTCACTTGTTTGCAAAGTGTGCATAAGCACTGAAATGATGGTAGAGCAGTTCTGCCTTGATGGACAAATTCTACCTTTAGTACTTTTGGTTGCCTAAAAGAACTCTTTCAGAGACCATATACAGAAGGAATCACATTTTGTGCAATTACATACTCTCAAGCATTCGCAGTATCACAGTCTAAACTAACTGAGGACAAGCAACAAAACTTAAGCCTCAATTTCACAATACAAGCTTGCTGCTTTTACCAGCTTTATATTTCTTGTTGTGCCAACCTTACTGCTATGAGGAAAAGGTTTTATATTTCTAAGCATTCAAGTGGAACAATATACAGTACACTATAAGGAAATGAGTTAAGAATGCTGAAGTTAACTACTAGTTCAGTTGGTTGCAGTTCAAAGAGAAAGCCAAAACAGGGGAAAGCATAGCGCAAGATAAACTACTGAAAAAAATAAATCTTGAACAAGCAAAGAATTTAAGAGTCATCCAACAAGTAAGAGATGGGTTAAGAAGAATTATAGCTTGTATTACTGATTTCTCAAAGTACTCATCAAATTCCTGGGTCTGTTTCTCCCCCTGAATGAAGAAAATACTGAAGGGCTTAACTGAAATATCACTGAGTTAAACATTCTTAACATACAAATAACTTTTCAAATCTGCCCACAATAGAAACAAAAGTTTAATTTCTTTTATCCTTTCTCTGTAATCTTAGATCTTCTCTCAAGCACACACTCAAAACATTCAAAAAAAAAAAGGATAGGCTTATTAATAGATCTTGTGAATTGCATAAACAAATTAATCCTGCTTGTGACATGAAACACTACTCCAGCTAGCTAGCTGAGAAAACAAGTCCACTGGCCTATTCACACTGCTGAATTAAGGCACAGGCTTAAGCACACTGCTGGCACTTAAAACATAGTCGTCAAAAGGATGACGCAAAATTACATTGCCAGTACTCCAACTCGGGATCCAAGACTAGCATAGCACTGAGCCCTAGTTAACTGTCTCTCTCAGGGAACTGCTCTCGATCATTTCCATGGTAATAGGGCTGGTCACAGAGCCTCCTCTATCTGTGTAGCTGAGACGATTATAAGAGTGCATTGACAAACTACCTGCAAAACGCTGTACCAATACACTCAAAGGCATTTCTTCAGAAAGCCTATTTTTACTCAGGATACCAAGCAAGCTTGAGTAATTATGGTTACTGTAAAAATTAAAAAAAAAAATCAAAGCCAGTAAGCACCTGGCAGAACCATTTTGAAACATTTAAAAATGAGGCACTTAATTAGAAACATTTAAAGACTGGGTCAGCACTCTTCAGGAATAAATTAGTAGAAGTAATACTACAGTTTCAGTACTTTTGACCAACCACGAACACTAAACAAATAAAGAGATAATGTTTGGAGCAGTACTATTTGCAACCTGTACACCTTAAAGTTTGTCAATAAACTATGTCTCTTTGTTTCTACCTTTAACTATAAAATACTGTTATACAGGATTTTTATATAAGTTCCGTAAGTTTTACTTCTGTGTTCAGAGCAGGGCTATATAATGATAGAACTTGTACTGAAAGCCTAATTTGTGATGCCCATTTAGTCAGAAGTACTAGACTACATGTTTGGAGGCCATTAGGAATGTGAGAGGCCCTCTGCATCTGGTTCTCTTTATGATTGAGTTCTTGCTGGTTATTTACACGTAGACTTCAGCTCAGTTACAGAGAAAATAACTTCTTAAATTAAGATAAATAATTTTAAAAAAAGCAACAATTCTCTTTACAGATGGTAAGAAAGGCAGAATGCTGAGAAACTTTGAATATTACCCACATTAAAAATATGTAAGCTTTTGCTGACAGAGTTGAGACAATAGCTTAGTCAACACAAATGCCCATATGTCTAGACCATTGAGTAGAACCACAATTTGCACATACAGCATAAGTAATCTATCTTATTCCAAACAGAGCAGACAAAAACATTTTTGACCAGCAATAATTTATCATATCCTCATAAATACATCATACTCTTCAAAAGTCAACACAGTTACTCTGCTGAATATAGCAGCAGGATTTGCTTTCTGACAGATGACTACAGATTGTTTATAAAGATCTTTTTCAGCTTTCTCAGTAGTATCCAGTGTTAATCTGGCATGGTAACTGCCGCATCTACTTTCAGTATGAAAGGCTAAGTCTGCAAGAGACCAAACCCAATAAAACTTCAATGACTTTAAGCAAATAGTCTTATCGGGAATATAACTCCTGATTTTCTAAGCACCTGTCTTTTGCTGTGCCTCCAAGTCATTGAAAACAGCTAAAAAGATGCAAAATATTTACTATTAACACCAATATTGCAATTTGCTTTGATATATCAGTTACCTGGTCTATCCTTCCACCTATTCTTAAGCTAAAATTTTTTAGTAGGATTCTTTTCCCTTTCTCACTAATGGAAAAAGCTCATCTGCAAGTCCCCATTTGCTTCCTGTGGTTTGTTTAACTTCCACAAGTGCAGCAATTTGTTATTCACAAGACTATCCACATGACATCAGCATATGCAAATTCAACTATGACCTTTCAAAATACTCACTCAACTGGAACATATAAATGCCTAATGGAGATTTTCATTTGTATGCAATGAATAAAAAGCTGCTTTCCTGCAGCTCAAACAGCACATCAACTAGAGAACTATATATGTAAACAATTTTAAGAAATCCGTAGGTTTTCTTCAACTCTTACCAAATGATAGAGAAGGAGAAGCAAAAGTTCTTAGCAACTACAGCTCCAAGGCCACTGAAACTATGAGATGTTCTCAGAGGCTCACAATTCTTTTAAATCATCCATCTGTTTTGGCTGAAGTTTTCTATGCAAAGTATCAGATTCAAGCATTCTTTTGGAGGGAAAGAATGAGGAGATCAAGGATTAGGGTGATGGAGTGCAATACTTCAGCAATAATGCCTCAAACATTTCTGAGGATACAAGAAATACTTCATTTTGCTCATTAAAGAACAAAAATCTTATAATTATTTTGTTGGGTTACCGTAACACAATTGACTACAAGAAGTCTCAATTTCTTGCTAAAAACCCTACCCCTGTATACACAAAAAATATTTCAAATTCTCCCCTTATTCAATGTCTTATAAGAAGCATTTCCATTCTTGGAGAAGTCACCTTTAGCATAACTAATGTTTTCAGTGCTAGCCAAAGAAATAGTAAAGAAACTATAAAGAGAGAAATTAACTTCCTAAAGCAAGCAGGGCTAACTAATCTCTGTTGAATTGTCAGAATCACGCTGTTTTTACTTTCTGTAAATACACTCTCCCATTTGAGAACTGTCAGAAGAACATTGTTAGGTTCCTTTTACTTAGATGAAAGTTCTTAATGCCACCAACTTTTTTGAATTAATAAATACTAGTACCTAGTATATCACAACACTTACTGCTTCATCATGGTATGATTTCATCAAGAGGAATGACACAAAATACAACCAAAGAGCTCAATAAAGAAGCTGACAGGCAGAAACCCAAGATACTGTCATTTGGAGAACACTGATGGGATTTAAACGCACAGCAGCAATTCCTGGGGTCATGCTACCCACTCTACCTGCAAAATTAAAAGATTTTGACCTTGACACCAAAGCAGCATGAAGCCACAAGCCCCAGATGGTTGTGTTCCCTGGGTAGCAAAGACAAATTGTGAAATGATGGAGAGAGTCAGAGGGGGGAGGAGGAAGAGGGGAGAACAGGAGAGGTCCTAATTCATAAAGGTGGAACTAAAGGCACTATACTCAAAAAGAAACACATAGAATTTAAAAATTAGCCTTCTCAAAATTTTGCAAAAAAAGTTCTTTTTTTTGCTAAGATGCGCTTCTTAGCTTTAAGATCTTCCCAGCTTTCAAATAATATTTTTTTTTGAGATTTATAAGAGCATTTCTAAATGCACTAATGCATTTGAGCTTTCATGACTCAAACCACATTTAGAGGATATGCACTACATAGCACGTACATTGAGTAAGTGGTTTAGAAAATAATGGCCTAACAATCTGCCAAGCAATGCCACCACATCCAGCAAGGAGAATCCCTCCCATTTTTACCCCCTCTGTCATTAGAGCTACATGCTGTTTCTCCTAAGCTTATTCCCAGTTTCATCACTTCACCTAGTATCTCATTTTCTATCTTTTTCATCAGCTGTTCTTTCTTCCCATTTCTTACATATCACACTTCCTTTTCTCTTTGTAACCCACTAGCTACTTTAAGTTCCCCCTGCAAGCACTGCCTGTATTTCAGACTGCCTCTTTTGTCCTTGGAAGCAACCACAACTTTCAAATACTTGCTCAAATCCCACTCTCTTTGGCTGACTCTCTATTTTAGTACTCTTATTTTGCTGAATAAATAATAATAATCATTATCATCTTCCTTTCTACTGAAAAAGTAAGGTTGTGCAAATTTTCAGTTTTAACTTATTACAAGTAGCCATTTCTTATTTTCTTCCAACTTCACCTTCTGACACTGAAGTGTGGACAAAAGTCTTGGGACATGCTGAATATACAGACTCATTTTCAACCATCAGGATACAGAGTGGAAAAGAATAGTTGGGAAGCCTAACCCATGATTTTAAACACAATTTTATGTTTGAACACTCAATGAATGATTTAAATGCAAAAAAAAACATAATAAAGTCAAGGGGTCATGCAGAAGCAAAGCACTATTCTGTTGGCACGAAAAGCTTCAAGTAATTTCCTTGAGCTGGAAGAACACTAGCACAAGTGGAGCAAGGGCCTATCCAGTTCTACCAGTTCATAGACCACAAGCAACTTCTCTTGCTCAGTTTCTACAGACATTCATGCTTTCAATGCCAGGAAGGCAGGTCTTAAAGGAGATGATGTTAGAATAAAATTGCCCTATCTAATTAAAGATACTGAGTCAGAAATCACTCAGGAATATGGCCTTTGATATGATCTTGTTAACTTACTTAAAACAGTCTTGATAACTATCAGTCTTTATAGCTCATTTCAAGATAACTATTGACATCTTTTTTCCAGCAATCAGGGTACCCCACTAGAACTTGGGAGAAAGAAAACAAAACCTTTTCACTGAAGTATGCAAATGCCATCTTCAAAAGTCTCAGACAACAAACAGGCATTATCCCAGTTACTCTAATGAAGAAAATCAAGAAATCAAATTTCATGACACCTATATATTGAAATAAACCACCAGTGTAAAGTTACTGGCCAGCAGTCTGAGACAATAGACAAAAATTGATGTAATTCTAGCAGGACGTAGGTTATAAACAGCAACTTCATGAAGGACAACCCCTTGCTACCAGGCCAATTAAAAAAAATACTGAATCAGTAGCATGACAGTAGCTAAGGTATTGAACTACTGTAAACCACAAATCCCTTCTCTCTGGAGAAATGCAACTAAGGCTCATTAACAGCTGATGGAATGAAAAAAATCAAATAAACAAATTGTGCTGAAGTCGGAATTCTTTTCTCTTAAAAATGGAGTTTACTCTGGTGTTAAGATTTTTCACAGAAAATTGCAGTTTCAAAGTGCACAGATGATTTTGCTACATTGTTAATCTATAATTTATTTTCAAAATAAGTGTTTTAATGACATACCTTCTAGCATCATGACAAATATAAACAATGGAACCTGCTGCCATTTACAAAATGTATGGCTTAACACTACCATGGAAAATCCTTGAGGCAGGGTTTACTTGACAAGACAATCTGTAAAAACAAAAAAAAATTATCCTCAACTTTTCAGTGAGAGGGGCAAAGGTTCATGTTGCCTATTCTGTGTTTGCCAGCAAACTGACATTTAATATTTTGCTAATTTTTCCTCGATCAGATAAGTTCCTTGGCCAAAAAAAAAAGTGATACTTTCTCATCTTTAAATGTCAAAATCTCCTTTACTTTTTGGCTTGCAAACAATGTAGGTCCATAAAATCCAATTGCAGAAGACTACAGAATCTCCTGAGCATTAATTATGCTTTTAATTAAATTAAAAAGTCTTCCTTACGTGACCTCCATATCAGTCCCATATGCACACAGTCTATTCTCAGGCTCATCTCACAGGACAACAGACTCTCCATTACAGAACTAGACCAGTTTCTCTTTTGATGCTTCTGCCAGGAGGCTGTTTGGAATTTAATTGCTGCCATTATTTCTGAATTATAACTACAGGAACAGCTGTTTGTGTGACAAACATTCTACAAACTTCAATTTTAATTGTAACGATTACTGTATGAAAACTGAAATACAGTACAGGTTTTTGTTTAGCTGTCTTTAAAATACATATGATCTGCTTCATAATTAATTTTTACACATCCAAAGCCAATTAATGCGTCTGAATGCTAAATACTGTACACATCTAATTTAAAATTTACACAAACATCTGCACATGCATTTTACGTATCTATTAACACATGTGCACACAAACTTTTTGAAAAGCTAAATGTTCCTGAGAGGTATCAGTGAGCTTATAAAGATTTATATTGCTGGTTGGGGGAAGGGAAAAAAGGCAGTTATCTGGAGGATACAAAAAGAAGAGAGAAACTGCAGTGGCATGCAGCACTGCATACACAGCAGGTAAAGGAAAAAATGCAGCACAAATATTGCTCATTAATCTTTTTCTTCAGACTGAAGAAAATAAACAGATCTCCAAAACTGAATTGGACACGGTACGATTAAAAGGCAAAACACGTGGTGGATGATAAAAGCTGTAAACAACATAACTGAGTCCTTATGTGAAATTACATTTACAAAACAACTCTAGATAACATTCCTTCCTTTTGATCCTTCTGAGCAGTCACAGCAACAGCAGCACAGTCTGCCACAAAGCATGAGGGACTGGAAATCAACCACTGCACACTGATGAAACAGAAGATAGATTCTTGACAAGCAGCAATCTTTCAGACCCTAGCAGCATTTTTTAAAAGAACTCAAATGGGAATAGGTCAGGTCCCTCCACACAAGCTTTTCTCAGTGCAACTTGATTCATGTCTAGACTTGAAACATTTAATTCTATCAGTGGAAACAGTGGGAGAGTCACATCCATATCTCACTAAAAAACCCAGACAACCTTGCACAAAACCTGTGCAGAGGTCAACGAGGCTGTGGCTCATAAGAATTCAACTGCTGGGAAGGGTACTAAGTGTCGTGGACAAGAAGAACTTCTGTGGGCCAACCATCACTACCCTTCCCCTAGGAGGACATCTCAAGCCACAGCAGCAACAAGGCTTCACACCGGACAACCAATAGCTGGATGGTGTAGTTTGTTCCAACACAAGCTATGAAGAAGCATGCAAAACAAGCCTCAAATTTGATCAAGATTAGTCAAGAGTTGGTTAAAAATAAGGTTGGTATAGGACAAAGGGATGAATCACAGAAAGGTTGAGGGTGGCAGTACCCTCTGGAGGCCACTTGGTCCAATCCCTACTCAAGTAGAGACACCTGGAGGAAGCTGCCCAGGACCATGTCCAGAGGACTTCAGAATATCTCCAAAGAGATCTCACAGCCTCTCTGGGCAACTCGCGAAAGGATCAAATCTCTCATCAATTTTTAAAAATAGTCAGGCAAGAGCTGTTTGTGACAAGAGCCTCACAGTAGTTAGTGAGGTCATGCAAGTTATTACTAATGAAACCTCACAGTAAAAATATTGGTCTCTGTATCTCTGAATATACCTCCCAAGGGAAATGCACAAGGGGGCTGTGTTTCGGGCACCATTCACTTGGAGACCGACAAATTGAGCTGGCATTTATCAAATAATAGTTTCTTACCAAGGAAGAAATAAGGATATAGACAACTAATGAGTAGAATGAATTCATCCTTACAAGCAAAATATTAACTTAATTCTTACTTTATTTCAAAATTAATTTTAAGCTGGGACATAAAGCATCTCATTCCAGAAACAAGGTATTTCGACAATATATTCAACATTCCTCATTTCAAATTCTTACTCAGAACTTTTAACAACCTTCCTCATCCAAGCTGTCAAACCACAACAGCTTCCTCTGCAGTGACTATTTCTGTCCTACTCAGTGACTCATGTTTTAATCTAATGTGCTGAGCAGCTGTCTAATGGAGAGGCGTTTGCTCCTCATGACATTAATTACCTGTGCATTTTTACTGAAACAAGGCCAAAGCCCATTCAATTTTTTTTTTCCCTGGACTGTGCTTACCATTCCAGCATGCAGATGTCACCTGTGTTATTGAAAATCAAATTGATCAAGCACCAAAAAAGCTAAATATCTCCTTCCTCCTCTCAATTGATTTGTTCGACTCTGCAGGAACAAGCATTTAATCAGGTGTCTTCCATACAACTCATCTGCAGTTCTATTTCTGGAAAAGATTATCACTAAGAAATGAGACTACAATGTGCCCTGGACCACAGTAACTTGAGCTCAATGCTCAAGGACTACCTTACTCATCCTCATGGCACTGGAAGGTATTCATGCTAGTTCCTGCCCATATTTACTCCCCAGTATCATCAAACAAGTTGATAATTAACAAAACATTATTTCAGCCACCCGCACATTTTTAATTCAGGATTACTGCTTTAAATCAGATCTTTTCAAGGACTAATATTCAGCGTAAACAATGGTGCAACAGATTCTTAATAGTTTCATTTCCAAAGCTAAGAACAAGTCAAAATTCTGTAAAAATTTATTTTTTGATTCAAAGGTCATTTTTATACTGAACTTCCATCTGCTCATGTTATAATGAAATTTTTTACTTTTCATATTTAGTCGATGTCATTATATGAAGAAAATAAAAACATGAAAAATAGTTAAAAATAACTTGTGAATGCCGAGATACATTTTCAAAGACCAGTGTAAAGAGTTGTTTTGTAGAGCACTGTAAACTAATTTTAAGTTGGAATGAAAGCTTTTTCAGTTTGTGAAAAATCAGAAACTTGACCACTTCCGAACTTGCAGGACAAAGTTCAGCTTCTGACTGTGCTTGATGAGATAATCTCAGATTTCAGTAGCACACTGTGGGAAGGAGAGACATGGATTACTCCATGAGTAAATATATATGAGAGAACAGAAGTAAAAGTATTACTTATTAGACAAGAGAAAAAGCAGAAGAAAACTCTGTGACTTCTTATAACCATCTGAATATCTGGGAACAACAGCTGAGACTCGAAGGACACCAGTTACATCTTGACGACAAAAAGACAGATGCTTTCAACATGAGAAAACCATAGCTCCCATCAATCAAATGTTTTCCTACCACAACAGAGTTTCCTACCAATTCTTGAAAGTGTAGCTACTCCCAACAAAAAGTTGCTTTCTGAAAATACTGGCATAATTTGGAGAGTAGGATATAAGTTAGGGAACTCAGAGTTATTTGTCTACTATTAGCAGTTAGTTCTCCATGAAGCTTTCAGAGGCTCCTTGCTATCATCTCTACACAAATGTCATCTGATTCAAAATTCATTCTTTGCCAGCAATAAAAATACTTTTTTGAAGCTATTATGACATTTACAGCAAAGTGACCGTGTACTAATAGAATTATTAATGCAAAAATTTTAAATAAAGCCTAAAAGTATAAAAGTCACACAGAAGACCTTACAGACAGATTTGCTCTTTCCTACTAGCGAAAATAAAAAACCCATTTTCAATTTTTGATATCTCAGGCTATAATAAAGTTTCACATTAGCCACAAGATCCAATGAGTCACTTTCTATGCATAAAGGCATAGAGAGAACAGAACCAGAAATAGTAAAGATATTAAGGATTAGTGATTTGGGTGAGGTTTTCCATGTTGTTTTTCCCTTGATTTACTTGAAGGTCTCCTACTAACTGAATAATTCCAATAACCTACTATATAAGCCTCAACAGTTTATAATAATTTGCCTGTAAATACTTAAATCTATTTACAAGTTTTCCTTCAAATCTATTTGATAAGGAAGTGTCAACTCCTAAATACTACAGAAAAGAAACAAATTGCTGAAGTGTAATGCAAATGCTTAC
The DNA here is from genome assembly GCA_013399175.1 of Odontophorus gujanensis. Lineage (NCBI taxonomy): Eukaryota > Metazoa > Chordata > Aves > Galliformes > Odontophoridae > Odontophorus > Odontophorus gujanensis. The sequence continues at coordinate 212,510 of VXAB01009629.1, forward strand.
CCTTATAGCTATACACCTGTAGCTTGCCATTCACTCAACTTTAATTTCAAGAGTAGCATCACTATTTTTAAAAACCACCTCTGCCTGCTAAGACAGAACAGGCTGAAGACACCTGTTCTCTCTTTTAATTTGCTCATGAAATTTCACCATTCTGCATTCAACCATAGCAAAGCCATACTTCTGAAGTTCTCATTACATTCAAGCTGGTGCAGAGTCATGGTTGATATATGAGCCCGTCACTCTCAGCACTGATTTGCAGAACTCTCTGAATGTCTCTGAACAGTACAGTACCCTTAAAGCATTTCTTTCCTTCTCTCTGCTGCACATCGTAAGTCAAATTGTCAAGTCTTATTTAAATTTCTTCATTACATTAAAAATATTCATCATGTAGGTCATTATGTGTAGTTATGCATCTTCTTTCCTTTTAAAAAAAATCAAATCATAGCAAAAGAATAGAAAAAACAGCTGAGGCAGGAACATAAATCTCTCATGACTGACATAACAAGAAATATTAAAAGGAAATACTGCAGATATGTTTGCTGCTATATTGGTTAAGAAAAGACTTTCTTGTATCCCATTGTGGACATTGCTCATGTAAGCAGTACAAGGATCAAGGTCAACAAATCTTTCACTAAATTTCATGTTCTCTAGCTCTCTTCTCTCTGTAGTCTCTTATACAGACTAATTCCCTCATCGGCAGGTAAATACACACAAAACATACAGGTCTCCTATTTTTTAAATCTTAGAGCATATTATAAAACACTGCATGATTGTATATACCCATAAGCAAAACACTAAGACAATAAAACCATTTTTCAGCAAAAGTACACCATGCAAATCCATATGAATAATTAATCACTTAGTAAAATTCTTCACTGACAGAAACTGCAGTTTTATTCTCTATCAAACAAGTTATTAAGCAGCATACTCTTCATGGGAGGTAAGAAAACTGCCCACACAGCACACTCACCAAACTTGCATGTGCCTGCACTACATCTTCACCAAGTAATCAAACACAAGTATGTCTTGTCAAAGGCCAGATGTGTTCAACTGACAAAAATCCTCTACTCAAGAAAGAACACAAAGCTAATGGTTTTTAAACACAAGTATAAATTTTCACCCGCATTCATTACTGTACTTGGCAAGTGAGAATACACTAGCAACAAAATAAAATACCGTGTCTCCAGATGTATTATTGTTTATAGTCTTCCCCACAAGGAATTTTCCTTACAATTTTTAGTTACTAAAGTGAAAGGACGAGGAACAGAAAGAAAAATTTACCTACTACTGTCATTCCACAAGAAGAACCAGCCAACAGCAACATGGAAGTACCTCGTTTAAATATTTACTACTAACTTTAGTGTGACTAAATCTAAGTTTAATTTCTCTTTGTAAATGGAAGTAGCTACACTCCAAACTCTCTCTCCAAAGCGAGTTCAGGACAGGACCAATCTCTTGCTTTTGTGAAGTTCTACTTTATCAGTCCCACTTTAAATAGCTCAACAAATGTTACCTTCATTTAAACAGTGTCAAGATTGATGCTTTTCCCTTGCATTCTAATACTCCCTTGGCTTTCTGCAGCCAAGAATCATCTCAAATCCTAATTCTGTATTAGGAAACTTTAGTTTTTCCTGGTACTAAGCAATCAGATTAACAAAAATGAATTATCAATATGTGGATTATTACACTTGACTCAGCACACCCAATGAGATTTTTAACAAGAGTCATTTAGAATTCTATTTTAAAATCACTGTTTCTCATAATGTACGATTTTTGATTAAGAATTTCAAAAACTGAGAGAATGGTATAACATTTGAACTTCAGAAAAACATATTAAACCAGTCAGCCTAATGAAAGCTCACCTATGAGTTAGTTACAGCAGAAAGCACTGAAAAACAAATAAAATAAAAACAAATGCAATGGAAATTCAGAATCATCGAGACACAGTTATTTCTTATCGAAAAGAGGAGTGAGATAGCATTGTGATAAATTGCCTACTTTATTCATCACTTTCACACCCATTGAGGCTGTCAAACTGACTTGCTTTTTCACATTGTGCAGATGAGGACTTCTTCCTCTGAACTAGTTCTTGGCTGACACAGCTTCTGAATCACCTTCTCATCCAGTTGGTTGAGCACCAATGCTTTAGCAAAGAAGAAGACGCAACTCTGTGGCTAAAGACAGCAAAAAAGGGAATCTACGTGCATCACCACTTCTGCTTGGCTTACACAATCACGCTCTCAGGTTTAACTTGTCCCTGCAGATAGCCTTTATCACCAGAAGAGGTGAAAGCCTCCAGCCCAGTCTTAGCTGTGTTTTTACAGCTCCTCAGTAGGATCTCAAAGACCCATAAACAGAGGATACGACACTTTCACTGAGAGACAATAGCAGCATCTTCCCCTTAGAGAATTAATTTTCCCAACTGGCACCGCTTTGCAGACCTATCAATTTTAGCAGTAAAGATAGTAACACCAGCTCATTTCCACTTCTGTCATTGGAATGAGGTCAAAGACAGGAAAAAAAAACCAAACACTAAGTAATGCCTTTCCCCTCATCAGTATGGCCCTACAAAAATTGTGACTCAACAGCAGACAGAGTCGCAGGAATTCAGACAGAAAAAAGTACTGCACAGATACTTCAGGGTCAGCTAGGCAAGCTCAAGAGCCAGGCCAGATGCTTCATTCATATAGCACAAAGCCAACGGAAAGGAACAATCTAGTAACAGTGAAGATCCTTATGAGTCAAGATTACCAGCAGAACAAAGATTAAGTAGTTTCTCTGTGACAGAATTTGTCAGTGCTTTTGTTTCATGATTTCACAGTCACGTATGAAAAAAAAATTGAAACCAAAGCCTTGAAATGACATCATGGAGTACACACTCATTTGGAAATACACTGATAATCTCATGAGCAACATTATTTTATTTCTGTAACAAGATAACTGAAAATTGACAGTGCCATTCTGATATAATTAAACAATACCACATCAGTATCCAAAAATAATGTTCATTCAGTAGCTGATCGGCAGTTTCTACATCTGCCTTCAACTGAAGCATCTTAATTCCTTCACTTTAATGCAATTTAATTGAAAATATGCTTTTCAACAGTTTCACTTTGTTGGTTGAAATTTAGGAATAAGCTCCTAAGCACAGGCCATCATTTATGTCATTGATACATAAAAGTCATTGATTTGCTAGATACACACAAACCTATACAGCACATATAGATCGTAATAGACTAAAAATAAAAAATATCTGACTAGTAAAGCCAAATTAGGTAATTTAAGATTTGCATGGTCCGTAGGATTTTTTGTTTACTTGTTAATAAAAAAATTTAACGTGAAGGGAGGACACAACATTTGCTTGTCAATGCAGATCTGAAAACTTGTTTCCTTCTACACCTCTCATTTTTTTGTTTTTCTACAACAGAATGTATTGTGCACTTCAAAATATCTAAGTTTGGGAAGATGTCTTCTGAAGCACAGCCAAGAAGAGCAGCAGTAAGAATAGCTGGAACATCTAGAGAAGCAGTGCTTGCAGAAAAGGACCTGAGCATGCCAGTGACAGCCAATATATGGTTATCAGCCATGATGATAGCTAATTAATGTATTATCTACATATGTAACAAGTGTATACATTTTAAAGCCCTTTCCTTTTATACAGGATATGCTGTATGTCCATGCCTCTTGAAAGAGAGACAAGTAAAACAGCACCCTTCTTGAAACTTTGCCTCCTTGCACATGCCATTTAAATTATCAGACATGTAGGACCATTGAAGGTCACTTTTATGCTACAATTTGCGTATAGAACTGCCATGAGGCAACTGCATTTCCCCAGAAAACAGGGGCTATTATCCCACAAGAAACTGGGAATGGATTTAAATAAAGTGGTTACAGTGGCTGCTTAGTTACTTTCAAATTTCCTTTTCTATTTAATTGTTGTAGAAGCAACAGTTAAAAATATCATCCAGCAGACTCAAAGCTGCAGAACCAACTTCTGTTGCTGAGAACTCAAAACATTCAAGCTGTTAAATGTTTGCTTCCCATAAACTGCATACTGCTTCTGAACTATTTCACACTTTTCCTATGTGCCTTCTTATAATGGCATTTACATTTAATTCACAACCATTTAAATGTCACTAAACTATATTAACTGGTAGTACACAGTAGAAATAACAGATAATGCTGCATTTCTATTATGAAAGAAGTTTCCATGCAATATGTGGTCTGTGACTAAATATTGCCTCTCTCTGTAAACGCAGACACAGAAGACTGAAGGAATGAAGTTGAAATTCAGTCATGCAGTGTTTAGTGAAAAATTCAAATATTAGTTCTTTTTCTTTGAGTGTTTGTTTTTCATGGTCACATTCACAACATTTACAGATTTCCCAATAAAAAATAGACTATATCATAAAAGTTCCTGAAGGTAATCATTTATAGAAAAGCTAAGAAACATTATTTAATCATTTTGTCCACACTAACAATTTCAGTTTGCCTTTTATTTCCATGGTTTGAGTGTGTTTGTTGATGGAGGTATATGGGTTATGCATACACTTATCATTTGGACAAAACTCTGCCTCCTTTACAGGCAATACCATTATAGATGTTAAAGAGTCCAAATAAGATTATGATGTTGACTCGTACTTGAGAACAAAAACTGTTGCATAGAAAGTAAGTCAAGTTAAAGACAAAAATTACTAGATGTTATCATTCCTCTGCAGCAAGATCTAACACATGACATCTCGGCTTGGTTGAAGAGTCATAAGACTGTAACAGTCAGGGTTTTATTTCTAACAGATACAATTCATCATTTAAATATATATTAAATAAAATACTTCCCTACTTCATCTTAAAAGTTCATAAGTTCATTTTATGTGACTATAAACAGCAAACTATTTACTACTTTCCAAAAATTGGGGTGCTGAAACTAGTAATGCAAAGTAGAAAACAATACTTAACATCTGACATACTTTGGACTATGCTCCATGTCTACCAATGCTCTACTCTGCATTGTGCACTTGGCTTAAGGGAACAGTACCACTCAGGAGGAAGACTAATTCAGAATTTTCCACTTGCAGGCTTCACCTCTATAATCAAGTAGGGCATGAAAAACCATGAGTAAGCGTGTAAGCAGCACAGTAAAACCTTGTCATAACTCAACGCTTGAAATATTTGCTCAAATCTTCAAGTAAGTACAAGCTGGCATTTTAAACCTCTTTATACTCCCTGTTGTTTTAGATTTTGTGTGACTCCTGAACACATTTTAAGCATTCAGTTCTTCACAACTTAACTCCTAAGTGTAATTTATTAGACCATTATTTGCCAGAAGAAAAAAAGGAAAAAAATGAGAGGGGAGAGGCCTTTCTTAGGAAATAAGAACAGGACTACATAGCACGTCACCATAAAACATGTCTTACACTCATAATACTCACAAAACTGTTATTCTTCTAGGGATCTGGTGAACTTAAGATAGCCTATCAGTAGTGGAGCATTTGCAAACACTTATTCAGTAAGACAAACTGCATTGATCTGCATTCATACAAGGCAGTTTTAAAAACGGATTAAATAGCAGCAACCATAGAGAATAAATTCTTGACACATGAACAGTTCCCAGCAAAAGATGAACAGACTTGCTCTTAGAAATTCCCATTAGGTAACTACAGAAAACTGCACCTTTTCACTCTCACCAGGCATGGTGCAAAGTTTCTATGCTGATATCACGCAACCCCTTGTTCTGTTTAGAGCATCTCACAGAAGAGCAGAGGGCTCTAATTGTTTCTTCAGGCTTGGAGAACAAGTGGGAGCTTACCATTTTCACTGGATCTCCTGATCAAGATGAAGCTGTTTAAGGCTGTGAAACTGAAATAATACCAGAAAACTGTGAAAATCAATCAGGAGTGTAACAGAATTTTTATTTTTTTTCCAGTACTTTTCTTTGCCAGTCCATATACATTCTCTCATAAAGTACTACAAAGATGAAGCCTTGCTCTAAGCAACGGAGATAGTGTCATGGATTCTGACAAGGCAAATGGAACAGCAGCCACCAGGAGAAAGTGGCACTGAAGACACTGTTCTTGACATTGAGCTGTTGTAAGGACAGACCAAGTTTTCGCCTACCTGAAATACCTACAGGATTACCCATCTATTATTCACTTATGAGTTGTAAAAAAGTCCAGAAGAAGCATAAGTTTCTACGTGCCTGTGACTATTCTGGAGAAGAACCAGACTATTTCTTTTCATTCATGATCACAACTAAGGACTCCATTAATTCTTGACACATTCCCGTTCAATTGGATAGCCAGTAGTTGTAAACAATTATTTCCCCCCTCCTATTACTATAAAGAAATCCATAGGAAAAGATAGTTATGTTCACTGCTATGTTTACTTGAGACTCACATCAGGAACAGATTAGTGTAATATAACCTAGCCAGATCACAGTTAAAAGCTGAAGTTGGTGATAATACAGCTGGAGTTTTTTTGTTTTTTAACCTTTACTATTTGCTGGCAACAGAATAAAACTTTTCTGTAGAGTAGCCTCTAGCTATACATTGATTTTCAGGTGGTATTTACTGCTTAAAGCTCTAAACAGTTTACCATTTGGTTACCTGCAAACATCCAAGCAACGCTTCAGCTAACATCACCCTTTCTTAAATAAAAGGAGTTAATGATCAGCTGTCTCCCATGAGATATCATTGCCTCCAGAGACCTCTTAGCAGAAAACAGAGCCTCGCAACTTTGCATTTTTGCCCTTACACAAGGCCATGGAAAATTCTGGGATTATTATGGAAGCTGGGACTACATGAGCTTATCAAGGTTCTCCTAAAGATACGATATTGCAGTGTATTTAAGCTTATTTATAACTTCTACCTTTTGGGTTTTAAAGAGGAATAATCTCAAACATATGCTCTTTGTGAGGCTCCCCTCTTGCTTCTAAAAAAGAGATTCCATTTCTACCAAGTCAAAAAGCTCCTTTATTAAATTGCCTGCATAATGTGACTGTATGGCTGTAAAAACATGGATTTATGATAACACAATTTTCCCAGGCAATTTGACTTTTGGGAAGAACATCAAAAGATGACCCATCTCCAAATATGACCTCAGCACATATTTAGTCAGTCAACCACAAGAAATGTGGATACTGTATTTTTTTTGAAATCTCTCTGCCAATCTTAAATCTACCAAGAAATAGTGAAGTTTTTTCCTATATTTAAAGACTCAAAATTCTGGCTGTAAACTTTTATATATTTATTCAATATCCTTTTATTAGCAGCTTTTTGACTTCCTAATATAATAGGCTAGTATTTGCATAGCCCCATGATTGCCTTTCAAACTAACTAGAAAAAAAGGTTAAATATTTTGGTAAGTCTTCACTGTTTTTATTTACTGTGAATGAATATTTGACTTTTTTCCCCAAGTGAAGTGTTTTAGGCAACATCTTTATCTAGTTATGCAAGTAAAGAGCAGCTTGCATTATCTGAAGGCTTACAAAGAAATCACTTAGTATTATTACAATTTTAATGCCATTTTTGAAGCAATTACTAGATTAAGACCATTCACTATATTCCTATGATTCAATAAATCCACAAAAGTCCTTTATAAATATGCATAAATTAGATTAAATTATATTTCATTCTTAAAATGGGCAATTAAAATCCCTAATCCTAACAGTACAAACTATATTGTAATTCTGTAATTCTTCCTAATTTACTTGGCAGCAAAAAAATACATACGTATACATTTGGAAAGAAGCTAAGGATGTCCTACCACTTCTCTCCTCCCACACATACTGTAATCTTACCCCCCAAAGAACATAGGCTATAGATAGAGGGAGAACAGCAGTGTACATTCCCTTACTGAAATAAAAAAAAAAAAGCTGAACAGATAGCAACCAAAGTTGGTCTTCTTTGGCCATAAATCATTGGGATGAGAAATTTGTATTTACATGCACACAGTATCAGAACATTCAGTCCACATCCTTAAAGAATTAAGTTCTCGATTTACTGAGAAGCTACAGTAGCAAAACAAGGACTCGGTTCAAACAATTATCCAGACATAAAGTAGAAGTGTTTCAAACACTGTTAAATAGATATCACAGAGACACTGGAATGCTGCACTTCACCCTCAATAGTCTATGGAGTGCCATATTCAGTAAATACTTGCATTGCTTTCTGATGACACAGCTTTGCCAAGACATTTTGATGCTTCTCACACCACATGAGAAGGAAAAAAAGCACATACAGCAGCTAAGTGAATTGTACACTTAACATGGACTCAGCAGCTCTGAGAAGACAGCTCCCTAAAACATTTGTCCATGCAGAACTGCACAGTTCATTACACACATAGCCAAAGGAAGTATATAAAAAGGAATCATAGTGCTCATTAGTAAAATCTATTACCAGAAAATATTTAATAGTTTCTTCACTGACAAGTTAAGACAGTACAACCTCCAGATACCATATCAGAGAAATCTCCTGGTAAAGAACTACCTGCAGGAACACCATCAGGAAGCAATGTGACAGCCCATCAGGGATACTATTCTCTTTGTTTCTGTTGTCTGCTTTAGAGACAGTGAGATTGAAGATACAATTATCTACTCATACACATACACTCCATCTCCATATTTTCATTTCTGCATTATTGGAGAAGGGGACTTTTGTTGTACACTACACTAACCACAACTATACGCAATTGTATGCACCATAAAACAGTACTTAAAATAGTTCTCCACTCTAAGACACCATCATTGCCATGCTTTCCACCTAAGTGCAGATAATGGGATGAGAAAAAAAAATCTGAGTACATGCACACACACACAATGTGCTAACGCAGAGCCTCTGCTTTTCATGAACAGTTCTGCTGTTTCATGAGAGACCAGCAAGAATGCTTTCATCTTGCCTAGAAGACTTCTGACAGCAAGTGCATCCAAAGTGTGCTCAAGCTTGCTAGCTCTGCTCCAACAAATTCATCATATCACAATTTGCATTGCTCATATTGTCTACTGAAATTTAGAAAGCTTAGTTATTTGTCTGCCTTCGACAAAAAAGGGAAGGCAAGCCAATGTCTTTCAAGGGAATGTGGGACACTGAATATTAGGGTACCTCAGATTAGCTATAAAAAAAAGTTAATTGTATTTAATTATTTTATGATTGATTTAACTCTACAGTCCCCTTACAGCCTTCAGTTTGTCTTGAAAATAAGCCACCATTCTATTGTCATGTCAGCTTCTTAGAATGAGCATTAAGACTCTTCTCTAAACTGTTTCCTATGGTAATCACCATAAATATGAAATTCTACTTAAAAAGAAAAGACATTAGTACCAAGCATTTCAAAGGATGAATAAAAGAAACTGATGAAAAAGAGACAAAATAAATATTTAAACACAGAGATAAATCTATTTCCTCCCTTATTCTCCTTAGTCTTCATAGCTCCAGAAGCACAGAGAACAAAAGCTGAATTTCTGCTGAACTGAGGTTTTGGAAGGACTAGAAGTTTTATGTAACTAATTAAAAAAAATAATCTCAGAATGCTACAGAATCTCCCTTACTCTTTGGTACAGTTACCAAGACAGGGAAGATGATGGTTTAAAATTTAAAGTGGAAAATGTTGCTCCTTTTTAGGAGAAATTTCATTGTGAAGATACAAACACTGCTCAGCTGCAGATCTCACAGTCAGCATAGGCCAGATCCTCCCCACTTCCATTCCCAATTTTCTGGTAATCCAGTAACACTGAAAGAAGAGGAAAATGTCATAGCAATGTTTCTTTTTTTCATTTATTTTGAACTATATACATCTCACTTATAACCTTGCTGAGATAACCTTTAGATTGCTTCTTCTGCCCTTTCCAATTCTTCTAGCCCACAGTAGATAGTCTCGACTACGAATCTGTTTTGCTTGCAACAGTGCTGTGGCCACAATTCCCACATGAAGCATTCCTGTAAAAGTGGCATTACCTGGTTGAATTCAAGCAGACCCAGAACGTAAGTCATTAGAATCCAATCAAAGAGCTTTCTTCAGTAAGAACAATACTGTTCATGAGGATTCAAGTACTGCAATGGCCCTCTTTCCATTCTGTGATGGTGTCTTTCAGGTAAAAAAAGATATATATTAAAAGCCCTATGCTGTCGGTAAAAAAAAATGTTAAAGCTAAGAACATGAAACACCAGGCAAGGAATTTGCCTCACACCAGAGCACAAAAAAGCCAATGGTTTCTTTTATCTTGCCAACTACTAGAAATGCGTCTGATTTTTTTCCCCCACTGGTTGAGTCCATTAATGCAAAGAAATACATAACCATACTCTGTTTAACAGAGTCTTAGATTGCATGATAATTGTACGCAATCAGAATATAGCTCAACACTTTTAAACATTGTAGTTCTATCCTTTACAATTTTGCACAAAACCCTTCGAACTCAGCTCTCAAGTATTCAGTCTGCATCACAAAATAAAAAATGAAATGCATTAGAGTTAATCTGAGCAATGTTTCAAACTCAGGAGGAAGGGGTCAACTACAATTTTCCTGTGCTACCATTCTTTCTCAAAGGAAACCACCAGTAACAGCTTCCTTGGCAGAAGGACACACACGCACCAGTCCTGATTCAAACAGTTCACGCCCCAAGAATATCAGAGATACCTTCTGCAATTCCAATCATATCCTAATTACTACAAATAAAATTACCCCCACACCTAGGAAAAATCCAGTGGCATTCCACAAGTAGACAGTTGCGCATCTTCCTACATTCTAATTACAGGCTCCTAGCAGTCTGCAAGAATAACAAGTGTTTGCCACAGCCACGTAGAAACAAAGAGCAAGTGTGTTTTCACAGGAGATATTCTTAAGAGTAGTTTTCACCCAAAGTATGCTAGCAGTTTGGTAAGATGCTGAGTACCCTAACTCACAACTAATGTGCAAGTAATATTTTCAGCAATGCCAGAGCATTCTGGCATAAGATTCACAACAGTTATGAAACTCTGGGGGTTCAAAGTTCACAGGTTTACATACACTCTTCTGGGTAATTCACATATACAAAGTCACAGGTGATCTATAAGATTCCAGTTCCACTTCAGTTAGAAAATTAATCCTAATTAATTTTAAGGCTAAAAGTAAAACCCCCAATCCATCCTAATTTCATTTACCTCAGAAGTACATGTGAAACTGTGATTACTGAAAGCTTTTTATAGCATAAGATTAAGGTGTAAAAATAACACTATAATAATAGCAGCACCTATAGAAAAACAGCACGAATAATCCCAGTAGCATCAACAATTGTTTTGTGGCATACATCTTACTCCAAACGTTTTTGGACAATGTTGAATGTAAATGAAATATGTCTCCCAGAACAAAGAACACAGAAGAGATGCAGAGAGAGAGCTTCTCACCAAGGCAGAACAACAACAAAAATGATAGTGGTTAAAGTTCAAGTTTAGTTCCCTGTTTGATTCTGAGCAAAGAATGCATTCAGATCACATCCATGACTCCGTCAAATCAATGATGGGGCTTCCAGCAATTGAATCTCAAGTTACTGGAACCTAAACACATAAGGCCAGATGGTGGAAATGGAGACTCAAGTCAAATACCTGGACACAGAGTTCTGAGACATCAGAGCACGCAGCAGGGAAAGGTCCCTATAGCCAGCTGTGGTTGAAGCTGTGCCCCAGAGAAGGACATCATTGGCTGTGATGCAGCAGCAGGACTACAGGGAAGGCATCCATGGACTCCCTATCTGCATAGATATCCAACTAAGAAAAAGTCTATATACTCTGCTGAGGTCAGTCTTCCTAGAGTAAATCTAAGAATGCATATGTAAAAACAAAAATTGAAGTTATCACTCCTATCCTTTCTAATTCAGAGGAAAGGAGTCAGTCACAATTACAGGCTCGCCTGTGAGCTGAGCCAGAATAGTAGATAAAGATCATTAAGCAAAGTTATCTTTGAGTTTTAGAAATATTTTAGGCATTGTGGAAAGAAAGATACATTGTTTTGCTTTCCACTAATATCTAGATATAAAATTAGCACTACTGGAAAACAAGCAAGATTGACTATTTAAAGCTAGTTATAAAGATGAAATAATTTTGTAACATCCCACAGTCAGACCTTCTAATCATTTTTTCCAAGAACTCAGCTGTACTTGGAACAATAAGTCAAAACTATCATTAAATGAATTTGATGTCATTTGCTGCTTGCATGAGCTAGAACAGCCACCTGACATTTCTCTTGAACTTCCTTCAAATGTTCTGTGTGATTTTGATTCTAGAGAAGTAACATCATTTCTACACTCAGAGCTTCTCACCATTTGAGAGTGCTCTGTTAGTAGCACTGCAATGACAGGTTAAGGAAGATGGGGAAAAAAATTATTGGTCTAAATGAGCAGTTCCTTTTTCTGCTGTAAAGGAATATAACAGTTAACTCCCAATGAAGTGACAGGAGATGTACAACAAATACCCACTCTAAAGATAAGATACGAGGAGAAAATTTGCCAGACTTCAGCTACATGCCTTGTTACATATTACTACATGAAGATAAATCATTCAATGAAACCTAAGGAGGTTACTAATCACTAACAATACTAAATACAGAACTATCTTCAGACAATCCAACATTTTCCACTTAACCCTAGCTGAATTAAATACAAATTGCAACAGAAAGACAAAGCTTTCATCCCTCAGAAACCTGACTGTGAGAGGCATGGATTTATACAGTTTGGGAGGCAGGAACTAGATAAATACAAATTACTGTTAATGTTAGTTTGCTTGAATTAATGAGAACGATTTTTATTTCTGCTTATTGATCATCTTGGTAAAGCAAAACCATAGCTGAAGAAAACCCTCCAACTTCAAAAGGACAATAGAATTCCCATCAAATGCATATCATCACTATACAGCGATGATATTGATGGCATATTCACAGCCTTCCAGTTCCCCTTATATACACAGGCTAATGCAAATTAGTAAAATACCTATGGCAACATAACACTACAGTAAACCAGGTAACTGAGTAGGAAACCAATCAGCCCACCTGCCCCTCATCAGTTTTCACTTTTAGTCAAATTCAGTTAAATTGCTTCAAATACAGAATCATAGAATTGTTTGAGTTGGAAGAGACCCTTAAAGGTCACCTAGTTCAGCTCCTCAAATATCTCTTATCCCAGAAAAAAAAAAAAGAGATGCAGTAGCAGCAAACACTGCTGCTCAAATGTTTTCTCAATGTCAACTGACACATGTTCTCCCCTAACCATTGGATTTATTTTCTTTTTCAGTACCTTTCTCATGAGACTCTACACTTCCCTCATCCCTCTCACCTTGAAATGAGAGTGACAAGAAAATTGAATCTGCAAATGTAATGTCTTCAGAATCTACAAGATTTATATGGTACCAAAAATAGTCACAGAGCAGCTGTTTTATTTTTTCAAGGGCAGGTTTGCCAGCATAATTTACATTCATTTTGTTGTTTGTGGTACAATTTTTTTTGAAAGTCTTTATCTGCTAATCAAAAACATACACATACTTGGAAAGCAGATGCCCACGCTTACACTTGTTTCATTACCAAAAAAAAACCTCTTACTGAAAAGATGTGACTTGGTTCCAGACATTCAGATATCCAGAGTTTCCAGTTCTTATGACTCGCTCTCCCAGTAAAGCCATTCCAAGGGATCACAACAGAGAAGCATCAGCCATGCTTGACTTCTTCGTGATACAAGCTACCAGACATCTGAATTTGTTTAGCAATGTTTCTCTACATTCACACAATTTATGTAGTTTTGGAGAAGTTACCTCCCTGATCTTACAGCTGTGTGTAGATATGCTTTTTTCTTCCTGACACTAATATCAACCACAATTCATTCCTGCTGATAACACCTACAGCAGCAGCTGGGGCCATTGAGAAACATCAGCAAAACTACCTAAATTCAGCTATCTCCAAGAAGATGCAGGTATTGCAAATAAAAACTCATACTGTTGTAGAAGATTCTGCAGTTACAGAACATTTTTTGTTGCCCAGCTCTAGTATTCTCTGCCATGGCAAGATATAACAAGGGCAGTTACATAAATAAAAGATAGGGAACTTATCCACTAACACCATCATTAAGACAAGAGGTCTTTAGGAGGCCTGCGTATATTTTGAGATAACAAGGAAATAAATTTCAAAATTAACTATATAGTTACACAATTACCTTAAATTACTTCTTTTAGTAAGGGGAAAAAAAAAGCTTTGTGGCTCACATACACTGAAGAAGATTGTACAAGTCTTACTGTGATTCTCAGCAGCTGCTATTGATTCATCTCAAGCATCTTCTTTTCACAGGAGGTGAAATACACTTTTTAAATACACTTCTTCCACATTCTAACATACAGCTACAGGTACATTCTTACAACAGGCTGAATTCCCTTCTTAGTCACTCCTGCCACCAGCAGGAATTGCTCCTGTGGTGTTGGTCTATTTGTGTCATCCAAGTAATGGTATAAATATTGGTCCAGGGTGTCACTGTTGGCAAACCGAGAAAGGGAGCCACCTGGTGAAGTGTTGCATTAAGCTTTAACACTGAAGATTATTTTCAGAGTCTTTGATTTTCAATCAGATTGGACCAAAAATGACTAGCTGATTGTCCAACATGTATGAAAAGTCAGTTCAATTAAAATATACATTGCTATAAGGAACATGATCTTATATAAGATGACAGCAAATGCTGTCAGATTTATATCTGACATTGGTCTAAATCTGCTACCAAACAAAAACCAACACTATCATTTTATTCTCAAGATGATCTTCAGCCAACAGGTAAACACGTTTAAGGTAAACACTAACAAAAAGTCAGAGGCTTTGCTTTGTATAAATGAACATTAACTTGAGAAGAGCATTGGATAGGAACTTCCAGACTGCATATGAGGGAAGATAAAGGAGGAAAGCTATGACAAATAGTCTGTTGATTGCTGAGTTCTTGCATTTCCCTTCCAAGAACCTGGTGCCAACCACTACTAAAGTCTACCTATACCCACTGCTGTGCCTAAGAGCTGACTAACTCAACCTCCACCATCAGACTCAAGTTGCAATAGTACAAGATAAGTTATCTTTATTCAGACCACAGGGTTATCACTTCCACAACCACTTAGTGAATGAAGCTCAACCATACTAAAATGCACAATAAGGAATCAATTACAATGCAGTTCTCAGTACAAATACTGCTTCTTCTCCATCATCATACCACTCAAAATTCCATCTCCATTAGTTACACAGCATTTTCAAAAATCATAAATTGACATCCCCACAGCTTGAGAACTGTTTGAACTAACCCATACTGTGTACCCAAATAACACAATGGAAAGTGCAGCAGTGACAACGTAGTAGCAAAGTCCTAGGCTGCAGAGGTAAGGATAAACTCAAATGTTGCAGCTGTGGACATCGAAAGTAAGGAAAGAGTCTGTTCACCCTTGAAAGGTCTCAGGTAGGCAGGGATCTCAAGCAAAATAGCCTTGCCTCCACTGCCAACCCTTAAATGAGGTCTGGGAAGGGATGGATCCTGGTTACATCCCATTTGGTCAACCTGGTTGCCCCCTGCCTTCCTAACAGGTGCTCAATTAATGTTTCAGGACACAACTTAGTATTTCCACTACAGTAGCTATCATTTAATTGGTACTCACTGAAATGCCTGCATGAGACAGCATGCTTCACCTTATGCTGATGCTTCAGAGTGTAACAGTTAGTTCTACAGGACACCACTTGGACAAAGTTAACCCCATTTCCCTCAAGACTCTGAAGTAGCTGAGTAACACAGTCAACAGCAACACCACAAATACTTGGCTCCCCATGCTATATGTTCAAAGAGCATGACACTTTTCAACTATCAATCTATTCCAATGCCTTTCTGGAAGGAAATCAATTTTTAGCCTTTTCATCTATTAAAGAAGTTAAACAAGCCTCAGATCTGATTAATAATCCGACCACACAGAATCCCAGCATTGCTCACAGCCAAAACAAACAAGGAAAAAAGCTTTAAGCAATCCCACTGTAGGTCATCCTAAAGACAAGGATAGAACAGTTTGCTGCCAACAGCTTTACAGCAGTTATCAGGCTTATCCTCAATTAAAGGCTTTTAAAATTGCTGATAGAGAACTTAAATGTTTTTTGTTTAGTACTCAAAGTTTTACTACATGTGTCCATGACCTCATTCATGCTGGCTTTTCCCAAATACAGAAGGTGCCTCACCCCACATATTTTGTCCATGTACTCCAGTTGCACCACTACTGAGGTTTTTTTTGTTATATATATCTTTACTGCTTCCAGTTCACTATCATAAGATTGTCAGAAAAGAGACCAATGCACACTGCATGTCAGGAACCATCAGCTCCTTAAGCACTGCATTTTGTGAATATTCTCTGAGCAGAATTAGGCAAAGTAATGGTAATTAAATCCCCGGCCACCTGGATCCTTTTTAATTTGTAAAGAGAAGTATCACAGCTGTG
Organism: Odontophorus gujanensis; assembly: GCA_013399175.1. Taxonomy (NCBI): domain Eukaryota; kingdom Metazoa; phylum Chordata; class Aves; order Galliformes; family Odontophoridae; genus Odontophorus; species Odontophorus gujanensis. Next base: position 228,958 of record VXAB01009629.1, read on the forward strand.
AAGCTAAACCAGACGGAGAAAGAAAGTAAAAATTTAAATGCACAGTACCTTACTCTACCAGACTTTTCTCTCAATACTTCCACTTACAGCATAAGGAAAAATAGTCAACCAAGTAAGATACACACACTTCCCCCACCTGCTCAGTGTCCACTCAAGCCATTAACTTTTACAGCTTATGCATTTTAGTAGGAATGAAAAAAACTCCTTTAGAATAGTCTTTTCTTCTCTACCAGTTCTCTTCTACCATACAAAGCCAATTCATTACAAATTCCACCTAGACATTACATGTTTTATGATTCTTATACCCTGTTTTCTTCATCTGGTGTTTCCCATACTAGATATAACCCATAAAACAGAAGGGGTAATCAATAATTAGATGAGAGAACACAAATTACACCACAAGATCAGTCTGAAGTATTGTAACCTTATGGTGTTTCTTTCACAGTACCAAGCTTTGTTAGTGAAAGCTAATACTTTAATTGTAACCACACTGCTCTAATTTCAAATCAGATAGGATGGCAAAAGCCTTGTTTCATGTTCTTGTACAATATCCTATTGCTCTTAGATGTAACAATTATAAACAAAAATTGAGGTAATTGCTATAGGAGAATTATCTCCTCAAATCTTAACTCTATAGGAAAGTAGCAGGAAATAATTAAAACTGAAAAAAACATATTAGACAAAAAAATCACTTCCTGTGATTACTTCCTATTTCTGTAACATTAAGTGATACAGCCTAAGATGTAGGCTCCTATTTACACCTGCTCTTGCTCTGGCTATCTTTATGTTTACGTAGTGCTACATTGTTAAAGCAGGCAGCACAGCCTGCTACAGCCTGTGGCAGAAGGGACAGGATTCAGTCCTCATTGCTGTGAGCTTGTCCAGGCTCCTGCAGCACAGGGGTGCACCACATCTCAGTTTCTGAATCACCACTAAAAGTGAGTTTAAAAAACACTGAAATCAAAGTATGTAAACAATAAAATTCAATAACCAAATAAATCCTGGCTGTTAGTTATGCCGCATTAACTAGTGCCTAGCTTCCTCTAATACCTTCAAGAATTCTCCATTTCTATTGGTTTCTCACACTGCAAAAGCAGAAACTGACCTTAGATTACTCCCTGCTTGATAGATAAAACAGCGCCTAAGAAACAACAGTATATGTTCAGAAAGTGATAATAATATCTTCTGAAAACAAATATGAGAGTTTCATTATGCTGTAGGGGAATATGCTGGAAAAAGACTACAGAAAAATTCTCCTGAAATTATTTTTGCAGTAGCCAAGCACAGCTTCTCTGATGATCAAATGGTAGTCATTATCAGCTGTGCTTTCAGTGGCTTAAAACCACACACACAGAACAGGAAGAGAGGACAAATGCTCATATTCCCTCCAAACAAAACTTTACCAACAAAAAACTAAACCTGTAGTATCAGATAAGAAATTAATCACAAATCTCTTGTAACAGACTAAAAAATGACAATAGTCAGAGAAAGAGGTTCTGATACAGTTCAACGAGCTGGAACACACCACTCCAACTCAGAAAAACTGAAAATAGAAAGAGCCAAGAAGATTGAAGTAAATGTAATTGCCTGTTGAAAGTCTAAGCTTAAAAGCTGTTTCAGGTATAATGATCTCTGAAGATTAAACAACACTGGAAATAATAAAAATAAGTGAACAAACAAAATGAAAAAGCTTTTGTAAAATAGTTCCCTGAGCGACACCTAAAAATAAATGTGCTAGCACTAGCCTGGACTTACATTTTAACATAAGCCCATAATTTCACATGAAACAGCAGCAATACACAATAGATGTGAATTGTGCAAAGAGCAAAAAGTGGATAAACATGTATTTGCTTTTATCATCTCCAGAAAAAGAACTCAGTGACCTCCTGATTGCATGAAAGCTGAACAAATGCATCTAATGCTACTTAGATTACCACACATGGCATCAGAAAGCAATCTACCACACCTGTGCACCTATAACTCCTCACTTACTCATAAGTTTACTCTTAACTTTCTCCCAGTATTTTCTTCCTTGAGAAAGATTACTTTCATTTCTCCGTTGACATATTACTAAAACAACTAATCCTAATGAAGAGAAAGCTGCTGAAAGTACTGGTAAGAACCTTGATGAGGCAGATACTTTTTTTTTTTTCCACACAAAAGTTTGTTCAGAAAACTAATGCAATTGATGCCTGCAAGATCTCAGAAGGCAATGACAGAACATATTTTCTGCAATTGCATCACTGAGATACAAATATATCCAAATTATTATATACTAGAACACAGGCTTCATAAGGTTCAAGCAACACCAGTGAATTCCCAGTTCTCTTCTGCCTACACAAATACATACCAAAATGCCCTTACATTTTAGTAATATACTCTATGTTGAAAAGAAACCTTCAAAAATATTCAGTGGAATAAAAACCAAGTACTGAAAACTTAAGTGTGTGAGTAAAATGAGTTTAAACTTTGATACGATAATTAAACAACAGATTTTGAGGAGAGCAGGGCACTTTGTCTCTTGAGAGATATACTTTTACACTTTACAGAGGCCACTTACTTCTTCTTAAGCTAAATATAGAATTAATTGCACCAACAGCCTAAACGTATACAACATCAAATTTGTATGCCTACTTCACTTCACTTTCAACTTATTAAAAAAAAAATAAAATCAAAGTAGAAAAAACTAATTGAACATATAAAAGACACATGTATGCTCCCAACATAAATGGGCACCAGCTTTCTTCTGCATTCTATCCTAGACTTCCAGGTTTGCCCTTAAAATTGTTGGTGCTCTGTCATTGATTTATGTCAAATCTAAATGGACCTAAAAATGAAATTACAGAACAACATTTGAGAAGGAAGTGAGAACAGCAGATTTTGCACATAAGGATGCATACTCAGCTGACCTGCATGGAGGCATATGATCTTACCAATAAAAAGTTGCTTTTTGGATTACACAACAATAACAGAGGCCACAGCTCAGTAATAAGGAAGAAATAACTTACCCTTTCTGAGGAGCACAACTCCCTAGAAACTCCAAAAGGAGGCAATCTCCAACAGAGACGCTTCCCCTTTTGTTGCCAGACCTTAAATGAGGTTAGGGAAGGGTAGACCCTGGGTCCACACAGGTGGTCACACATGTGAATTGCTCGCACCTGTGCTCCCAAGGCTGGTCACATCCCTTCACCAGGTGCTTAATCACTGTTCAGGCTGTAAGCTAACAGTTACAAGTTAAGCTAATAGAGCTCGTTTACTTTAAAATCTGTTTGTAAGAAAAAAGAAATGGCAAGATTAAAACCACTAAGAAATAATTTCAGAAAGATAAAATCTCTCTCTCTAATCCCCGTCAGCCCACACACAGTTAAGACACAGCTTACACATAAAAATTTTTGTACAACAGAAAGATGAGGGAGATTGCTGTATAGCATTCACAAGGCCCTTGAGCACAGCTGTCCCTCTCTCAAAAGTTTATCAATTCATTCATCAAAACACAGAAACCTTTTTTTCCAACGTACTGTTCTACTAACTGATTACTGAACTGCTCTAGAAGTCTGTTACATTATAGTTCATTAAATGTGGTTGGACTTTGTAATAGTGTTATTTCAGGACAGCAGTTGCATATATCTTACTGTTTACGTATATGTGAGAATCTGAAATTACAAGATCTTTAAAATGGCTGCCATTTTATCCAACACCAAAATCTCACCTTCCTCTTATTACTCCATAAAAGTTTTCAGATACTTTCAAAATGCTCATAGTCAACTGTGACACAGTTTTAGTAGATGTTATTTTGTGCAAAACACAACAGCACTTGGTCTCAAAAATAAAAAGTTGTCTTATGCTTGATTTCACTCAGTCAAGTCACTGTGTTTTACAGTCAGCATGCTAGGGACAGATTTCATTCAGCGTATTAAAAAGTTTGTGTGGGCTAGTGCATTATAACAAAAGGAACTATAAACGTAAAAAAAATATATATATAGGATTCTTTATCCATTAAGTGTCTCATAGGATTCCAGGCCACCTCCTCACACATGTGTAAGTGAAGGCTGAAGAACTAACAAAAACAAGGACTGATTTTATCTCAAGGTTATGGAAACACCATTAGACCATAAAACCATGGTGTCAAAAATTTATCTTGACATTTGAAAGAGTCTCAGTGGAGTTAAAACCTTATCATGTAATTAGCTGTAGATAATTCTGTTTAATACTGAGGATGAGAATTTAGAAACAGACACAACCTTGATAAATAGCACATTAAATACACTGGAGCTTCCAAAGAGTGATCAGATAGCAAGAATTAAAAAAATCTAACTCCACTGACAGTTGATACAAGAGCAAATTGTCAGTTAGAACAGCGTAAAACTCTAAAAAGGAAAGGTACACTACTCTTCTGAAGCACATTCCCATCCAGTTCAGTTGATGATTTTCACAGGAACTAAAAATACGCTGGGTGACAATTCTGTCCCCTCTTTAAGAAATTAAAGAATTTTCTTCGATTTTTCACAACATTGCACTCAAGGGTACTCTGCCTACTGAACATCACAAGAAAGTTAATAAAATTATAATTAACTATAAAAAACTGTAATTATCCACAAAGACAATAGCAGTGGACAGCAGAAACTGAGGACTCTTAAAAGAGGTCCCAAGAAACTCCTTTGATCTAAATCAGGTTGGAAAGCTTCCAGTAACTATCTGGAATTTTGTCATCTCACTGCAGGATGGATTTTCTTTTTCTCTCTTATCTGGATGTTTGCTTATTTTCTTTCTTGAGGATCCGGCACAAAACAGAATAAAAATGACCTTTGATAGGGTTATTTTGTGGCATGCAATGAAAAAAGTAATCCAAAAAAGTTCAGTAATGGAACAGACACCTCCTGAACTTGAAAGGAATGTTGGAAGAGGTTGGGAAAACAAGATTACATCTTGAAATCATGTATCTATAGTATTTCTTCATTCTACCACCACACAGAGTAGTCATCACATCTGGTCTTTTTTGAGAGTTACGCTAGAGGGAAGAGACCACATCAGCATTTTATCAGAGACTACAGTTCCAAAGTCTTAGATTTTACCTGCTGGGAATAAACATCCCTACATATCTCCAAAGAAACATTCTATAGAATTGGGATAAATATAATGCAACACTCATCTGACTAACAAATTGGGACAGCTATAAATTACCACACTGTAGCTTAGACCATGACATTAGAGGCCTCCAAAAGGCATTGTGCTATCCAAGCAAGATGTTCACTTTACTTGCAGGTATAGAATATGGTTGCATTTAGTCAACAACTCCTTCCTTCCAATAAATTCACCTGTTTAGTCAGTTGCATATTTTTTCCCATGAGTGCTCCAACATACTGAACAATCCTCACACTGCTTCTATAAAGTCAGCACACTGACCAAATTCAAATCTCTCTCCTATGGTTGAGAACGTGTGTAAAGTTGTGAGTTAATAGTTCATTAAAAGGAAGGGTTTTAAAACTTTCTCCCCCATTGTGTAGCCCTCTCTCTTCTCTGCATTTGTCAGAAGCTGGTTTCCTGAGTTTGCCTTGTCCCAGAGAACAAATGTGCAACTTCTTTCAAGGGGAAAAAAATCTTGTAGATGGGCTGGTGAGCAGAATAAGTGTTGGGAGAGGTAGAGTACTGTCCAGAACCGAACACAAACAACCCACAGGTGGGTTGAAGGAAAAAGCAGAACTCATACATTCTCTCCACTGTATCTTGGTCAGTTCAATTTAATACAATTTCACTGAGAAAAAAAAATCTCTACCAATTTCTATGCAAAAAAAATAATGAGCTGACATTACTACCACTTATCACAGGTCATAATACTGCAATTATCATCTTCATGAGAGCCTAACAAAGCATCACTCACTGCATTTCATCTCACATGTTTAATAACGATCTAAAAGAAATCAATGAAAGAATCATGCTGAGTATTCTAAGTTTATTGTTAAATAGAGGACAACAACGTCTGTAAACAAATTCTCACAAACTGCAACTCAGCTTGAACCAGTTAAGCAATGATTGTTATCTGATACCCAGCCTTATCTTCATCTGTACAAATGCTCTAAACTGGTTAACACAGAGCATGCATTCCTTGTGAAATTCATCTGGCAAAACAGGTCAAGACAGTAAAACAGTCTGACTAGAGACTAGTTCTTACGAGCTTTTTTCTTTTCCTATGATTAATTATAGTTCAGCCTGCACATTTTTTCAAGGAAAACTGAAACTTTAAACCAGCAATCCGATTAATAATAAAAATTCCAGATAAACAACACTGTTGACTGTATTACTCCTATTCCTTCTGTCCACAAAGCACATTCCTGCATTTTTAATTTCATTGGAGAAGACTCTCTTATTTGAACTAGAAGTAAAAAATAAGAGCTTTATTCTTTTTCATAACCACTAAGAAAAACTACTAAAATGAGTTAAGAGAAATCTTATGCTAGAATTTAACAATAAGAAACTAAAAAAAATAATAAAGAGCCATGAACATTCTGCGTACAACATACTTCTATTTGTACAGCTGAAATTAAATTTTCAGAAGTGAAAGCAATAATAGAAAAACAATACTATTTGTTTAGTAATGAAACAAACATTTTGCATATTGTGCAAATGAATATCAAGTACTTTATCATGTAGCATTTTTAGAGATGATCCATACAACCCTCAAGAAAGCACTTAGTGGGATACATCACTGCCATAAACACCCATTAGCATATATTACTAAATGACAAAACAAACTTCAGTCTATCCAGAAACATAAGACAAAGCATTTTCCAGAACATTTCTAGAACAATGAGTGATACTACACGCTCTTCATTACCATTTGACAAATTACATAGGTTCATTTATTCAATAGTTTTTGAAAGTTTTCTAGTTCAGTGTGGCTGTTGTTTTTTTCCCCAAGAGCTTTAACATGATAATTTGAAAAGGGAAAAGGAAACGAACCTGCTGGATTCTACTTTCACTTTGAAATGTTATAATTATACAAACCTACGCTTTTTCTTAAATAGTAACTGGAAAGAAAAAAATAGGTTGATTTTGCTAGGTTATATATCACATTCTGGATGCATACACTGAACTCCAGCTCAAAAATAAATCAAGAACACAAAGAAGGGATAATTTATGAATTTTCAAGTAATCACATTTTAGTACTTACTTTTGTGAAGATCTGAAAAAAGTCAATTGCAGGTGGCAAGTGAGATGCATCCTGGATCTCTGCTTTCAGATACAGTTGCAAGGCATGTGCAAGGTGCCTGAGGCCATCCTTCATGTCTTCACTTAGTTGTTCAGCATCTTAAGGAGAAAGGAAAAGTACACCAAGGTGTAAACAGAACCTTTCACCAACATCTTGAAAATGTACAATGGCAGTTATACAGTCTAGACTTTTCCAGTTTCAGTATTAATCTTGGCAGAGGGCAATTTTGACAGAGGGCAAACATTCATCTTTTTTGTCATTTTTCCCTGACAACTATCTATCAACTCAAAGAAGAGTTTATCACTTTGCTACTACCAAATGGTATAAAGAAAATGGCGAGTTAAATATCAAAAGTCAATAGATAAAGCAGATGCATAAGCTGATGTAAATCATTACTTACAACAAAAAATAGGCATCTAGGTTTGTAACATTAAAAAAAAAAAAAGTTAAAGAAGCTATATACAGCAGCTTCTTTATCCTAGCTGAAGAGATTATTTTTAGACTATATTCTTCATAGATGCATCAGAAACACTTTTATTCTGGCAGGTAAGTATTTTAGAGACAGAGGGAGTTTTGTACACAGCAGCTGCTGAACAGAATGGATATGAAGGAGCACTAAGCAAATATCACTCCTATATTAAATAATAAAGAACCATTATTCATGCTTTGTGATATGAGTCCTGAAAGAAATACAGCAAAGTGTTTTCTAATGAAATATCCTTGAATCAAGTCAGTGATAACATGGAAAGTGAAACTCAGCTGCCCTGATAAGTTCAGTGCCTTATTAACTTGTCCAATTTTTTTTTCCTGCCAGTTAGGACAAAGCAAATGCCTAAATGGAGACTGTGAAGATGAACAGGTTCAAGAATCAGCCATAACAAAAGACTAAGAGGATAATTATGCACTATGAATCAACTTCATCTCTGCATAATAGTGAATTGTTAATATATTTTAAATATCTATCTTTACTGGGAACAGAAATAACCTTTCACTAATAAAAGTTCTTCTCCACACTTTAGATCCAAGCCTGCTGGTCTCATGGAAGGAGGCTTCAGGATTCTCTTTAAAGCTACCTCCTACTACTCACTTAAAAAGACAATGCAATTAAAGAAGATGTCACTGGGTTTGATTAAACAGCCAGCTAATGTTATAGTTCTCAGGCTTCTGTGTTCCACCGCATCCACCATCCCTGCACTTTAAGGTTCAGGCTGTTTGTAGATACACATCCAAGCAATGCACAGCTTCTTCATGTACAACCTTCTTCATGTTTTACACTGCCTATACCCAAAGAGGTTATGCAGTCATTTAAGATGCTTCCTTAGCTTACAGCAAGGTCACTGCAAAGACCTGTAGCAAACATTTCAATGTATACAACAGCTTTACAAGAAGTTTTGAAGGCACTTGTCTGGTACAGTGAAGGTACTGAGAAGTAGTTATTCCGAGATGTTCAACCTCAAGTGCATCACAGCTCTCTGTAAGACAGCTCCTAGCATGTGAAAGGTCAGATCTTCAAGCAAAAAGAAAACTGGGGAGGCTTTGATAGAGATCTTTGGCACAGAGTTCAGTGCTGAAGTTGGTGAATGATGAAGGCCAGGTCAGTGTGAGCATCCTGAATCCATATTCCTAGCTTTGCAGAGTTTAAGAGAAATAAATCGTAGCCAAAATTTCCTTATGGAGCCTAGGGCTCTGAATACCACACTGAAAGCCACACTGTGAGTAGGCAGCTTTATCATAGAACATTGGGCCATGAGCCTGGGAAACATACATAGTATCAACACCCTGTTCTGGCAAGTCCATGGCTGAGGTCACCAGCCAGGATGCAACCTCATGAGCTGTGTCCGCTGAAACTCAGCAGAACCCCTAAAGCAGCACTGATCAGATGCACCCACTGAGAGCCATGTTTCTACATTACAACAGTGATCCAGATTTATCTTCAAATGTAAAACACCAGGTGCCCTGAAGACACATTTATTCACTCTGCACTGGTGTTCAGTAACTGAATTTAAAAGGGCTGGCAGAATAGTGCAGTCCTCAGCAGATGACACATGAGTGTCAACCTGATGCCAGAGTACAGTGAAATTGACTGTGATGGAGCTTCCACTTTACACGCACCACACTGCTAAGCTGCTTTCGTGATCTCCCATGAATCCCTTCTGGCAGAGCACTGAGTGCTGTCTTGTTTACTAGAACGAACCATGGCTATTTACCAGCCAGAAGCCTTCCAGGGGAACCAGCTGGCAAGCAACAGCAACCATTTCCTTGCAGTCTGGAATGGGACACTTTACCTGAAAACCCATTTGGAGCTACTGAGGACAACCCTAGTTAGCTAAAAGATCCAATCCTACCAACAAGTTGTATTAGAGCAGAAGTACAAATCTTCGTGCTATGCACTGCTATTATAAAATATTTGTTTTCCATTCTAGTGTAAGTTAATCCTTTCTTCAAGACCTGCTCCCATTCTAGGGGTCAGGCACTGCTGTCTAAAACCCATGCCTGGGTTTAGTTGGCCACACACAGAGTAGGCAGGGGCCCCAGATATTATGGGTGGCCTAAGCCTGATCTCGTCCAGGGTCAGGAAGGACAGGCAAGCTCTCCCTCAGCACTCAGATTCAGCTCCTCAGAAAGTCTGCGTCATCCAAAGGAACGCAGAGATGAGCTCTGTGATAACTGGCACAAAGAGTATGTAACTGAAGGATTTGCTTTTTTATAACTGCTTCTCTGCGTCTTAACAGCATGGACATTTGAGAGTGATTGTGCAAGCCTACATGTACAAGGACATAAATGCAGATGTATATGCTGCTCTCTTCAACATCGCAAAACCTCTGGTATAGAAAAGCATCCTGTATATCAGGACTGGGTCTTCAAATAAAGCAGCAAGCTTTTGGATGACTGGAAAACTCAAGTTTAAAAACATTTCTTTCAAATGTGTTATTTTAAGAGTGCAGTGAGTTTTAAGTTTTCTTCCCATTATTCATCTTAAACTATCTAACATCCTGCAAAATGGATTATTATAAAGAGGAAGGCAAGATCTGCTTTGCTATTAGCAAATAGAAGTACCTGTAGAACAGAGAACAGCAATAATCTGAGCAACACAGCATAAACGAACACTGAGGTTTAGGACATACGAAAAAGAATACCAAATCCAACTGGAACATTAGGGAGAATTTTGAGAGGCAAGAACAGAATGCAATTATTCAAGCTGGACTCTGTTCAGGACACAAGAGCTAATGATCTCTGCAAAACGTCCCATGGGATCTTTAATGGCAAATGATCAAGACCTGGTTTTCACAACTCCTCATGAAACCAAGGCAAAAAGAAAGAAAAAACAAAACAAAGTGAAATAAAAATACATGAATGTTCTAATTGTGTTTTTCTAAGAAACATTTTTAATGGTGAGAACAGGGGTGTGGGAGAGAAAACATTACAAAAGGCTGTTGGAAAGTTTTCTAAATGAAGCTTTGGGATTTAATTATGCAGTCCTGAAAGCTCTGATACAGATATGAGTGAAGTAGCAAAAAATCTTCCAATTGCACTGCACACAAACGCTTGCCTGCATGCTGAATCTTGTTAAGTGTAAGCAAAGTTGATGTCTATATCATTTGAATCACCTTAACACACAGCATGCCAGCAAAACCATATAAGAAACAAACTGTATAATAAACCAAAACTAATGAAAGTCACAATGCACACAGACACACCTCCTGTTTAATCAGACTGAATAGAAACTGAATAAAAGAATACAGGTCACCCACACCGGAAATTATCATCCAACTATATCAAGTAACGTTGAAAAAGTAACACTTCAAAGAGACTGGGACAGGGTAGTGACAGTAACAACTTTCAGATCTTTTGGACTTAGAAAAGATTACAGTGTTGAAATACAATATTGTATCATAGAGATATGCTTCCTGAGAAATTGTTTCCCTCAGAGGATTAAATTAAATTCTTTCCCCTGTATACTTAGATCTTTAATGAAAAAAACTGACTTTCATATGCATTCTACCAATACTGAAGGAACGTATATCTCAAATCTTTATCAAGGTGATCTGTAGATTGTGCAGTAAAAAGGAAGAAGTGTCATGAAACAACAGAAGTATCTGTTAAAAGTATGGCAGTGACTACAAGTCATCACTTCATACCACAGTACTCTTTTGGACCATTCTAAATGAAAAACAACAGAGACAGTTCAAGCTCTATTAAATCCAAACCTCTGAATAACACTAAAAATGTGAGATAATAAATACTTTTATGCTAATTTCTACAAAATCCCTTCAAACAAAACACGGGAATGAACTAAGGATGTATTTCTTCCCCTTTAAGTCTTCAAATTTTGAAGTACAGAAAAATCTAGAAAAAACAAATCCTATACCAATATCAGCTTTCCTAAGAGACTGTAATGAAAGTTGTTTCCTATTCAAGCAGCTGAAACCTGTGGAAGCACAAAAACATTTTTTTTTCCTTCAAAAAGTCATGCCCAAAGCAAACATGTACCATGTCTACATTTTAGATGCATTTACTTTTTATTGAAGTTATTTTGAAGCTTTAAACAATAATACTATTTAAAAAAATAATAAAACCACAAATATATATATGTATTTGTACTGAAACAGTATGTAAAAAGGCAGATATTCAGTTAACTTTAAAAGCTGAATCAGCAAAATGCATACAGTAAAATGAGAAAAAATATTACGGCTCAGTAAGGTGGAAATTTTGCTTGTACAATACATATTTTTTTCACCTCAGTCTTTGAGCATCTAATTCTTTCCCACGGAGGTTTAAACTCAGTCAGTTTTGCCTTTACTTTAGACTTTCCTGCCATGTTCTATTATTCTACATTAGCAGACTTCCAGAAGGCAAACTGTAGCAAGATAGGATCACAGTTCTGTAAACCACAACTTGGAAGCACTACCTGCAATATGGCTGGCAATTACTTACTTGACTGAAGATCTGAAAAAGAGTAGAGTCTCTCAGAAAGGCATGCTGACTGCCTAAGCTGTAGAGAAAAACAGATAATTAACACTTACACGGAATGTTTTATCTTGAAAACACTCTACAAAATTGATTATTCTACGTGATATGCCTGTAAGATAATTAGGTAAGGGTAACTGCATCAACATACATCTGGTCAATCTATACTTCCTGTAAGCTATCATAAAATTATTTAATTTTTGATGTTATGACACTTCCTACTAGAATATTTTCTCGACTTTGGCAGTTTGCCCTTAGTAATTTACTTTGGCCCCTCGTACTGTAATTGAAAGCAATTTACGAGGTTAGTAGTCTCAGATTTCATGAGACTATAATTAATGCACTGCATTGCTAGGTACATATTTGCCCTTTAAAAACCATCATGCACACACTGTTACCAACAATGTATAAATGAAGATATTAAATTGCATTTTATCATTCAGATCCCCGCAAATGCATACATTTTTATTCAAGAAAGACAGCACTGTGGCAGGGTCAGCAAAATAAATAATTAAATAAATAAAAGGGGTAAATCCTTTTTGATTTACAATCTCAGTCATAAGCCTATTGACCTAACAGAAAATTTAGTCTGTGTAAATTAATCAAGCTGTGGGAATGTCAAAACCCAGGACTTCCAAGAAATATTTAGAAAAAAAATATCCAATTAAGAGAATCCAACATTAAAAGGATGATATGGTACATTTTAAAGAAAGGACAAACAGTGTGCCTCTCTTTACCACTCATATATTAAAAAGAAAGAAAGAAAGAAAAAGAAAAAAGACATTCCAACTGAAGTTAATGGATGCACCAATAACTTCAATAGTATCCAAGAAAGAACAGCACTCTCCTTCCAGGCAGAAATAAGTTTAGGATGCTACAACAGTCATAGGAATGAAAACTTCATAAACAGACCTCTTGAGCTTAATTATGTCCATTTCAGTTGCTCTTGAACTTTCTCACAGTTCTGCAAATTAATCAGTAATCTTTTAATGCAATATGCAGTCCAATTTTGTTCAGCAATCCCAGTCACTTCAGCTCTCTAGCTCTTAATTACATTAAAAATGTAGAGTGAAAAAGTATTAACCTGAAACTATTTCACTGAATGTATTTAAAAGTATGTCACTTACTAGCTTAAAAACAATCCTGCCAGAAAGTCTGACAGAGTCTGGAGGAAAATTAGGCTTGATGTTCTGAAGGCACTTGCACTCCCGCTTATGATCCAGCCAAGCTTGTTTCTATCAATTTAAAGAAACAAATAAATGGAAGAAAAAGAAAAACAGCATGTTATTATTATTCATATACATATTGTGGTATATATTATATACACACACACTCCTATATACACACATTGTTTCACTGTGGAAAGAAGACAGGGAGCTCCCTACTTCTCAGGATTAGAAAGGGTGCTACAATTCCCTCTGCTACCCCAATTCTGCCAACCCTCACAACACTCTAGGCAAGAGTTTACTCAGAAATCAACACAGAGTCCTTTGGAGTACCCACATCACCAAAACACAGCTGCTCCACTCTACAGCAATAGTTAAGTTTCCCATGAAGCATAAACTGCTCCCAAAGAGGCTTGACCTTGTTAAACACTAACACTCACGGCTGGGGAGGACTGGCAATGGTACCTGCAGAGATCAGGAGTGGTTGCTACAACCAAAACTTACCAAAAAGGAAAAGGGAATCAAGAGTATTACAGTTGCATGTACTACCTGAACCTGCCACTCTGTTAAATGGACTACTTGTCAGCTATTATGATAATGAGAAAAACTGTCTCAGTGAAGAGATGGAATGACAAGGGAAGGGAGGGAAACTCCCTATATATTGAAATACACCTTTTTTTCCTTTTCTCCTTTTTTTTTTTTCCAAGTTAGTATGAAGGACAGACAACAACATGTCTTCAGCAAAGAGGAACTCATGCTGGAAGACAGAGGCAATGTCTGACCACCTTTTTTTTTTTTTCCTAATTTCTGTCTTTCTAAGCCCAAAATTCTGTTCATACTTTACAAAATCTTCAAGCTCATCTCATTTATACAGTACACCTCTGCATAGTTAGTATATCTGTATATTCACAATATAGATCTGAAGACACTGATCTGTTTTTCAGACATTTTTATAAGCAAATGGGAAAAACAGAACACAGCAAACAAATGCTACAGCAATAAGAGATAAGAATAACCAAGAGCTTCTGAAGGTGACATTCTCTCACAGATAATGCAGTGAGGAAAAAAAAAATAACTCAAGAAAACCAGCTTCTACTAGGTAACTGCCACATAGGAAATGATAACACGTCTAATACAAAGCAATTATACATTCAGCAATAAAAAAAAAGGAACATCTGTGATACGTACAAGAGCACATCACAGCTACAGACACTGACATGCTAGTTATAAAGATTATAGAGGCCACTGTGCAATTTTGTTTTTTTTAAAGCTGCACTTAAGCAGGGAAAACATTTCAGGTGGCCAGGCTTCAGCACCAGTAGCACCCATTCTGTTTCACTGTGGGCTTTCCCCTGCCTCTGGCTTACATATAATAAATAAATGGTATATTTTATTTCTTACAGATGCATAGGAGATTTGTGATTTAATTTCCTGCATCCATAACGCAAGAAAGGGAAAAAAAAAAAATGACATCAAGAAGGCATTAATTCAAATACAGTTAGTGTCACATGCTGTCTGACAATAAAAGCCAAGAATCTACTGCTCAATAGAAATATTCTTCTCTAGAAGTAACAAGGTCACACTTATAAACATCCAGATGTCATTCTCTACAATATAATTACACGGGCATCTTTCTACTGCTTAAACTAAAACTGTTCTTTGGAACAAGCCTTTATCTGTCGATTTTCATTCCTTACATAAATTCTGCACAGAATTTCTAGCATGCTGAATGTGACACCAAAATGATTAATATCTTACCCAACCAATAAAGTCCTAATGAGACAAAATACACAGTACTACCCAGCATAATATGCCACATTTCTCAGGGTTGCATTTCCCTATGAGAACAACACTGAGAGCAGATGCTCTCTTTCAAGCAGTGCTTGGTAGAAGATGATGCTGAGAAGAAATAGGTGTAACCCCTCTGCAGGAGGGGTGCAGGAGCAGGGACTGCTGCTCATTGGAGGAGGCAAAGCTCCACATGCATCAGGTATTATGAGATTCAGCAGTACTTCTTCTTACTCCTCAGACAACAAACAGAAATTACAGAACTATACAGAACTGTTAAGCCCTGGAGACTCTGGAGAGATCTACTTCTAAAGTCAGTCTCTAACAATATTTATTGGTGGGCTCATCTTGGTACCACGGCTCTGAACTCCACATGTTCTGGCTTCCAGACAGAGTTTTTATATCCCATAAATGGCATGAGTACAGATACCACCATGCAGAGTTGTTCACCTGGTCTGATCCTGCTCCCTGTCTGTCAGGGTAGTGCTTCCAGTTTTTCCAACAGATTTTTTTCCTTGTTAGAAATGAATGTTCCCAGAAGAAAGCAAGGGAAGACAAATAAATACTGCAGGGCAGTAGCCAGTGCTCCTCCTCCAGACTTCACTGCGTTTAGGAAATCAAAAACAAAACACTTCCTTCTACCTCCTCCCAAATCAGTGGCTCTTCAATCCTAACATATTCCAACTGCAATTCCTCAACCTTTATCCAAGTAGTAAGAGTTAGAGCCCATACATCTCAGAACATACTGCAACACAGAGCTGTTTGCTGGTAGCAGTGAGAACATGCCCACTCGAGCCACCAGCTTGCAAACACTATTGCATTGCTGTGTTTCACTTCATACAGTCCCAGTATCACCTCCTGCTGGCTTAGGGTACTGGTAAAGACCACCTCCACTTGTCTGCAATATTTCACATGATATTTAGCTGGGCTGTTCCGCCAAAATAGTGATGCATGTCCTTTCACTCAATGAGATACACTATTCCTATCTCAAAAGCATCCCTCTAACACTATGAAGGATCCTAAGTCAATACTTAAGAAAATAAGGTTTCCCTCCTCCCCTTTAGAGAATCAAAAAATATGAGGAGTGTGGCCTGCAGATTAGTGCAGGTATCCTACAGTTTGTCCCCAAACTGTAGGATGCACCAAATTAATAAACAGTGCCAGGAGATCACAACAGTGATTATTAGGTGGAGCAGATGTGGTCACTCCATAAGTTTAGAGGGGCACCCATCAGACCAACACTGCTAGAAAACAGCACTGGGAAATTAGGCATAAGCAAGTGAGAAAGGAGCTGCAGCAGAGAAGTGCTGAGAAGGGGCAAAAGTCAATGAGGTCCAACTCAAAAAACACGTTTCAAATCAAAAGGCCTACCTATAACATACATATAATAGGTCTTTTGTCTATTATATGATTCCCAAATGAGAACTCAATCATAAATATCAGCCCAAAGGATCTTTTCCAGTCCTACATTTCTAATATCTCTCTTTTTTTTTTTTTTTCCCAAGTGTTGAAAGTGAAAGCAAGCAGCTTCAAATGGCCTAAGAGGTAACAGGGATTTTTGAAATTTAACACAATATGCTTGAAATTTTTCACCTTCAACACTGTCTACAAGTTGGAAATGTCAATTCCTCTACTGTTTTGTTCAGAACTTGCTCTGCCCACCAATCTCCTTGAAGGATAACATTTTTCAAGGTAAATTCCAAGATGCTAAATGTTTTTTCAAGTGTATTTCTTCCCCTGTAGGTTAGCACAAAGACACTTATTATTAACCATTTGATACACAAAACCAAGTGAAGATTTCTACAAGATATTTTCAGCTTTAAAAATGGCTCATTTTAGGATCATAGAATCCTTAGAATTAGAAAGGACCTCTGAAGGCCATCTAGTCCAACTCCCCTGCAAGGAATTTTGGTCCATCCTAAAACAGATATCCCCTGCTGAATGTAGTTTGAAGTTTCATACACAGAATCTACCTTTATCCCAGATCTAGTTCAGCTACTTGGGTTAATATGGGGTTTGGAGGTGTTTCATTGTGGTTTATTTTTGATTTCAGATTTTCACTTCAATTCTGATTTCATTAACTGTATTAATTGGAAAACTCCATAAAGCTAACAGTCTTAAGCCTCAGTTAAGTGTTTTGTATCGTGGGAATTATTTAATACAAATGAAAAATTAATGAAATCATTCTGCAGCTAAGTATAAATTGTTAATCTAACAGCACAACTCACATTTCTTAGCTGGTCTGTATTTACAAAAATAAAATAATCCTGTTTTGCCAATATTCACTTTTTAAATGTGCAAACTGCAATTTGAGTCAATACCCCGCTGTTTATTTTGTTCAGCAATTAGTTCAATTGTAAGTGCACATACTAATGAATCGCAGTGGAGCTACAGAGTCTAAGTAAGAGCACAAAGCCCTTGCCTTGGCCAAGGAGAGCTCCAGTAACAGCTGCTGTAAAAACAGAGCTACACAGTAGTTTAGACAGTTTATTGAAAGAAATATGAACTAGGGGACACTACTCAACTGAAAACAGATCTGCTTTGTCTCAGTTTTATCTGGATCATTTGCGCAGAATTGTCAGTCTCAATAAATTCACTGTTTTGTTTAGAAAACAATTTTTTTCAGTTATTCTCTGTTGCTAACTACTATCAAGAGACTGGGTGACATTAATCACACACTAATTTTATATAACGTATTAGCAGGTCAAGATGCTATGAGACTGTAAATACACAGCATGTTAAGTGCTGATTACTTACAGCAGAACTGGCCTGTCTCCCTGAAATTAATACCTACAACTGTGGAGGTAAAGAAACTTAAGATGGCTTCAAGCATAAGGACCCTAGAGTGGGAAGCAAAAAAAACAACAGTAATATTGAAGATGACCTGAGGCTATCCAGTGTGAACCCTCAAAGCAAATCCACCTAATTGCTCTCCCAAAGGATGAAACTCCATTTCCTAGTTTTGTTGCTATTACATATAGGCAAGAAGAGGCTGTTGCATTAGATCTTGCAAATTTGCTTGTGCAGGTCAGTGCCAGCACAGGGACTGTAGTGTCTCGGTTCATATTAGAGAGTCATCAACGGAAGCTTTGCCAACTACTCTCCTGAGATATATTTGTTTTAAAGTTACCTAACAAATAACTCTGGTCTTCTATATTCTTCAGTCATATTTTCTTTGTGATTTCCTATAATAAATCTCTTTGTGGCGCTATTATTGATGCTACAGTAAGCACCTAATGTACGTTGCACAAATTTGCTGTACAATGAATCAAAATGTCTCATCTTTCTCCTTTCCCCCTGCATATGTTCTAATCCCAAAAAGAATGGGTTTTGGCATGTTGAGAACATTACAGATCATACTAAGGCAGAATTGTTTCCAGCAGCACATTGTAAAAGATCGACAAAAACAGTCTCTGTGAGGGGATGTGAAAGCACCATCTGAAGGTCAAAGAATTAAAAAGTTAAATTCTTATATCACTATTATATCTACTATATCTCTATTAGTCTTTTTTAATTATTAATTATCTTCCTTCGTTTTTCTTTACTTAGACAAACAAACAGAAATAACCATACAAACCTATGAGAATTCGTGCAGAAATTTAAGGGTTTTTTTTAAGACAACCCTCACGCTTTGAATTTCAGGTGCCTAGTTTTCTGCCAAATCTCACCTTATGCCATCATCTACCCATGAATGACTATTCAGTACTAAGTTCTGCCAACTTCCGTGCACAGGCTTCAGTTACAATACTAGACAAATAGTACAGTTAAGGTTTTAGGGTTGAACACTTTTCCAAACTGTTTCATACACCACAATAATAGGATAATTCAAGTTGGAAGGGATCTCTGGAGTTCTCAAGTCACAAAGTAGGGTTAACTCTGGGGTCAGATCCCATCCAGTGGGATGCTGAAAACCTCCAAAGATGCAAATGGAACAATCACTCTAGTCAGCCTGTTCCAATTCCTGGTTGTCCTCAGGATGAAAAAGTTTCTCCTTATCACACACCTGAACCTCTCTTCTTTCAACCTAGTTCCACTGTCCCTCGTCTTCCTGCCATGCACTGCTGCAAAGAGCCTGGCTCCATCTTCTTGATACCATCCTTCAAGATACAGTTTTGCCCAAGAATGCCTCTTCTGTGCAAATTCTCAAATCTTTCTTCCTCTTAAAACAAATGGGATACACACTTTTCCACAATAAAAATTACCCTTGAAATACGAATGGCTTCACTGCAAATTAGGTTCAGAACCACCAGTCTGCAAACAGCAAAAGCTGCAGAATCCTTCTCCCTCTAACTAAGCACAGCCAAACACTACACATTTCATCTTAGTTCTGTCTCACTA
Organism: Odontophorus gujanensis; assembly: GCA_013399175.1. Taxonomy (NCBI): domain Eukaryota; kingdom Metazoa; phylum Chordata; class Aves; order Galliformes; family Odontophoridae; genus Odontophorus; species Odontophorus gujanensis. The sequence continues at coordinate 248,425 of VXAB01009629.1, forward strand.
AATATAATCTTATATTCGTAGGAATAATCAAAATAAAACAAGACAATAATCTCACTATCCATAAATACAAAGCAAAAAATACAGAGGTGTGCCAATGTGGAAAATTCATGGAGACCCTGTAAATTAAGGATTCAAATGATAATTTTTCTTCTGTACTTTATGGCCATAATTCTTCATCTTACCTGACATGATTTACCACAGTATTTAGCAACCTTGCACTGAGAGCATCTGTACAGATGTTCATTTCTGTTAAGAAAAAAAAATCTGTTATGAGTATAAATAGAGCTTTATATTTATCCTTCTTACATAACTGGCAGTTTTCAAATATAAAACAAAAACAAACAAAAAAACAAAAGTACCTGGAAGGAAAAAAAAAACAGTCTATAATACATTCACATTAAATGTGATATGTACACAGAGGATATCTTACACCTCAAATACATGAATTCAAGCAGAAGGATCTACTTCAGAGCAGTAGAAAGGAGACGAAGATTTTGATGCTCCTCTCTACTCATTTTTATGTAGAAAGTACTACATGTATTACAATCAAGTAACATTCCTTGACTAGCAACTGCATGAAAATCACTATTTTGTCCCATGATACTTCGTAGGCATTCCTGCTGAGTACCAGGTGAAATCCAGTTTACAAGTATTTCAGATACAAGTACATGTTCTGTTATTTCCTGCCTTTGTCTTCCTACCTGCAAAGCCTGTCCTGGAGACTGAAAAGTCTCAGATTCCTGTAAATTGAACCTAAAGGCTTGTAGGTGTATAGTATGTTTTTAATTTTATGGTACAATTTCTGAGGACAACAAGGAGTTAGAAAGAAGTGTGAAGTCTTCATTTTGCCATGTTTTTCATCTTTAAGGTGGAGCAATGACTTTCACCAGTCTATCAGAGGATCACATACTGCCCATTCCAGATCTGAAGTTGTTGTCAGGGTCATTTGGTGAAGAAATACACCGAAATAGAATAATTACTCAAAGCAACAAAAAACAAGTGGAAATGTTGTTTGGAAGTGCTTGGTGATTTGGATATCAGAAGCAGTTCAGTCATAAATAAATACTTAATAACAACTCACACATCTTTATTTCCAACAAGACAAGTTTTGATGCACCTTTTTTTTTAAACACTAAGCAGCATGATTCATCAAAGACATGAAAGATTCATTTTAATAAATGACCCACAACTTCTTTCTAGAAGTGTTGCAATTAAAAGCACAGATGAACACTTTGCTGAAGCTAGACATTTCAAATGACTGAATGATGACATGACAAGAATTTCAACTTCTTTAGTCATTGCTTTGTTCTTCCTATAAATCTGTCAGTGAACTTTTCACAAAACATTAATCATAGGCAATGCTATCACCAAAATATCTGCCTACAAACTGTGAAAATGAAAATGAAAAAAAAATAAAAGAATTAGAGCTCTGGTATGCTCCATAGCTGTCCACCAGCACAGCTGTAACCCTCGATTCTGCCACCCTGCAGTGTGCCTGTGCTCTTTGCCATACTTCTGTTCTATGCAGCTTCACAGAACCACAAAGACCATGAGGGATCTTTTACCTCCTCCTTTTCCAGAAAACATCTTTATTTTCACAATTCTATATCTAGCAGACTCCACCAAACTTCTCTTTGTCATCTCTTCCTTCAGAATGACCAAGCAAAACACTTGCAAAACCAGGATTTTTTGTTCTAAATGCTATCCATCAAAACAAAATGAGTTAGGACTTGGCTAATACAGCATTAGCAATTTCAGTGGCACATTAAAGCACCAAAAAGGCCCATGAATAACATGCAGAAGACAGATTTCCAAAGCAGAGTAATTATAACTTTCTAGAGAGAGATCTGAAAGAAATGGATGCCCATAAGTACGGAAGAAGTCACTCCAACAGATTCCACATCCTTCCATCAGAATAGACCTGACAACCTCAATAAACTACAAACACACCTTGACCTTTCACCACAAAGCACTAAGCTCCTTCTGCACCCACTGAAGTTTCAGTACTTCACAGGATTATACTCCTTGCATCTTCCACTGCAAACGATTAACAATGCTGCAGTAACAAATGCACACAAAAATCTAACGACTATCACTCAAAATCTGGGTTTTTTTCCAGACTGACACTACCAATCAGATTATTTGAATAAGATGACTCCCTACTGGCACTGCATGACAAATGAACAACCATTCATCTTTTGGGGTTTCTCTGAGTGATGAGTAGATGTAGGATACCACTTACAGACCTGAACAGTGCAACTGCTGATGAAATAGTCTTTTTTAATTCCAGTTCTCTCCCTCCCAGATAAAAAAAAATTCCTTTATACTTATAGCATCCATTAATCTTGCAACATGGCATTTTAAATGTAAAACAGCACGACACAACACACTTAATCTGAATATAAAGAATTCAAAAATAAGATTCATGTATTCATGTATATATGATTCACGCATTTTAGGACATTAAAAAAAAAGAGAGAGATAATTTGCCTATTTTATTCCTGTCCTCAATATTTTATTAATGTTACAGAGTACTAAAACCAATCACTGTCAAATATACTATCTACTGCATCTCATCCAGTATGACTCACCTGAGTCGCAGACTACAAAGGCTGACCTGGCAATGCCAGCACAGTCAGATCCTACCAGCATCACACCCATACCCTTACAATATGCAAAACCTTCCCCTTCTGAAAGCATCAGATGAGCAGTTAATAAGTGCATCCCAACAGCAACCCAGTGAACGGAAGCACTTTTGTTTGCTGGTGAAGAGCCTAATACAATTATAAAACACAATGAAATGCAAGCAAATACAATTAGGCTGCTTAATTTATAATGGAAATGCATCCACGCTTCTCTGGTGATTGCAGGCACTTGACTTTCAGCCACTGCTCACCAGATGAACGCAAGATGTAACACAGTGTTTTATTACCAGGCTGTGCTCACCTCTCCTCGCTCTACAGTTTATTCACACTTCTGATGCTGCCACAGCTTGCAGGATGAAAAGCCAATCTCACATGAATTCCCTACTGCACTTTTGTAGTTGATACCGCTTTTCAGTTAACAATCTAGCTCCATAATACATGTTATAGAAGAGGTGCTCTTTCAGATGCATGTCATGTAGAACTAATTTCCTGAACAAATTCTTAGGCCTTTTATCCATTCGAACACATCAAGTGCATGATGCTTGCTTGGATTTTTCTGAGTGTGTGCATATCAGACCCATCACAGAGTGAAAGCAATCAATATCCACAGCAAGAAAACATGCCATTCATCGTTTTGCTAACACAGTTTGGTCTTCCAATAATAAAGATGCTGAAAACAGACTACATTTTTTACTTGGTAGATCTGTAAGCAATAGGTTACATGTGGTGCAGAGTCCATCCTCCTTCCTTGCCTCTCTGCCAGCAGATGGTTAACACCACACAGCAGCAGAGCTGCTCATCCATGTGGCCAAGAGCAATGCTGGGGGGTACCTCTAGCGCACCAAAAGTGACAGAAAAACTCTGGGGATAAGGGCAAAGGGTGTCAGGGGAAGACTTGTGCAGGGGATAAGATGCCCAGGGCCTGCCAAGCCTGTCCACACCTCAAATCCAAGTCCTTGGAAAGCAACGAGGGTGCCTACCCAAGGCCCAGGTACCACTGTCACGTGGCTCAATCTGCTCCAGAGCAGCTTCTCCTTCTCCCCTGTCCTCAGACACACTCTGCTGTTACAGACAGGCTGGCAGGCAAGGAGCTGCTGGTTCCCCTGCCATTTGATCTCCTCCTTACGCAAGCGTAGGGTCCCACCCCACCCTTTGAGTCTACTCAAGAAAAACGTGTAAAAAGTGTTTGAAATTCATGTCCTCCAAAGTCATACAAAAATGCCCCATATCTTCCACTTGCACACTTTACTATGTTGAGAAAGCATATGAATTACTTTTTTAACATAAGAACATCACTATGGAGAAGTAGCGCTGCAAGAGGTAGGTAGGATGTTCAACATTTACAATCAAAAGGCAGTAACCACAGCTAACCATCACACTTGCTTATTCAAGTGAAAACTAAGAGAGAGCTTGCATATAAGAAAAAAAACTATTTTCAAATACAATCATAATCTCCTTTACACTTGAAAATGCTTCAGAAGTGGCACTGCATTGCCCAGGAAAGAAAACAGAATAACCAAAGTGTTTGTGGCAGTAGTTCAGGGAACTGTGCTGATATACACAATATACACCACCCAGTAACACAGAGGTACAGTTTATTTGGCGCGACAAATAAAGATCACACAGCTTCAGTCTTGACTTCTAAAGTCTCAGGCATCACCCCAAATGCTGCAATTTTCAGTAATTTCTGTTATCTTGTATTTAACACCTCTAAAATATTTTTGGATATGTTCTGCAAGCAAAAACCATAATTCAGACAGATGAGGGGAGAGAGGATCGTTTAGCTTAGAATGAACCTCAGTTCTGTCCACAGAACTTTAACAACTTATCTTTACATGTGGATTATCTCTTTTTTTTGTTTTGTTTAAAAATTTACAGTAAGTAGATTACAAATGTGCTACGTCATATTACTTCAGCTAACTGATTGTTCTATGGTTTGGTTATCTCCCATAATTTGATTCTTCTGAAGAACCACTGATCCAAATAAATTTCCAAATAGATTTCCAAATAAAACTTCATTGTTGTCTACAGTCACATCTATGTATATATCTTTCTGAAATTTCAGTTGCTGAAATAAGCAGAGTAAGCAACAACCAGGAATAGAAACTCATATAACTCAGTGATGAGCTGGTAACTGATGAAAAGTTTCAAATGCCATCTTTTCCAACAAAATGAATGAAGGATTAAGAACAAACACCTAACAATATGGCCATGGCAGGCAAGAAATTTACTTTTGAATTTTATCTCTTTGTTTGATGTTTACCTCTGATCCTAACCAATGCAAGAAAGTACAAGTACAGAAAATCAAGAGGTGTTTTCAGAAGTAATTTCAGTAGTACAAGGCCACAGTCTGTCCCCTTTACCTGAAAATATAATTCAGGAGAAGATTTCAATGTCTCCTATAAGAGTCCTTATTTATTCCAGAATATAGACTAGTTTTAACATTAAATACCTTCCACAGTTTACACATGCATACATACTCATGCAACCACTTTACCAATGAGGCTGATGAACAAAATAGATGCTACCACAACTAGAATCAACAGTTTCATGCAAGTAATGTGATTATCCCCAACTAAGAGCAATGATGGAAAACTGAAAGCACTAGGTAACTACTTAGGGACGTCTCCTAAACCTACTTGCTCTGAAAAGCCACTCTGACACTGGTTCTCTCAAATCAAGGCTATTTTGTGCTTGCCTGCAGACAGCACGCCAACATGCTTTCTGAATTTAAGGCTTAAATAGATTAACGTCAGTCACACAGTGCCTTCATTACACCTTGGAATTTTAATCAAAGAAAAACACTGAGGAAAAGTACAATTATTTTTCACAATATTAAAAGGTCATATGTACACCTTAAAAACATGATCCCCCAGAATTGTCATGCAATACCCTGAAAGCCTTGTTTCTTGAATATGTGGTTACAATCCAATATGGCTGAATTACCAAGTATCCCATCTTTTATACTTCCTTTTAAAAATGATAAGTGCATTGTTGCTAGGTCAGCATTCCACTAAAAAAAAAAAGAAAAAGAAAAGAAAAGAAAAAGAAAAATGCTGTTACTGTGACGTATCGCATTATTAATGTGAATGTTTTCTTCCAGATAGCATTCGCCTTCTGGATTATATGGATCTGCAGTTTTCAGTGAAATTTAAACCTCTCTGACCTATCAGATAGTAACACCTTCACCAACCTTTTTCTTTCTAAGCTCTTCTCTCTTTGCTTTCTTGCCCATATTTATATTTTCTGGACACACATTTTTTTAAGAACCTGTAATCCTCATTTAAATATTCCCCTTATTTGCTTTTCCATTTCCAAATATGAACCAAAACATCCAAAAAGCCTCTTATTCCTAATGGAACACGTCTGAAAAGTACTGAATGAAAAGTGAAATACTCCAAGCAAAGAGCTCATACCAACACGGCACTACAGCTAGGCTCAGTATGTTGGACAGTCTATAGAACATTTCAAACTCAGCAAGGATAGAAGCCAAGTTCTCCTTTTCACCTGGTTTTACCTGTATGTTGAGAACTCACACAAGTTAATATATAAATACAGATTATTAAAACACAGTAGCCAAGTTTATTCATGAAGTCTGTTTACTTATAAGCTGGAGAACCCAAAAAGCAAGAAGACAGGAAGAAATGCAAGCATATTCTATCAGACAGCAGAGAAAGATGTTGACACAGAGAAATATGTTGACCCACATATGAACATAGACCCCAGAGAAAACATCCAATTTTTTCTGCGCTCAGAGGTCATTTGAGATGTGACGTCTATGCAGTGTCCAAAGCATTCTTGTAATGAACTGGATGCTCACAAAATCTCCCTACAGACTTTTCTAGTAAAATAATATAAAAATAGCTCTTGTCAACAGTAACTCCACTCCCACTTCCAGTCAACCCTTTAGGACAGAATGGCTTTCTATATTGGAACTGGCCAAGATGTTGCTATGACTGATTCCAGAAAGCCTGTGCACATCTGGATTGCTTATACTCCAAAACAAACAGCCAAAGAAAGCCATAAATCAGCTCCACATTGCTTTATCACACAAAGTACTCTATGTACTCTGGTGACATCCTATGGTTAAAAATGTAATAGATGTTTCTTCAGTTTCAAATATTAGTCACTCTAGTTTCCCTTCTCCATTTAATCAAGATTATAAAAAGTCAAAAGAAAAGCCTGTACAACTATGGTAAAGTCTACATATTTTTAGAAAAAAAAAGTAATTATAGTTTGACAGACAAGGGCACTACAGTTAAGATGCCCAAATGCACCCCCCACCCATTCTACATATCAATTAGACAGGTAGGGAAAACCTGTATAACTTTCAAGTTTTCACTGATCTTCAAAAGGAAGGTTTGGGAAAAAAAAAAAAAAAAAAAAAAAAAAGAAAGAAAACCCTATCAAATTCGAAGAGTACTTTATATTTCAGAACACAAAATAATCACTAGCATCAAGACAAGCTTTCCTTGTTAAGAGTTAATAGTTTGACTAGAAGGGGCATTTAACAGCAGTATTGAAAACAAAAACCTCAGCAGCACTAAATGATACGGTTTAAGATGTGCATACACGCACTGAGGTATGTCTGCAAACAGCAACCCTCCCTCACAAACTACGCCTTTCATTAGTATTTCTACATTTCTGACTGTAGTCAGCACCTACATAATATATATTCCAGCTAAGGAAGCTTCAGAAAAATTTAGGGTCTGTCAGAAATTACTCCTTTTTTTAGAGACTGACCACAGCTATTACTTGGAGAGAAAGAATCAAGGTTTTTTTTTAATTGTGAAGCTATTACTTCCATTAATGGAATTAGTTTTTAAAGAAGTCACGGGAATTCCAATATACAACGTTTCCATATACTTAGCCATGGATTCTCAGTTTTTTTTCCTTACAACATTTATTTATACTGAACGATGAAAAATGAAGGAGCTGCAAAGTCACCATATCTGTCATGAATGATTGTCATCTACTCACTTGCTGAGTTGGCCCAACCACACCACATCAGCACACACACATTGTCATTTCAAAAACTGCTACCAGTATGGAAGAAGTTTCAAAGACCAATAGATTATTCAAGGAGGTTTAAGCTAATATAAAGAATTATAAATTGATGTGCATTGTCTGTGGACTCCACATGATTATTCAGCTAAAATGGCTGGGGTTCTTTTTGTGTTGTTTTCTTGTTTTTGTTTTTACGCTCCAGAAAATAGTACGTTTACATCACTATAAATTTTCAGTTAAATCTCATTTTCTCCATGGCCAAGAAATGGGAGCCTTTAATCACTGTACTATAGCTTTAGCAATGGTTCATGAGTGAAATCAGATTACCTGTTTCAGTTCAACAACCATGGAACAAGACTTTGTAGGGTATGGTACAAGAAAATGAGAAATATGTTTTTCCCTGTTAGTAAAGGGAGAGAGTGAAGGTTTATCGTGATGGGTAAAAGCTAGACAAGCACTAGAGGTTTTGTTAACATATAGCAGAACTGATGCAGCTTGCAAATAATAGTGTTAAAATTAAGAGTTATACTGTGCTATGCAGAGTAAGAGAAATGCCAGCAGCGCCTGTTTGAAAAACATGAGCCTTCTGTATTTTCTAAATCAAACCATGTCCCAAACCAATGAAATGAGAAAGTATCATCTTCTGCAGGAGAAGGAACACCAAGGCTGATCACTGCATTCATTACGAATAATAATAATTCAGAGGAAAAAAAAAAAGTTTAATAGGCCAAAGGCTGAAGGATCAATCCCTGCCCCAACACACACACTTTTAAAATTATTTTTCTGCATCCCTCATTATAAACCATGAGTTAGGTGACAATCGGCAGGGCCTCATTCCAAAAGAGACAGCAAAAATTCCATCACCCACCTAACTGGGAAACTGGAAAGCTTGCGTTCACAAAGCCTCCAGAAACCTGGGGTGGAAATCTGTATTATTGTATTAGTTTGGTATTAATCATTCTTGTAAAACTCATGAACTTTGAAAGTGTCTGTAACTGAGCTACAAATGCTAATTTGTGTTGGCAGTGTTCAAGACAGAATTACAAACAGATGCTCTAGGTTTGTCTGAAAAACTAAGGGACTTGGGGATAAAATTCTTCTTCTGAACAATTAATGATATTGCCAAAATAAATGAATATTCAGTCATCTGCTAACATTAAATATATATAAGCACAAAACCCCAAACTAAAGTATATATTCTATGAAAACGTTAAACAGATAATAAGCTAGGCACTGCCAAGTCAATTGTTTTACAACAGTAAAAGAACATGCTATGGCTATTTTACAGCAAAGAGATGAAATGCTCAATAGTACCATCACGTATCAAAAAAACTACATGTGAGACTTGAGCTCAGTAAAATACTTAAGGAACAACGATCTCATTATCAACACATTTTCATACTGCAGAAGGTGTCAGGGACATTGTCTTTGAAAAGAAAATGAAAATAAAATTAAAAAAAAAAGAGGAAATGCAAACATTTTAGAAATCTGGGAAGAAAAACAAATTCTAAATTCAATACATTACATTTAACTCGTGGAGCATTAAAAGAACATATTAAATGTACCCAAATTAATCTTAAATAGGCAAATCAGTCATATAATGGTTAAGTGGAATTCTCTAGAAGAAATAAAACAAAAAGTAGATGATGTCCATTCCTGTTCTGATTCTACACATTTTCATAAAGAAGTTACTCATTCTTCTGTCTCTTCAAGTCCTAGAATTTGCTCATCCTACGTAATCACCAAGAAATACGACTCAGCTATGTCTCGAGGAAATCAATTACGTTCCCAAATATTCATTTATTTTATAGTCAAAACTGTTAAAGTTTCTAAGACGACAAGAACTTTATTTATGAAAGCACAGTTAGGGTGCATATATCTAATCATTTATAGAGGAAAACATTTATTGAGTGAGTCAACAGCTGCAGTAAAAATACCAACTACAGAAATTATGTAAATGAAAGGAGGAAAACCATAAATTTCTGAGAACTGTTGTGTTCCCAAACACAGTACTGAAGACAAAACTTGTGTAGTTCAGTATCATCCTCTTGCTCAGCAGTGGATTTCTTTTCCACCACTGAAGTTTTTGACATTTTCACCAACTGTGACAGCATAAGTAGAAGGCAGTAATAGAGTTTATTCCAGAGAGGAAACATGCTGCAGCATCCTCTGCTCAGAAGACTAACCCCAGCAGAAATAATTGCAAGTCGCATTACTAAAGCACAAGCACAGGTAGCATTCTTAGGTTTTTTTCATCTCATCTCATTTGTATGTTACCCCATAATAACAAAATTTGGCAAGACAGGCTTCCATCAAAATAACAGTTGTGCTGTGTTTGCACGCCCCACAGGAGCCGCACAAAACCAGTGCTCTCACTAATGTGTATAAATGACCGCCTGATGGCTGCACAGATGTTCCACTGCGTATCTGCACAGGCGCTGTGGTCATTTTGGAAAGCTCTTCCCCAATCTGTCACAGAGTACCTGTTCCTAGTTTCCTGACCTGGGGAATAAGATTCACCATCACATGGCTTACTGATAATTGCCTCATGCTCAATCTGTTGTGAATAAAATGCATGATACCACTGCCTCACTTCGAGGAACAGTCACACATTAAGCAGCTGGAGAAGTGACAGTGGTATTTATGCTGCTGATAAGTACATCAATTTAATACACCTTAGAACATGCACTAAGGTCCTTCCATACAAGTCACGTAGCCTTTAACAAGTGACACATACTTTCCCTCTAATGTGACTTCAACCATACTGCCTGTGAGCACTAATTGGAGTAATCAACAACAGTCCAAACTCACCTTCTAAATGGCTCACAGAGAATAATAACATAAGGCTATGGCAAACAGAAACAGATTCCCTCAGTATCACAGATTCTGGTTTTGGATATAACTGCTTTCTAACAAAGATCACAAGAAATAACCCACCTCAGTTTCCTTTTCTCTCTCTCATCAGATACAGAAACTCAGCATTTAGTGCTCACATATAAGGTGTTGAATACCAGGGCTGCCAAAGGTAATCTTGATGTAGCAGACAGATGATAAATGCTCATAAACAATAAAAAGACATTTTAAAACTTAAGATCACAGGGACAGGAAATTGCTGCACATCACTGCTATTCAGACATTTTTCCTTTTGTGTTCAATGACATATTGTAATGTAGGACCCAACAGCACCAACTGTAACACACAGAGCTGGAGTGACACAGCAACGTAACAAAAAACCATCACACCAGCCACATCCAGGAAATTATTCAGTATTTTGTTTTAAGACATTCTTTTTTTTAGTCTCAAAATCATAAAAATATGACAGTTCCATGACAGCACTCATTACTGAAAAAAACTGTTTAGCTTCTCCACTTTTGTGTGTCTTCATTATAACTTTTCTAGCTTTGTACATTCCAGAGTTTCTGAAAACAAAAATCCATCCACAATGAACCTTTTTCAGAATATTTTGCCATTTAAGAAATCATGAAAAGCAATAAGCTGTTGACGCTTTAGTGATTTTTTGTTCACTCAACTGTAAAATCAAAAATTTTCGTGAATATAATAATCTCAAAAATAGAAAATGGTATGAACAATAAAATGACTTTACAGCCATTTCTGGTCCTTCTGCAGCAGCATCTGTTCTATCCACACTTCACCATGACCTCAACTAGAGCTGCTGAATGCATTACAGCCATGGGGCAGCTTACTTCATAGCAAGGACAAACCTACTGATTGTCCCCCTCTGCTCTGCAGCTGGGGACCCACTTGCTGTACTGCATCCAGGCCTGGGGTCACCAGCACAAAAAGGACATAGAGCTGTTGAAGTGGGTCCAGAGAAGGGCCACAAGGATGATCAGGGGGCTGGAGCATCTCTCCTAAGAAATTAGGTTGAGGGAGTTGGGATTACTTAGTTTGGAGAAGAGAAAGCTCCAGGGAGACCTCATTGCAGTCTTCCAGTACTTGCAGGGAGCTTATAAAAAAAAATTAAAAAAAAAAAGCTGGAGAGTGAGTTCTTACATAGTCTGATGGCAATATGACAAGGGGAACGGTTTTAAACTAGAAGAGGGAAGATTAGGGTTAGATGTTAAAGGGAAATTGTTTACTCAGAGGGCGGTGAGGCCCTGGCATTGCTGCCCAGAGAAGCTGTGAGTGCTCCATCCCTGAAGGTGCCCAAAGCTGGGTTGGATGGGGCCCTGGGCAACCTGAGCTGGTGAGGGGCAGCCCTGCTCATGACAGAGGGTTGGGACTCTGTAGGCTTTGAGGTCCCTTCCAACTCAAACCTTACTATGATTCCATACTTAAGTTAACAAAAAACACAAAGAGTTCCATTGATACCAAGGGAAGACAACAATCCCAGTGCTTGTTTTACAAGGATTTGCCCACCAGCCCATGGTCTGGGCAGTAAGAATGCTGACTTGCCAGGAGGGGCCCTGCACAGCCAAATCTGGAGGCATGAGCCCTAGTGAGCTAAATGGTGGCTCATGGATGTGCACCCCTGCTACTGTGGGATTGAAGGGCTGCCTGCTGGGTGTTACCAACAGCAATTGCCCTTGGTCCTGCAACTGCAAAATGAAGTGGCTGAACCTCACTTCTCCATATTGTTTCAAGAGTCAAAAACCTTGACCCAAGGCAAGGAACAGGCTTTTAAGCCTGTTTGTGAAGCAGATGGCCACACAAACTTGTTTTGAAAGAAAACAAGATAAATAACATCATGCATTTCACAGACTATTACACTACACCTCCCTCATCATTTAATATTTTAGATGCACTGTCATTCCATTAGCTTAAAATTGGAGAGGTGAAAAAAAGAAATGAGTCTCTTCAAACAACCTTGACAGCTACAGTTTCCTACACCGCTTATTTCAGTGATGTGTTCATTACCATGTCATTCTTTCCAGCAATATAATTTAAATAGTAGTGGACATCAAAGAACATTAAGGGCAGCAGAGAAGTGTAGGCAAGTGAGCCCCACAGCAGGTCAGTGAAGAGGTGATGGAGGGAGCAGGGACAGCATATTGTAGGCAGGTCCCAGCTCAGAGCCATGGGTACTGCAATAACCAAGGGGATGGGAACACACAGTCAGGAAAGGGAGAGGGAGGGAGTAACAGCAGCCTGGTACAGCAAAACACCACCAGCTCTGCTATGTCCAAAAGATGAACAAGGATAAACCTGTCTCAGATGAAGCACCCAGCTGTTCTCCTGGTTATTTTTTACTCTGCAGAAGTTTAGTTTCATTTTGATCATCTTTGATTCCCCCCACCCCATTGACCACAGTTTCCTTCAAATTTATATGCAGATTTGGATTTCACAGAAACTGACAATCAGTGAGTAGCAGGTGATAGAGCTCAAATTTTGTCAGAAAAAACAGGTTGATGATGTCACTATCTTTCAGAGCATAACTTGAAATTAAACTGAGTTTTCAATGCAACTAAATGAAGTACTCAGACACTACACAAAAACAGTCAGAATGACTTGAAAAAGACCAAATGATTATTTTTATATATATCCAGATGTGGAAGTGACCTTGTGGTACTGAGAATTTTTTCATATTCAATATTTTAACTCACTGGCATACAAGAACCTCTCTACCAATCAACCACAGTTAGCCAGAAACAGTATACATATAAAAGCTACAAAAACAATTTCAGAGCAAGTCCTTTAACATTGCCATTGAAAATCATGCACAGTTTCATGCTCTCCTGCCTCTTTATCCACCTGAACACAAGACTAACAGCATAGAATTAGCTCAGAACCCAAACTCTGAACAAGATGACTCATTATCATCACACCCGTAAATTTAGAGTTAATGAGTTCTGCATGAGTTATATGGTAGAGAATAAAAACTATATTATATTCCCTTTTTGCTACAAGGATTGTTACTACAGTAATCTTCTAGTCATACAGTATTAATTAGCTGTAAATATTAGCTGCAGGCACAGACACTTTGGCCAGTAGCCCCAAAATAAATTGGCAATTCTTTTTTTAACCCTCAAAATATTTTTCAAGGGGAAAATGCTGTGTCTGTAGACTATAACTTAAACTTTTATGTTTGTTTGTTTGCACTCGTACCAACAAGTAGTCGGTAATAGGGTAGGGTTTTTTGTTTTTAAGAACAAAGATCGCTGCCATCTCAACATTGATATACATATTTTACTTCTTCTCAAAGTTTTTCCTCCTTTTTTTCTAGAAGATCATTTGGCAGCAGCTCAGCCAACCCATTTAAAAAAGATACAGTATCTCATCCCACTCAGTGGGTTGCAATTAAGGTAGGATTCCAAAGATTCACCAAATAGGGCACTCCTTATTTAGGATCACCATAGGAGGTTACAAAGGACAAGCATGGCCCAGAGGAACAATACAAGGCAATTTATTGAGCTTTCTCACAACTAATCAGCTACTCTGAGGCAAAATTGGGCAACTTTATAACAACAATTAGTAATCATCATGGATAAGGGTCCTTGGCATAGGTGTTATTTCCTTATCAACTACTTTACAGCAAATTTAGGCAACAGCTACTGAAGAAAAACAAATCAAAGAAGAAAGAGAAGAAACAGTGAAAGCAAGATTTAAATATAGGTATAGTTCACCACCCTTGGAGTTAGTGTTGTCTTGATTCTGCAGTCTCGATCTGTGGGCACTGGGTCAACAAAGTAAACAGGTGTTCCCCATTAAATAGTCTGTTTTTTTGAGACCACCCTTCAAGGCAGCACCCTACTTGTGTCAGACTCACGAGCTTTTCATTAGAGCCTCTGGTCATCATGGGCACCCCCTCACCCTTTTCTGATCTTTATAAGCCCTGAGGGGACATGAGAGAAAGTGAATATAAACAGTCCATCATGCCACCTCTGTGGAGTGAGGTTCCATAGATCTCACAGCTTCCAACTTGGGTCCTTAAGGTAGGGCTCTATTCTTCCATTCTCACCATTGTTAGTTATTGTTTGAGTCAACAGATTCCCTGTACAGCCCTTAAGGCTCCATTCTGTAAAGCCCATTCTGTGTCAGACGCATGGCTGAGACTGTCTTTTCTTTTGTTGTTGTTTTATCGAAAAGTGGTAGTATTAAGAAAGAACTCACTGAGTAGAAAGCAAAAGTAAAGTTTCTGATCACATATATCCAACTAGGCTTTTGGAAGAATTACTTGTGAACTTAAAACCACCTTGAAGCTTATAAACGTCTTATAAGATTGTACAATCAAATCTTTCTAAAAGGGCAAAGTGCACAGTGACCACTGTCAAATTAATTGTTCAATCAAGAAGCAGTAAGTAAAAGGAGTGAGCTCTGTTCTGCTCCATTGCATACAGTTACATCTTTGATAACTGCCTCATGGGAGTTTATGGATCCTCCATGACCCCTATAGAAACTCAATTGACTTCTTCCCTGCAAATTCTATTAGAATCGGTCCCTGCATCGCTGCTCACAATAATCAAGAACTGTGAGCCTGATTTATGGATAAGCATTTCGTTTTAGTCTAACTCAATAGAATATAAAATAGATAAGGTTATGAGATGGCTGTTTAAAAAAAAAAAAGAAGTCAACTACATCCCATTCTATACCATATACTAGAAAAGAAGTTTTAAATCTTAAAAAACACCAAAGAACTATACTGGAAGCCCTTCAGGAACATGGAGAAGGTGAAAGAGGAAAGAGTTTTGCCTGTATATTGGCCTTTTCAAAAGTACTAAGATCCATACGTAAAAGGAATTATAAATGGACTGTCACACTGTCATGTCATCCTAATCTACTAAAGTTCACCTACAGCAAAGAAGAATCTCTTTTACAGAATGTAAAGGTTCCTAGTAGGAGCAAACTGATGAATTTAACAAGAAGGCACATGCTAGTAAATTTAACAAACTTCATGGGCTAATCTTTCTGATTGTAGCCCCAATCAAGGACTTAATAGTTACTTTTCATTTCCTTACAGTTATAGACAATACTCAGCTATAAATATTTAGACCTATTCAACTATTCAGTTCAGCTTGTAATTTCAAGATGTTCAAACTGACCAAAGAACCTAAAATATTTATAAGAATAACAAGACATCTCATAAATGAGAACATTGACACAGAAAAGGCATTAATAAAACTTCGGGTATTTATTTTTCATTATTATCAATTTGCTCCTACATGTCTACAGTTTAGATCCTCCCACCAAGAAGGATCCAAGTAGTTTCAGATATAGAAACTACTATCATCATTATAAAAGCTGGAACAAGATATGCTGGACATAATGATCAAATGATGTGCAGAACAAGCTTATAGAAAATAAACAGATTAAATTACTCAGCCAAATGTCACACTTGTGGCACATGGGACGAGGAAGGCAAAAAATACATCGATCATCTTTTTATTTATTTATTTATTTATAGTCATAGAAGAGTGACTGAAAATAACCTACTAGAATAGTAAAAGCTTGGGAAGTTACAATAAAGGTTTAGACCTGAGGATGGGTCAGCTTAGGAACGCTTATGCGAGGGAAAACTGAATGATAACATAAGCAGCAAGAGACAGGCAGACTCTATCCAACCAGTCTCCCATGGTTATGGAATAACCCACATACTTCATTAAGCTTGCAATTACTGCCACCAACTTGACCACTGAGTCAAGACACATCTTGCAACAAAGGCCTCCTTCACTGCAGCTTTACAAATCCAAAATTCATTTCTCAGAGTTTATCGGACAGATCTAGAAATTAAAGATGTCAAAAATGAGATTCAGATAAACACAGACTGATGGTCAGGAAGTCACATATTTGCAGAGTATTTCTTTAAGAAGAAATCTTGCACAAGTTAGCAACCAAAATTTGCAGTTCCCATATAAATCTAAGCACACCCATATGAAGAATCTGACATTTAGCCTTCTCATGGTGATGCAATCAATCAATCAATAAATACAAACCCCGCCCTAGAAGATCTGACCAGGGTCTTGCAGTTCATTTCGTCCTTGGGCTACACACAAAGAAACTGCTCTTCGTGAAAAGCTTTTATTGCATGAAGCACTTCTTTCCCTTTGCTACCACTCCCAATACATGATCTCTACAGGCATTTGCATCATGCCCACCCAAGCTACAGCTACCACCCCCCATAGCAAAGCTGCAGCACATACAGTCATTGAGCCATGCCACCTCATTGCAAGTAAAGATGCATGCCTCCAGGCAAATTTCTCTACCTAATGCTTCTTCTCAACAATTTCAAGTTGTGCATCCCAGCAGCTGTGCAGAACACAGAGGTGCTTTGCACAAGCCAATCTAGCAGAACACATCTCCACATGGCAGCACTGGACCTGCTTGTGCAAAGCAAGCGATTAACAAAACTCACATGCACATTCCAAAAAGCAAGCTATATTCTGGGAGTTAAAAAATAGCTGTAACAAAATCTGTGAAAGTAATTTCAGTGTGCAGGTGCTAAGGTAGCGAGGAATTTATGGAAGTCCTTATACCAGCATGTTTTTCAGACCATGCATGGTACATTTACTGAGACTGACTGGGAGTGAGATTAGAATGTGAAAACAAGAAAACCTTACATATTTTGAAGTATTCATGCATCTTTATTGCTTTAAGTATTCAGGTTGGGTCACTCTAAATGATACTCACAGCATGTAAGCACAGGGCTGCCATAGATTGGGGATTGGGGAACTCAACTCCCATTTATTTTAAATCTGCCTTGCAGGGAATATTTACAGGAGCTTATTAACTGCATTTAGGAAATACACTGCTGCTAAGCCCATGGCATAGAAAACACTTAACATATTTGCAAAACTTATCATTTTAATCAAAATAAAAAACATATCCCCTAGAAACAAGCAGAGATCATATCACAGAAAAATTGCCCAATGTCTATACATTATCATTATTATAATCTTTAAAAGAATGTAAAATTGTTCTAGTTCTAAGATTCCCTGGTCCCCAGCATTAATTAATTTATGACAGCCTATACAATGGTGGTAGTAGTAGCAAGTCTGTCATAGTTTGTCACTTATTGTCACTTTAGAATGATTACAAGCATAAACCTGCTTTTTTAGGAAAAAATCCTGCTTCAGTTAAAGAACTCTAGATTCACATTGATTAGAAATTCAGTCATTCTGTTCTCACAAAGACAGTTTTCTTAATGAAATGAATTAAAGGAATACTAGATCTGAATAATTACATTACCCTGGATTAACACACTTCACTCAAAACATGGTGATTTTTTTCCTACTGTGATGAATACTCCCTTGAAAGTTTCTCTACTTGTAATGACAGATGGTTTTTACAGAGTCTCAGGTCTCTTTTTTTATTGCAGAACTGTATTTGAAATGACAGTTCCATAGCATAAGAAATCCTAATCTTTCAGTAGTTTAAAGTTTAAATCTCACTCTTTCAAACTAAATATAACTTAATGAACCAAAAGCTACTCACAGGACTCCAAACCCATCTCTCCCCTCTAGAGGAACAACTCCCATAGTTCAACCCATTAAAATCACAGCATGGGACAGAAGGGCTGCCCGTAATCTCTGAATAAATTTGCAAATATTTTTCATAGGTATTTATAGAATGGCTTGGGTTGGAAGGGACCCCAAGGACCATCAAGTTCCAACCCCCACTGTCACAAGCAGAGCCACCAGCCTCCAGAGGTTTGGATCACTCTAAGACAAAAACATAATAATTCCACTAGGGTTAAAACAAGATACACATAAAAACCTTAAAATATCATAATCAATTCTTGGAAAGAAGGAACCATGCAACATCAGGAATAGCTAATGTAGTTGTAAAAGTAAACACAAATTACAGAACAGACTCAGGACCATTTGTACTTCAAGAAGCATAGGTCCAACACCTGACTGATTTAAATACCAAGGTTTAAGGTCTAAGAAAAAATAAAATGGTTTCTTTTATGTTTCTTGTTTAACATTAGCTATACCTGCAGTTTCTGGATAAAAAGGGGGAAGCTTTGGCTTTTTAACAACACTATATCTGAACGAAACGTGCATCAATCTCGCCTTGCCTGTGGGCTGCCAGCTGCTGCTAGACCATGACTCACATCACAGTTCTTTAGCTGTAGTTTCTAAACCAGTCAATAAAAAAAAGGTCTCCTTAGGCCTCACAACAATTACATCCCTAGTGTAACTTCTTCATTCCTCTAAAACAATACACATTTTGAGTGTTTTCCTTGAAGGCCAGCAGAAACTTGCAGCTATTTCACAGTATCACAGGAGTTGGAAGGGACCTTCCAGAGGCCAGAGTCCAACTCCCTTGCTAAAGCAGTTACTCTACAATAGGTTGCACAGGTAGGCGTCCAGATGGGTCTTGGGTATCTCCATAGAAGGAGACTCCACAGCCTCTCTGGACAACCTGTTCCAGTGCTCCATCAACCTTACTGTAAAGAAGGTCTTCCACACATTAGTACAGAACTTCCTATGTTCATGTTTTAGGCCAGTACTCTTTGACCTAGAAGAGGAAACCACCAAGAGCTTGGCCATATTTCAGGATGATGCAGCCTGGCTGCAGAGGGGGACATATTGGTGTGTGCAGACCATCTTCATTTTGAGTGCTCTGCCTGACAAATTTTCCTGGATGGATCCTATCATAGACAACTGGAAACCAGTGCAGTGAGCAGAGACTGATGAGACACTCACATTGTTCCTCTGAAAGATGAGCTGCA
Source organism: Odontophorus gujanensis (assembly GCA_013399175.1). Classification (NCBI taxonomy): domain Eukaryota; kingdom Metazoa; phylum Chordata; class Aves; order Galliformes; family Odontophoridae; genus Odontophorus; species Odontophorus gujanensis. The sequence continues at coordinate 267,709 of VXAB01009629.1, forward strand.
GAATTAGCCTTTGTCTGGCTTTTGTCTGAGTCTAAAATAACATAGCAGGGTGGAACAAAAAAGCTGGAGTGCTAGTTGCCCATCTACAACTTGCAGTGTCCAGTACTTGCTGAAATCAGCCAGCTCCCTCAGATACCAGCAAGCAAGCATGCCAGCCTCACATAGCCCTCACCACTCAGGTCTTCTGTGCATCTGCTCTGGAGCCCCACTAGCTTAATAATAACAAATAATTGTCATACACCAACTTCGTTGTAACAGAATACTGACAGGAAGGGTCAACCTCTACAGGCTTACCACCAACATTTACCTCTGATGTCATGGGACAACATCAAAAAATAGGAGGTAACACTTTTGGAGCAGCCCTCGTGTATTTCATTTTCTTCACCAACAAGATCGGTCTTTCTGTTATCTCAACATAGCTTCTTCTGCACTTACAGAATATTGATAATAGAAGGTGAACAAAGCTCTCCCCCTCCTAACTTGCTGGTTAGCTGCACATATNATCTGCCTTGCAGGGAATATTTACAGGAGCTTATTAACTGCATTTAGGAAATACACTGCTGCTAAGCCCATGGCATAGAAAACACTTAACATATTTGCAAAACTTATCATTTTAATCAAAATAAAAAACATATCCCCTAGAAACAAGCAGAGATCATATCACAGAAAAATTGCCCAATGTCTATACATTATCATTATTATAATCTTTAAAAGAATGTAAAATTGTTCTAGTTCTAAGATTCCCTGGTCCCCAGCATTAATTAATTTATGACAGCCTATACAATGGTGGTAGTAGTAGCAAGTCTGTCATAGTTTGTCACTTATTGTCACTTTAGAATGATTACAAGCATAAACCTGCTTTTTTAGGAAAAAATCCTGCTTCAGTTAAAGAACTCTAGATTCACATTGATTAGAAATTCAGTCATTCTGTTCTCACAAAGACAGTTTTCTTAATGAAATGAATTAAAGGAATACTAGATCTGAATAATTACATTACCCTGGATTAACACACTTCACTCAAAACATGGTGATTTTTTTCCTACTGTGATGAATACTCCCTTGAAAGTTTCTCTACTTGTAATGACAGATGGTTTTTACAGAGTCTCAGGTCTCTTTTTTTATTGCAGAACTGTATTTGAAATGACAGTTCCATAGCATAAGAAATCCTAATCTTTCAGTAGTTTAAAGTTTAAATCTCACTCTTTCAAACTAAATATAACTTAATGAACCAAAAGCTACTCACAGGACTCCAAACCCATCTCTCCCCTCTAGAGGAACAACTCCCATAGTTCAACCCATTAAAATCACAGCATGGGACAGAAGGGCTGCCCGTAATCTCTGAATAAATTTGCAAATATTTTTCATAGGTATTTATAGAATGGCTTGGGTTGGAAGGGACCCCAAGGACCATCAAGTTCCAACCCCCACTGTCACAAGCAGAGCCACCAGCCTCCAGAGGTTTGGATCACTCTAAGACAAAAACATAATAATTCCACTAGGGTTAAAACAAGATACACATAAAAACCTTAAAATATCATAATCAATTCTTGGAAAGAAGGAACCATGCAACATCAGGAATAGCTAATGTAGTTGTAAAAGTAAACACAAATTACAGAACAGACTCAGGACCATTTGTACTTCAAGAAGCATAGGTCCAACACCTGACTGATTTAAATACCAAGGTTTAAGGTCTAAGAAAAAATAAAATGGTTTCTTTTATGTTTCTTGTTTAACATTAGCTATACCTGCAGTTTCTGGATAAAAAGGGGGAAGCTTTGGCTTTTTAACAACACTATATCTGAACGAAACGTGCATCAATCTCGCCTTGCCTGTGGGCTGCCAGCTGCTGCTAGACCATGACTCACATCACAGTTCTTTAGCTGTAGTTTCTAAACCAGTCAATAAAAAAAAGGTCTCCTTAGGCCTCACAACAATTACATCCCTAGTGTAACTTCTTCATTCCTCTAAAACAATACACATTTTGAGTGTTTTCCTTGAAGGCCAGCAGAAACTTGCAGCTATTTCACAGTATCACAGGAGTTGGAAGGGACCTTCCAGAGGCCAGAGTCCAACTCCCTTGCTAAAGCAGTTACTCTACAATAGGTTGCACAGGTAGGCGTCCAGATGGGTCTTGGGTATCTCCATAGAAGGAGACTCCACAGCCTCTCTGGACAACCTGTTCCAGTGCTCCATCAACCTTACTGTAAAGAAGGTCTTCCACACATTAGTACAGAACTTCCTATGTTCATGTTTTAGGCCAGTACTCTTTGACCTAGAAGAGGAAACCACCAAGAGCTTGGCCATATTTCAGGATGATGCAGCCTGGCTGCAGAGGGGGACATATTGGTGTGTGCAGACCATCTTCATTTTGAGTGCTCTGCCTGACAAATTTTCCTGGATGGATCCTATCATAGACAACTGGAAACCAGTGCAGTGAGCAGAGACTGATGAGACACTCACATTGTTCCTCTGAAAGATGAGCTGCAGAATTAGCCTTTGTCTGGCTTTTGTCTGAGTCTAAAATAACATAGCAGGGTGGAACAAAAAAGCTGGAGTGCTAGTTGCCCATCTACAACTTGCAGTGTCCAGTACTTGCTGAAATCAGCCAGCTCCCTCAGATACCAGCAAGCAAGCATGCCAGCCTCACATAGCCCTCACCACTCAGGTCTTCTGTGCATCTGCTCTGGAGCCCCACTAGCTTAATAATAACAAATAATTGTCATACACCAACTTCGTTGTAACAGAATACTGACAGGAAGGGTCAACCTCTACAGGCTTACCACCAACATTTACCTCTGATGTCATGGGACAACATCAAAAAATAGGAGGTAACACTTTTGGAGCAGCCCTCGTGTATTTCATTTTCTTCACCAACAAGATTGGTCTTTCTGTTATCTCAACATAGCTTCTTCTGCACTTACAGAATATTGATAATAGAAGGTGAACAAAGCTCTCCCCCTCCTAACTTGCTGGTTAGCTGCACATATACCATGCCAGTACTCTTACTGCGTGTTGCTGCTTGCTTTTCTCTCAACATTACAGGATTTGTTGCCTGTCACTATGGAATAGTAAAGAATATGTGATGTTGTATCTTACTTCTTGACGCAAAAGTCTGAGGAGAATGTCACTGCAAGGTAAGAAATAGACCTAAAACACAAAAACAGAAGCTAAATGGAAGCTCTACCCTTTTCTGTGGCATCCTACCAAATTTTTTTTCATCTGGTACATATGACAACCATGAAGAGAAAATATCTTTAGCTAGAAACAATACTGAACTGACTTTGGCAGAAGTTAAGACAGAACTCTTGTAAAGTTCAACTCCCTTAAAATACATACATATAAAAGAGATCTGTCAACAGACAGGAAAACAGCTGACAGACTTTTTTTTTTTTAATCACTTTCTTTCTAGAAGTGTACATCACTCACCCAGATTACTGTCCTGCTGCTGTACTCTATAAACTTTAAATTAATTCTGAGTGATGAAAACCTTTTCACAAAAATTCATTATCTTGGAAATGCTCACATGGACATGAACAATGTAAAACATTCTGTTATTCACAGCAACTACAGCTGATATCTATACATTTCACGCACCACCTGTTACAACTGAATGGAGGAGACTGCAATACTGCCAAATATTTTTTTAATAAGAACCACTATTTAGATTCGTTTGAGGTCCATATTATAAGAGCATATGTAAATCTTATGTTCCATACCACATTTTCAAAATGAAGCAGGCTTTGGTTTTGTTCTAAATAAAGTGGAATCTGCACAGCTTTTTCAGAGCTAAATTCAACCCTCATGCTTTCAGTTCTTCATTGTCTTCCTTGTTTCTCATTGGCAATTTCATTTCTTGGCTGGTAGGGTAATCACCAAATGCATCAAGCCCCAGTAGCGATACAGAGAAAATACCTATTTCTTACATACATACACACAGCTTCAGACTCCAGCTAGTTTCTACAAAGTACTGTTGAAGAAATCACTGTGACCCAGGACAAGATTAACGTCCTACCCCACACTCATGCTAATGCACAAAGGAGGTAGTGGGCCCGGTCCAACCTCCACCACTGCTGACTGTGGGCTACCGTCCCACCTGCAGTCCCTGGAAGCAAACCAGCAGGAACTGAATGCTTTCTTCATATTCTGTATTAGAAAATCATAACAGTACTTCTATACGATCAGAAAGTTATTTAAACAAATACTGTTTTCAGCACTTCTGTTAAAATGTGACTGGTAAAGTTTCAAGAAAAAATTATTGAGAGCACAGTGGAGGATATGCAGAGGGTATCTGACAATATAGCTAACCTCTTCAATAACTGAAACTCTCACAATGTTCAGGTATTCAATATAAAATCATGCAGAGGAACACTACAATGTCTTTCTTTTGTTACCAGAAGTGCTCTAAATCTCCTTGTATCACAAAATGTGATATGGAATAGCTCATAAGAACAGAAAAAGAAAAAAAAAATTAAACTGTCTTGAATACCTTGAATACATTCTGTGCATGAACCAGGCTTTGAAATCTAAACTGGAGTTTCCAAGCACCAAAATTCAACTCCCAAATCAAAATTTTAACCAAAAGTAACTTCAGCAGAAGAATTGTGTAATAATCCTACAATCCTGCAAAATGCTGTAGGTTTACTGCTTTAGGTCCTCCGCAAATCAAGATTTATCGGGGAAAAACGAACAGGCAAAGGAGATAAATAAAAACATAATAGCACATACATGGAGATATAAAAAAATTATTTTCCTTGTGCTGGGACTGAAGATTTCACAGAATTTCACCAGCGCTGTAAGATATGTTCTGACTTTTAATTTTTCTAATTAGGTTTTCTAATTACCCACATTTGTTGGAAATGAAACTGCAAGTGTACACATCCATTTCCTGAAACCTGTGATCAAATCCTGTCACAAATAGAGAGAAATAGCTCGATCCAATGACATGAGGCATCTTTTCCACTTACGTCCAATTCCCATTCACTCCAACAGGAATGAATACATCTCCCTACCTTCTCAGATGAGACCTTGTGCTCACAGAGGAAGAAGACCTACAAGTATAGCACTCACTGTAGAATCTGTTTGCAACTGCAAACAACTCCGAAATAGAGCATAACTTCAAATTTCAGATTATGTGATGTATGTGGAAGATGTCAACAAAACTTACTGCTGTGGGGAACCAGCTCCTATTTTCTGCATTCCCACAGCCTAAAAAAAAAAAAAGTAAAGCTAAAGATAATTTAATTTTGGTAGCTTTCACTTCTGCTGCTGCTATTGGGCATTTTGTAACTGTGCAAATAGGCTTCATTCATTATTTTGTCTTTTTCCTCTCTTTTTATAACTCACCTATCTATAGTCACAGAGAGAAACTCAACACCCATCAAGAAAGATGGAGTTATTTACGTCCTGGGTCATACAGTCCTAAGTAATGGATCAGTCACCAGCTCACGTGAGGAAAAGAACCCATACGATTATAATTATAATAATAATAATTAGGCTTCACATCAAGAACAGTACTAACATAAATGTAACAGTTTCTCCTTAAACTACAGTAGTGTCTAAAGACCTGTTGGCTAAATTGACTTTACTACACACATACTATATGTTAAGCATATACAATATACAATATGCAGCAACAACATACTGACACTTGCCTAATTCTCTTCCCCAAAACAGTCCATTAGCAGCCTAGATTTCTGGAAAGATCAAAAATATCCAAATAAATTAACACCGCAAACATGAGTTACATACATAAACATTCAGTGTTACCAACATGAAGGGAAAAAAGGATTACTTCCATACTATATTTTAACAGATTAGACTCTGGCACAAGCTACGCAAAATTAAACCTGGGGGATTCAGTGCAAATCAGGCAGAAAAGTGAGAACTATTTAACAGAATCTTTTTTTAATGATTTACCATTTGCATCCTTGAGATAGCTTCTAGCTTGTTTTCTATGTTTATAACATCATATTACATCCCATCTGAATAATATTTTTCTGTCTGGCATTGATCTTTGTAGTCAGCATCGGCAAAACTGAGAATGCAAATAAAAAATCTGAGCCCCCTATTATGACTTCTAAAGGTCAAACAACTTTCTTAATGTTGAGTATCTAACACAAGTTTAGGGGGTCAAGTAATATACAATGACTATAGACAACACTAAATTGGAAGGAGCTGTTGACTCCCTAGAGTAGAGAACAGAGAGACTTGCAGAGAGACCCTGACAGACTGGGAGACCGGGCAACCACCAACCACATGAAGTTTCACACAAGCAAGTGTGGGACTCTGCATCTGAGACAGGACAACCCTTGCAGACATTTCTTTAGGAAGGTTTCCCCCAGAAGCCTGATATCAATGCCATTACCACAGAGTTTCATGGTAAATATCATTACATCACAAACGGATTACAGGGCCTACTACTCCCATATTATATTGTAGAACATGGTGCCAGCAGTAACTTTGCCATCATATACAAAAGTACACCGTATTTATTTGTTAATTATACCACGAGTAACTGTAAAATACAAAAAAAAAAAAAAGAGGAAAGAATTGTGTTGGTTTTTTTGTTTGTTTGTTTTTAATTTAAGCCATTTGGAAACGACTTCTCAAAAATAAGAACCAAGTTATTTAGAACAATTTAAAACAATTTTCTCTTTATTTCAGCTACAAAGTAAGTTTACAGAACATGCTGTTCTTCCTATTAAAATTAATGCAGTGTTTTATTGCATAAGAAGCGCACATCCATAAAAATGGAATGGAAGTGAACAAAAAAATGCATTTTTGGAAATCAGTAATTCTACTAATTCTAGGAGACATGAAAGCCTTCCTCTGTCTTCATTACAACTTCTGAGAATAGATAATTGCAGCAGTAAACGCACAGAGATTTTATTTGTCCCAACTGGGAACTCCTAACCTCCACAGCAGTAAACACTATGTGTACACACGAAGGACAAACTTGACTTCATAGGAAAAAGTCTGGGATAAACCAGAGGTCATGTATTTCCACCAGCCAGAACGATTAATAAAGAACTCATCACAAGGAGAAGTCAAAATATCTGCTCAGTTAAAAGCTACTGAATCATAAAGTCATACAATGCCCTGGGTTGAAAAGCACCTCAAAGATCATCCAGTTTCAAACCCCTGGCATGGGCAGGGTCGCCAACCACTAGACCAGGCTGCCCAGAGCCACATCCAGCCTTGCCTTGAATGCCTCCAGGGACGGGGCATCTACAACCTCCCCAGGCAACCTGTTCCAGTGTGTCACCACTCTCTGAGTGAAAAACTTAATGTTTTAGGACAAAACTGGAAACACTTATTAACTCTAAAAAGTTTCAAATCCCATCTGCTTCCAGAACAGGGCAGGATGGCAAGGAAGGAAGCTTCTGTTGCAGATATTTGCACAGTCTAGGACGATATTGCTAAGGCTGCAATAATTGTTTAAATATTGTCTTAATGGCAAAAATTCTACACAGTGAGCTTACATGTACATTACGATTTGTAGCTACATTATTATCTGCGATAAACAGATAAGCATTCATTAGCTTCTTTGTGTAACAAACTACTAGCAAGCTATTTCATACCTCGAAGAATTTATAGCAAAGGAGAGAGAGGTAAACACACAGTACAGGTGACTTTGTAGCTGGAAAATAAAATGAATACTTAACTGCTGTTACCTTCCAGCTGTACAGCAGCTGATGTGGAGACGTCCCAACAAATGCAGTTTTAAAAACGGATGCCAAATCCTCATGTGCCATCAAGCAGAAATGCAAGAATAATCTTTTGACTAATAAAAACCAGATATTACTCTTCAGTACAAATTAATTTTTTAATTAAAACTGAGATGAACATACAAGAACGAGCACCAACAGCATGCTTCACAACCAGCCCTACCTACAAGGGTCATAAACTAGTGTGTGTACAGACAGTTGGAGCTTGTAAGGCTCCACAGGGGGAGGTTAAAAAGGAGATAAGGAAATTAAAAATTAATAACTCCACAGTACAGTTGTTCTGAACAGACATACTACCCAAGTCACAACTCCCACGGCAATCTCAAAGGACAATGGATTTGACTCCATAATTATTTCTGAAGCACTTGGGAGTATTGTAAATTATTTCATCTGTTCCATAGGAGACAAATAGAGGAAGGAAAGCTGGGGGGAAAAAAGCGACCGAACTCTTACAACAGCTCTCTCAAAAAAGAAAGACAAATAGCTCTGTATTCTGAGTACACAAAACACTGACACTGCTGTGAGTGACCCGTTCAAAGGCAGAATACGTCCTTTAATAATTCAACTTGTCCTGAGAGAAAGAATAGGCTGAAAAATCAGCTCTGAAGGTGGATATTCAGCATCACTGCTAACACTGACATCCCCTGATATTGACCACTATACCCACGTGCTCTTATGCCAAAAAGCAGCACAACTTGGTGCTGCTCTGCTGTCAGCCCTAGCTCCATATCTCCCACTACCCACCCAGTTCTCATGCTCCCAGCACACTTCTCTCCTTGGCCAACACAGTGGCACAGCTTCCCAGTCAACATCCTGCTCCCTCTACATCAGGCTGCGCATAAGCTCTTGAAGATCTTATGTGGGGTGGGCAGGATCCCCGTCCTCTCGTCCTTTCTTCTAAGAAACCATGTTCATGCTATATGCCTTTATCCTTTCCTCAAGAAGCTTCTCAGCTTCAGGAAATTCAAGCAGGAAGTAGGAATCTCTTTCCAGAACTGTATTTTCCACTTCCCTTTTGTTTTCTTTTTTTTCAGATGCTCCCATATGCCAAATAAAGAGGCTATACATGGTCTTGTCAACCTCATAATTCCCCAGGGGAAATACAGCCTGTACAGGACACCTTCCAAAAGCCCTCAGCTGAAGTTTTACACATGAAGGCAAAAACCAGATAGCACGTTTCATAACACTTCACACCACTCATATGTTGTTATTTTAGCTTCCAGCCTCTCATGTCTGATTTGCTAAGTGCTTTGTATCATCAGTGGCAGACCAGCATGTTTAAAAGCTTCGAGGCTCTTCTCTTTTGATCAGTTTTTTTCCCTGAAGCATCTAGGATTCTTTCATTACCTCCCAGGTTGTGCCTACTGAGCCCATCCCCTGTAAGCAATTTTTCACACTGACATTTCCTTCAGTCCATTTTTATTTAGATCCTACTGCTCCCTTCCCTATTCTTCAACAGCATCAGTTAAGCCTCTTTCCATTCCACACATGCAGTTTTTTCATGGCTTAAGGACAAGTAAGTTTCACAGCTCTTGAAACCAGAAGGAACCTTCACATGATCTAGCACAATAACATTCTGATCTGGCAAACTGCACAAGCCATAAAATTTCACACAGCAAAGCTTTCAGCTCTGGCAGAACTAGGACGCATTTTAGCAATTTTAAAAAGCTCCATTAATTCTAAATGTATGAATAAATCTGTTGGTGTTTGGACCTTTTCCTACTGACATCAGGAAATTTACAGCAGATTTGCCTTCTGTTGCCTATAATCACTGTTTAAGATGCTCAAGTGGGCTATAGGTTACATACTGCCCGTATGCTGACATGTATTTGCACAGTTACAATATTTTCTATTTCATATATGTACCATCAGCAGTCTCTGAGTGTATGGGTGAATGCAATAAACTTCAAACATCTCTCTTATATCGGTAAGCCATGAAACACCTTCACAGATGAAGATGGGGACAAAACAAAGACTAACTCTCCAGACATAATACTGAATACAAGGTCATCCCTCATCTGTTGCATTCCATTAAAACATACCTATCAGCTGAAAATATCTTCAGCTTTACACAAGAGCAAGATAAACACAGAAGAAGATGAGCACTACCACTTATCACTTCCTCCAAGCTCTGTTCAAAGACTGTCTATAAAGGCTTTGTCTGGTGACAGAAAGGGAAGAAAACAACATCAACCCACACAAGTGGGAAATCTTATAATGGTCCCTTCAGATAAAAATAGAAAACCAAGCACAGGGGCATTTAACATTGCAACGTGAATTTCCATAAAGGCAGTAAACAAGAACAAGAAGGGCAAGCCCTTCCTGAAACACAGGATAAAATAATCATAAAAAAAAAAAAGTCTGATAATCCCAGTAGTATCCCAAGTAATGAAATGTTATTTGAATACGTATTTCAGCACAGACACACATAATACCTTGTATGTATTTATTTACTCTTAAAATGAATTAGTTAGTCCACCATGTAAGATAGCAGTCACCATGCCTCTGTTATATTTTATGCATGTACACCAGGATTTTGCAGCCACATTTTTCAGGAGAAAGGTAAGTCCAGTAAAAACAACCCTACCCAAATTTCCACAACATCTTCAGAGGATTCTAATCACTTCACATACAATGCTCAACCCCTCACATTCCTTTTAGCATTCCATCTAGGATCTAATTAAAGTAGTTTTGGCTTATTGGAACCTGCAATGAGCTACCAACCACATCAAACAGGGTAATTCCATGAAAATGATTGCCAAAGCAGCAAAGGTTATTAAAGGGCAACAAAACCCACATACGAGCAGTACACATACTGACTGCATGTCTAACAAAATGCTAGGTCTCTATTAGGCATGGCAAGATTAACTTCTTCCAGTAATGGGGATGCTAAAGGCCTTTATAACTGTCTTGGTGGTACTATGCATGATGTGTCCTTTTTTGGTGACAATCAGCACAATCCATCTGTTGTCTCAGACACAGCAGCAGGCATTCTTAGAGATATTGTCCTGTATTTATTTTGAGGAATAAAACCAACACTACAATCTTCACACATACATAAAGAAAAACACCCACAATATTCTATAACAGATTTTATTTAACATGAAATACACTTCATTGCTCTGTTTTACAGCTGATGTCACATATTTCTTATGTAAACTACTATTTTTTCTCCAGGTCAAAAACTTCAGCTAAATCTGTCAACATGTGTTGAGTTTCATAGAGCATTAAAAAAAAGTTTCCATACCTATTCCATCTGCTGTAAATCAACAGTAATGAGTAAGACAGTTTTAACATGACGAGTGGATACCACTCGCAAATAACCAAGTTGTCAGTCTCATTTGTTAAAACACTGTCACTTAGGAACTTAAATCACACACAAAGTGGTCATCTGTGCCATTTCAATTTTTTGTTTCAGTCTTTAGACTGCTTTTGCTACTGCATGTCCATAAGAACACTGAGGACAATGTGAGGAAGGGGAAGTTGGAATGAAACAGAGAGGGTAAGATTTCTCTCTCAGAATTTGTCTAAAACCTGGTAGTCTGCATCCTTCTGACCTTCATTTTTAGAAGCGTGCCTCCAAGAGTAAAATTCCACCCCACTGTGATATTTGGAAAACACTGAGATTGACAAATACATTGCTGTTGCTTTTTGTTTGTTTGCTTGCTTGCTTTAAAGACAGCACTACAGCTTGAACCTGCATGTTAAGGTGAGCTGCTTTCAATCTTTTCTTGATGAGGAAATAAAAGCAGCTTTCTGGCCACTGAACAAAGACTTTACAAGGGAAGCAACCACTGCTTATTTCACACTCAGCTTTAACCAAGACACAAACCTTTCCTCTTCCAGGTCAATGGTTCATCAAAAATCTCATCTGAACTTCACTTTCATGATTCTGCTGGGATCTCTCCTACCAGCAAGAATGCCCCCACCACAGAAATCACCTCTTCAGATCACTGAGCACACATTCCCAGCAGTTAAGTAGGCCAGCCATTATTCATTTGACCTTATAAGAACAGGTGTAACAAACGTGTTTATACTACCTCTTCCTTCCCAATGACTCTTTTGTTCTCTTCTGCATACCACCCTCACCTAAGAGGTACTTCTCAACACACTCGCCACTCCTTCCTCTGCACACTGGCACCAAGTGACACAGGCAGAGCACAGCCCCACAAGAGCACGCAGACAAGCCCCCCCCAGCAAAGCCAGAAGTTTTATCTCCTAGCTGATGGTGGCAAGATCAGGTGCTCCAGTGCACAAACGTCAAAGGAGATAATCTACTTCCAAAAAAATAATCAGTCTTTCATTTCCTTTAAGCTCAAGCAACCAAGCTAGCAACAGAATGAACTGTGAGCTGAAGGTGGGCAGTAGTTAAGTAAGTCCCTTCCAGCACTTGAAAGGAGCATATAAACAGGAGGGGGAACGGCTGTTTACATGGGTTGATAGTGCTCAGACAAGGAGGAAACATTTTAACTAAGACAGGGGAGATTTAAGTTAGACATTAGGAGGAAGTTTTTCACTCAGAGGGTGGTGACTTCCTGGAACAGGTTGCCCAGAGAGGCTGTGGATGCCCCATCCTTGGAGGCATTCAAAGTAAGGCTGGATGTGGCTCTGGGCAGCCTGGTATAGTGGTTGGCGACCCTGCCCATGCCAGGGGGGTTAAAACTAGATGATTTTTGAATTGGTTTTCAACCCAGGCCATTCTATCATTAAGGTAATAAACAGAAAAGCTCAGTATTGTGTGATCAGAGGATTACTGCTTGAGTTAGCAAAGGAATTATGCAATGGTATTCAACAACTGTGTAATTTGGCACCAGCCCTACAGTCAACAGGACCCTCTTGGGCATGAGTCAAAATTTTATCTTGATCTCTAAGCAGAAGCTCCTGTTCAGCACAGAGACACACTGAGAATTATAATCACAGAAATTAAGCATGGGCTCTGAAATCAGTCAACGGCAGAAATAAAATTATCTCAGAGAAGAAACCCCCACAGAGCCAAGACATTAATCAAAAATATTAATTTCCTTTGTAATAAGGAACAATTCAAAATGTCTGCAGTGTTTCTTCTACTGAAGTGAAGTTAATGGTAAGAAACAGTTCTGGAGTAGCAAAAAACAGCAAAAACACAATAGAATAGAACACAATACAATAGGGGGGAAAAAAAAGAACCACAATATAATAGAAGGAATAAATCTGTGGATTAGCCTGGACTAGGAAGCAAAAGAATCCTCTTCACACTAAAAACGCCGCTGGTCCTGCACTCCTCAAAACCCACCTTCTCCTGCAGACAACAATATGAACTCAAATTCCCTTTACTCCCCCTGTTAAGTTTTCGTTTTCATAGCTAGCTACAGCAGCCTAAAGGTCAGCCACCACCAGAAGGAGCAGCCAGATTGCCTTGCCTTCCCTCTTCCCTTCTGCAGTCCCTACAGCTCCTCTCCCTCACATGCAATGCTTTGATTCAAGGACACAGAAATGTGTTTATACGTGTTTGTTAAGCTATGGCTTGTACCAGTTTAAAAGCAAAGCTAAAAAATGAAAAGTAAAAGGATGATGCAGCATGAAGGATAAGCCCTTTCTAGCCAGCACATCAAGGAGACTGCCATGCAGTCCCATAACCACATCCTGCTTCAGACCCCGAAGAGCTGAGTTGTAGTCATGTTAAAATTCTGCAAGCCTCACCTTTGAATAACCCAATATAATAATTTTGAATAACTCAAAACAACTGCAGCAAATGTTTCTGAGCATGACTGTAAGTGCTTCGAGTGTGAACAGCATCATGCCATTCACTTCACAGCCTCAAGCACACGGTGGCTTTGGAGTACAGTCACAATGGATGCAACCATCAGCTACTAATCAATTCCAATGGCTACAGGCAAGATGTCATTAAGAGTTCTTAAAGAATTTAAATAAGTTCTCCAGTGCAGTGTAAAACTTCCAGCAGTTTTTGCAAAATGAAAAATATATACATATCTCCTCCTCAGGAGATGTCTGAAACTCATTTTGGTACTACATATTACATTCACCACAAGTTATCCATATTTTAATCACTCATGTATTCCCTTATAAGCACTAGTTGTAATTTTGTACTTGCACTTTTACAGTTCAACATAAGAAAATGAATACTAAAGATAATTCGATTCACAACCTCATTTTGGTGGCTGTCATTTATTACAAGCAGAGAGCATTCCTACAGAGGATATTATTTAAGAAACTAATATTGTGGGTTGAATGCAGAAATGAAATACAATATCAGGTGTCCATAGCAGACACATAGTAAAGCCTAATTTCAGAAGAATTTACAAGACTGCAACTTAAATTGTCAGTCATAGCTTGACAAGACAACAATTTTTATACAGCTTTGAAATTGCAGATCTGTATAAGCACGCAAACTATACTCACAGAATCACAACATCAAGATCTTTATGAACTTTTAAAATGACTTGACTTTTGATTTTCCATAAATGAAATAGCAATAAATGCTTGATCTAGTCAAATTTATTTTTAATAACACCTCTCCATTTCCTATTTTTACTCTTATATTACAAAAAAGATCTGAGCCAGGTTGGCAGCAGAAGGCAATCACAGCAACCTTGGGACCGGGGGTGAAAGGAGGGATGCGGGCAGCAAGAACAGAAACACTGCCAAAAGGAAAGGAGGGTTTACAGCAAACAGAGCATGAATGACATTCCCAAGCCACATCTCTAAGAGGTGGAAAACCAAACCAAACAAAAAACTGTAAGACAAGAAAAAGGCAGCCCAGAGGATATGTTTAACAAGAGCATGGGAAACCCCCCAGCCACCCTGATGGTTACTGAGGGAGACAAGTCACAAGGCCAGCCAAGAGTATGTTTTCAAGAAGTCTCAAAGCTATCTCTACATTAAACAGTTTTGAAAGTGGTTTTCAGAGAGAAATCTGTAGGCAGCTCAGGTGCCATGGCCTCATGCATCAGTGCAAGTCTCACACATGCTAAACTTTTACTCTTCATCTGCATATGGAAAGCATGTCCCCTGGCTCACATCTCCTCATTGCCCAGTGCAGTTGGAAGCAGCAGCAGCAGTCAGGGTGCTGTGCTATGGGAGATGCACTCTTTGGCACTCCAGGAAAGGTCTTCAGTTTGTCAGCAAACAACCATACCTCCACGGAAAAACCTCCCAAGTGCTGGCACAATTATTTACCAGATGTATCCAAGACTGCAGTATTACCTGCTGCCACGGCTAGTTTGCTTACAGCACTCAACTACGCATTTTTCCCTTGGTAGATAACTCTACAAAAGCAGCTGTTGTACAAAAACNGCTTTTTACAAAAACCCTTTTTTTTTTTTTTTTTTTTTTTTTCAGTAGTCTGAGTGGCCTCTGACCATAGCCAAAAAATAAATACGTTGGTATTATTTTGTAGTCTACATATAACATTGTAAATTACCTGTTCTCAAATACTCACTTCTTTTTAAGTGTTGCTTTCCAGTGAGTGCATAAATGCTACAGTGTTTGGAACTAAGCTACTGTTACCTATTGTGCTACTTTCTCTGAGACATAGTTTCTAGCAAGCTTATTTATTCCCAAGTGTCAAGAGCAGGACTTTGGCTCATAGAATCCTAGAACAGTTTGGGTTGCTAGACATTTAGTTCCACCCCCCTGCTATAGGCAGGGACACCTCCCTCTAGACCAGGTTGCTCACAGCCCCATTCAGCCTGGCCTTGAATGCTTCCAGGGTGGGGGCACGATGGCATTCACAACCTTGCTGGGCAACCTGGTGCCTTTTCTTCAGGCTGAAGAGCGCCAGCTCTCAGCCTGTCCTCACTGGGGAGGTGCTCCAGCCCTCTGATCGTCATGGTTCTCTTGCACTGGATTGTTGTGATAATAATAAACACCACAGGAATATTTTGTAAAAAGCTAACAAAATAAAACAACAACAACAAAAGACAAAGAAACAACAACAAAAACATGGCAGTGTTAACTTTTCCTGCATTAAAAGCTAGTACTGACTTATGACTATTTTGTTAAATCAAGAAGTAATAGGCAATATCTAGACTTTAGGAGAACCTCTAGTTTGATCAGCTATATAAAGTACAGTTCTAATAAACCATAAGACTAAACAAAAGGGAATATTAAAAAGCTTTCTCTACATAACTCCATCACTGCTATAAACCTGTACTGAGCTATAATGTCAGAGAATCCACCTTAGGGAGACATGGAAGAAGCCATACGTAAAAGCTCTGATTAACAGGAGAGAATGAATCTTTACTGTTGCCTTTGTCAGGAAGTTGTTGGAAAAAGATGTTGGCCAACCAAATCTTTCCAGAGTTCCACAATGACACAAAATGGCACATTTGCAGCTGGCATCACCCCATAATCCCACAGATATTCTTTGGCAAAAAGGTATGGACATGCAACACTATGCCGTGTGTTTTCCTAAGAAGCATGGACATGCAAGGATGGACATGCCCTGCTCAGCACCTCAGCCCCATGCTGTAAGGACCAATACAAAGCTGCAGAGCATGTCAGAGAAGTAACACAAGCCTGTGTCCCCATGTTTAGGTCAGACCATGCTGCCTCCCCACATGCACTGCAAAAATTAGACACTGTGCACAGCAGTATCAACCTCCAGCACTTCACACAGCCCACAGCTGCAATGCTTATTAATACAAACTAGGACAGTTCTGTTTTTATCAGTGTGTCTGGTATGATGTTATGCATTGGTTCTAGGAGAAAAACACCATTGATAACATGCTAATGTTTATAACTGCAGCTAACCAGAGCTGTATAGAGCCATGCCCATTCTCAGTGAAGGGCCCAAGATGCTCAAGGGAACAGAATTAAAACAGCTGAATTAAAATGGCCAAGGGGATATTCTATGCCATATGACTTCATGTGCAAGGAGTTTTGAAGGGGTGGGGGTTCACCTCTCTCTCTTCTACTGCTTGGGGAGTGAGCTGGGCATAGGTTGAAGGTAGTGAGCAATTACTTGTGCAACAATTGTTAAATACATTTTTATATATACAGTGGCATAGCTATTATCTTTTTTTCCTTTTCTCTACCTCAGTAAATAGTTTTTATCTCAACCCATGAGTTCTACTTTGCTGGGTTTTTTTTGTTTTTTGGGGTTTTTTTTTTGTTTTTGGTTTTGGTGTTGTTGTTTTTTTTTTTGTTATTTTTGTTATTTTTGTTATTTTCTCTCCAATCCCACTGGGAAGGGGAGGGAATGAGCAAATGGCTGCGTGGTGCACAGCCACCTGCCAGGTTAAACCACAACAGAGACAGAAGTCAGTATTTAATTACACGTCACAGTATAAAGGCCAAACGTTAATCCATATAAAATAAAATTGACAAATGCTGTCGTGTTCAAGAAAAAAAAAAAAAAAACTTCTTAATTGTTAATTGTGTTCCTGTACTGCCACCTAAAGATCAGAATTAAAAGTAGAAGCTGTACCCAATGCGAGTTATCCACAGGGAAGAAGCAGTAGTTGCTTTTCCTATACCTTGCTTTCTTAAGATCTCACTGCTGATTAAATACAAACCAGATCCATGAAACGCTTCAATTCTATGTTGTAGGACTGCACTGCTGAAGAGTAGGTATCATCATTTCTCTAACTTTCGTACGTTTAAAAAAAAAATAAAAAAGAAAATCTATATGTGGATATATACGTCAGTAACTGAGCAAGAAGCCCTTTCCTTGGACTGGACAAACAGGAAGAAAGTCAGCTTGCACACTTACGACCCACAGACTTTTTCCAGCCACTACACATTTTGTGTGGATGCAAAAACAGTGAGAAATTAGTTTTTAACAGTATCCTGCGATACCTCAGCCAGCAGAACGAGGGCAGCAAACAAACGCTCATTCTTTGCGAGCAAGTCAAGAGCCCCCGCGGGTCTGCCCGCGTCCCCAGCTAAGGACGTGAGGGGAGGGCACGGACCACCGCGCACGCGCCCAGCACCGACCCACGCTGCCCTCAGCCCCGCCCGCCTCCCCGCCCCCGTACAGGCGGGAGAGCACACGATGGCGCTGCGGCGTCCCTGTTCCCTTTCGTACCTCCGGAAGCACCGCTCGCACACGCCGCCCAGCTGCTCCTTGGTCACCACGTAGGCGAACGGCTCGGCTCGGTAGAGCAGCTCTCCGGGCCGCACCGTTCGGCGGGAGCGGAGGCCGCTGCCTTTGCCCGGGCTGGGGAAGCGCTGCAGCGCATCCAACTCCATCCTGCCGCCGCGCCGCCACCGAGAGGACGGGGATCCTGCCCACCCCACGTGACCCGCCGCTGCCGCCGCCATCTTAACTGAGGGCAGGGGCGCGCGCTGGCCGCTTCCGTTGGCAGCCCGCGATTCTGAGGAGCCCTCGGGGACAGCGCTTTCCTGTGTGTGGCTAACGCAGGGAGCTCAGGTGCAAGCCATGCATCTGAGAGACTGGAACAGGTGGAGCCTGGATCCGTCCCTCACCCTCATTTCAGGGTTAGGTACAGGCGCCAAATAGTAGACAGAAGAAATGCAAAATACTGAAACGCAGATGCTCAAAGTCCATGAGATAACAAATCCTTTCTGTCTGTGTCTATGCAGCTTTCATTCGTTTAAGAGTTTACACACATCACGCAGGCTAAATGTGCTGTACTCTACTGATGAGTTTCGTCTGCTCGTCCTCGCTGTGCCCATAGAGGGAGTGAGTGCTTCTGTTTTGGAAAGGAGTGTTGTCTTGCCAAAGAACTCCGAGAAATTCTAAAATGTACTCACTTTCTTCCTCAGTTAACAGTTATTTTACCCTGCCAATGTTTTAATTCAAGCTGCAACAGGGTGCTCAGAGGTGACACACAAAATACCACCACTGTGAAGAACCAAAGTAGATCAAAGCACAGATTCCCACAGAAAAATGTATCTGTTGAAACTAATTCACTTCAATCTGCAGTGATGTAATTCATTACCAAAAGAACTGACAGTGATCTGTCCACAATTTACTGAACGTGAATTACTGTGCTTACCTTTAGTTTCTCAAGCAAACTTGGAAAAAAAGAAATAGTTCTATTATTAAAATATTAAGTTACCACCTCAGCTTATATGTATTACTCCTTCGATTTCAAGTTCCGTGTTTCCTTGAATACACTGTTTTATAGTTTCTAAACAAGTATAACCCAAACCTATAACAAACAAAACCATTACTAACAGAAGTTAATATCTACCTCTTGGATGAATAAACTTACAAGATGGTCAAGCAACATACAGAAAGAACAAACTTCAAGTTATACAGAGGAAGTGCTCTCAGGAAAGAGCTAATTTGAATACACAAGATGTATTTTTCATTATTTCCCTGTTTTCCAATTCAGGCTTTCTCACTCAAAAGACCCCAAAATACAACACAGCCACTGTAGCAGAAGGCCAAGTCTGAGTAACTGAAGAAGGGGACTTGTTTGATCTGCATTTCAATTGATAAGACAGTGAGAGAGTAGTAATTGACATTTTGTAGTATAGATAAGTTCTGAAATGCATTATGAATGTTGTGATGCAGTGACAGATATGTCAACATCTGTAGGAACAGGCTGAAAAGCTGATTCTGGATATCTGCATCTACAGTTTACACACAGTTTACCTATGCAGGGCCACTCATTGTTCTTAGAGCAGTGATGAACTGACTGTTCAACTTGGATGCTTTTGGATATGTCAGTCCAAATTTTCTAAAAAGCATAATGATATTGTGGCTATAAAAGGTAATTTAGCACTTAACTATATTTAATTGAATTAATCCCTGTTATTATTATTATGGCTTTTTTGGGTTTTTTTGTTTTGTTTTGTTTTTTACAAGACCAAGTCATCCACTGAGACAGGTCAGACTTGTCAACAGCTGTATGAAATGCATGACACATTCTGCATAGTTGCAGATGCCAAGGCATATCCTGGAGGCACTTTGGTGGGACATACTACTTAACTGTGGCTGATGCTTCTGAATTAGGCATACTTCCTTAGCACCTGTAGATGAGACTTTGTAATAGAAATTTGTTATTCTCTCTCAAGACAGCATATTTTATAACATTAATTTACAAGAATTGCAGTAATGAAGTTATATAAACAGCTAAACAAATTCTGTTATTTCGTCACTAGCATACAATTCCCATTCCAACCAGAAGGCAAAATTGGATTTTCTTTGAGCCAAATAAAAAGTATTAAGTTATAACTGTATAAAACCTGTTATCACTAGAACTATGGAGTAAATATCAGATTAGTTGAAAGCTTGTAAGCACAGATAGATCTTTTATGAACATAAGAATCTTCTGAAGATGTCTCCGTTTAATGTTGTCAAGATGGTTAAAAATTTATTCTGAAGTGTAAAATTAAAACAAAAAACCTCATTGCAAAAGCACTTCAAGAACAAATTCATAATAAATTCTAGTCACAGGCAGATTTTACATGTTGTTTCTCTACTATGAACTTCACAATAATTTTTTCTACTTCTGTTTGAATCTTCCCTGCCTCAAGTGAATTCCTTCAGATGAAAGAACAAGCTTCTGAAGCGCATCTCCACATTATTTCTTAGCAGAAAAGACAGAAGTTGTAAATGTATTTTAAATGAAAAATATTTCACGGTATAATTGCACACACACACACACAAAAAAAA
>VXAB01009629.1:288058-299112 GCA_013399175.1 Odontophorus gujanensis
AAAAAAAAAAAAAAAAAAACCTGCAATCTCCCTTTTTTTTTTACAGAGAGGAATGAGTTAAATTGTTCTTAAAATTCTTTTATCCTGCAAGTTCTGGCAGGAAACATGGAATTATATGAGTAAAGTCTTCCAAAAACCCTACGTACAGCACTGCAAGCCTTTGAAACCTGATCTTTCTAATTTAAGCTGTTCTAGTACAAATGGACAAATATTTCTGAGTTGTTTATGGATCACTTGCTGGAGATCTGCATAAAATAAAGCAAAATGACTGCCAAGTCAAACTGGCTGATGGCTTCTTCTTTAGAATGTGATTCTGCAGCACAGAAATAAAAGTGTTTGCATGTGTCTACTGCAACTGAAAACAGGGGAACACTACTGCTAATGGTGATGTCAGATATTTGCTATCACTGTAAGAATAACACCCAGTAAACAAAGACCAAGACAATACATTTATGCAGGATTGTTACTAGGAGCAGCCGTCCTGGAAAGATAACTTACAACGCATTCAAGTTTTTGAATCATACCAAACTGCACAAAAGTTTAAAGTAAACAGATAAAGCTGAAAGTCTACTTAAGTGTTTGATTACTGAGATTGAGTGTTAAAGTATTGATTACTTTATGAGTAATTGGCTGTTCCATTTGCTGTATTTTAGCTACTCCTAATTTCACTTGGGTTTCCTATGCTTGCTGTGCCTTGTGATCTATCAGCTAAGGACAGTGAGTGTTTGTAGCAGAGATCTGTAAACAGCAAACACAAAGAAAGATCCAATAGTTACTGAGCCAGGATACAACAGGCGTCAATAAACACATCCTGCTGATCTGCTGTCCTTTTTGGAGAAGTTGCTTGTTATTCCCATTCTCTCAGTTTTTATAGAAGAAAGGGACAGCTTTGTTAATTGAAGGCTTGAAGAACTTAAATGGAGTTCTCAGGAAAGAGCTGTAGCTGTATCTACAGCCCCACAGATTGCGTTTAGCCTGCCAGAGTAATTAATTCAGCGTGCTTCTCAAGGAACTTCAGGTTCTTCCCATCACATGTACCCTTTTAAATTACATCAGCAATCTATTTCTGGAATTCTATGTTGATACTTTTCATCAACATAGTCATTATCACCTGATAGTCATTATCACCTGCAAGGGTAAGCTGTAATTAAAATCTTCAATGCTGAACAAGCCCAGTAGACAGTATATACATTCCACCTTAACAACCCCTTATCACATCACGTTGTGTTAACCAGTACAAGGTCAGAACCCTTTCTTCTCAGCCACAAGTGAGCTACTGATCTCCTAAGTCCAAACGTCCACATTTCTCAATAACTGGATGTCATTATAGACAGAAAGAAGCTTAGTTCTATTTGTGTTTGCTGAGGTTTTAATACAGTTAAGTAGTAAAACTTTAAGCAATCACAGTCCTGAGATCTTCTTTACAGGATGGTGGACAGCACAAATGGGGAACGATAGGAAGGACTTACTACCCTTGAAGTTACATCCATATAAATCTGATACATTGATGCCTTATTCCGGCATGCCAAAAGCCCTTTGTCAACTCCTCTAATAACTACTATTTGAAGAGTGGAGGCAGTACTTCAATGGCAGCATGTGACAGACGT
The DNA here is from genome assembly GCA_013399175.1 of Odontophorus gujanensis. NCBI lineage: Eukaryota > Metazoa > Chordata > Aves > Galliformes > Odontophoridae > Odontophorus > Odontophorus gujanensis. Next base: position 289,666 of record VXAB01009629.1, read on the forward strand.
GTCTCATGTTTTAGAAGCTCAAGAATGAAATCAGTCAACAATAAAAAAACCCTAGAGAAAATTCACACAACACATCCTGGAAATAACTGAAAGAAACATGCTACACTGTGGACTTTCAACTAAGTATTGTATGCATCAGTTACTGTATTCTTGGTCCACCTACATTTGTAAGAGTGCAAGTGTTTATCAAACAAAAGATGAAAAATACCCACAAAGTCAGGGCAGTCTGGAAAATGCTGGAAGAACCCTCATTATGGATTAATGTAGAGGTCCTTCCTGCATAACCTCTCTAGAAGTTCTCCAGCAGCTAAGTGAGAAAAACGTTCACTGCTATCTTTACAGATGCTAGAAGTGAACCTCCGTCTTCACACTGAAGAATATAGAATAAATCCAAGACTACTGCTGACACTGAAAAGCTCCAATACATGATTTAACCTCTTGATAGCAAAAAGTGGTTTGAACTTTTAAGATAATTAATCAGAAATCTCAAAAAGCCAGTAGGGAAAATACTGCCTAAATACTGCTGAACAGTCGAGGGGATTTGCATCCAAATAAATAAAAAAAATCTTGCTTTATTATTTATACGTATTATTATTTTAACAAATTGTTGCTCTATTATGAATAGAAGATATCATCTAAGGAAAGGAACACAAGTAGTACAGGCTTAATTAAAAATTGTAGCAAAATGTATGAAAAGACTTCGGGCACAACTAGAAATTTCAGTGGAACTTTGCAGCGTTTTTCTACAGAAACTATAAACCTCTGACACTAGAAAATGCATCAATAAACCAAATCCATTCATTTCCCCATATTCTGTCATATTCACCAGCATTCTTCACTTTTTCTACCACTTTGAGCCGCTTGTGTATTAACAGCATTGTTCTCTTCATTTCCCCTCTGTGATCAGGGTGAAAAAAAGGCTCCCAGTTCCACCATACTCCATACACTTACAGACTCCTACTATTATCCCGGGAATCTCTGCTTTGGCTCAGTAAAGGCTGTTGGTCTACAGCACTAAAAAAATCACAGTGAACAATTTTCTTTTTTTCAGTTAATGTTCAAAATGTTAAATAAATTTATCCAGACAGCAGTTGTCTTACATTTTACGTATTGAATATTTTCCCTGGTATGTTCCTGCAGTAAGATATAGATATTTTATTCAAGGAACAAAAAAAAAAAAATCAAGCCATGCGACACTGCATTACTGCTAACCAGTAGATAAGAGTTTTGAAACTGAGATAGAATTGCTTCTGTTCAAGTCAGTTCATAATGCAAGTTATCTGAACTACATACTAAGATATATAACCAGAAAAAAGCTATAGATGTTCAAGACCTACAGCGTAACAGCACTACTGCTCTGAAACAGAATGCAAATTAAGCCTCAGCCTTTCCATTAATCATGAGAACATGACACAAGACAGCAGCTTAAACACATAGCTGAAATTCTAATAGTGATGGGTAGCCTAGCTAGCAGAATTAACTGAAGCTGCTTGAAAGAAGTTTGCCTTCTGCAGCAGAGCCACAGGAGGAAAAGATTTTCAGAGCTCTAAAAAGAGGTGAATGTTTGTCACACATGCTTCCAACCATACTTAAGAAATACAATTCTGTTTGCATTGCTTCAGTCGTTGCTGTTTTCCAAGTCCTGTAGAGAGCAGAGTCCCGAAAAAGCATTTAATTCAGCCAGCCTCCCAGAGGAGACAGTGGAGAAAACAGAGCCAGTACAGCCATCAGAAAACAACAGAATAATTATGAGCCAAGACAATAAAGGGAATAGGAAACAAGTTGCAGTATGGAGGAGCATGGCTAAGAAGACAATTTTAATATCACATCATCTTAAAGTAAGATTTTATATACATGTAATACATATAAAACAAATTTATATCACAAAGACTGCAGATAAGAAAATTCTTTTTCCCAACTGTCTGTGCAACACTGAATGAACTGGCAACTTAGATTTCAGACCAAAAATAAAATGAAGCCCATCTTTGTACAGGTGCTTGCATACGGTAAACTAGAACAGACTGCCCAGTGTTCAGCCATTTCAAGTCTTCAGAAGAAAAACTGCTTTTTTTTTTTTTACCCAGCCCATAAATGTAACAATTTTACTCAAAACTATTGATGATTTGTCATGCTGTCATTACCTTGCCTTTATTAAGTCACCACTCACCATTTATTAATATTATATTATTTTAGACTGTGAGCTCTTCAGAGCAGATGATAAAGAGATTCAGTGGTTATAGAGACCCATGTATTATGGAAATGTGTGAAAGAGCATTCCAGTCACAAGCACTGGAATACAAACTGCACACATCACTGTTTGGTCTGATCTTTTTTTCAAGTGCTGTAAATACACAGTAGCATAGGAGTAAGCTCAGTTTAAGCGGCACATCCAAAAGCAGCAGGTCACCAATATGCTCCTGGAGAAGATGCAAAGTTTGTCCATTCTGGATAGGATTGTGACCGAGTAACTGTAAATCTCATTGCTTCATCACACACAGAAGGGCTCTTTTTACTTGCTAAGTTCATTTTCCTGTTTGGACAGGAAGTCATCTAGATAATAATAACTCGATTTTATTCAAATCATTTCTTATCATAGTAATCTTCCAGAAGCAAAGATGATCTTCCAAAAGACAGCAGCTTTAGACTCATAAGTTTATGTTCCTTATACTTTCCAAGACCTCATCGTGGAACCAGCTTTCAGCAAACACACTAGAGTTTTGCAAAGCACAAAAAAGACGTTTGTAGTCTTCGGGGTATACATTACCCGTCTCAACATATTTTGGAATTTCTAGAGCTTTCAATAATCTTCCAGCACTGCCCAAGCTCCATGAACTGAAACAGACAAGCAAAAGATGATCTCAAAGGAGCACTTTATTCCTGTGAAAAATTAAAGAGCAAGAAGCAGTATCTGAAGATCGATTTCATCCTTCCACAGCTTCAAGAAGTTAAAAGTTTCTTCCCATAACACAAGTTATTTTCAATCCATACTGCAAATAGAAAAGAACTCCTACAAAGGCAACGTGCAAATAATGCAACCAGCAGACAGAATATCAAACCACACAACCACCTCTATCTCAAGCTGCCTTAATCAGCAACAGGCATTGCAGAAAAAAAAAAAGTGGGTTACTCTCCAGCATCCGGGAGATGAAAGCCACGGTGATTTTCAAGAGAGTGCTTTGTATAGCATGATTTAGCATGGCTTACACCTCCCAGGTATTTTCGTCTATATATAAACACATTCACAAATTGTTGCCACTTCATTTATATGAAAACTAGACCTTTTATAAATGTGCATGCACATTAATTATTTCCCAGGCAATAAAAAGTATCTAAATATACAGAAGATGCACATTAAAAGCCTTCAAGGTTAGCTTCACTTCCTGGCTGAAAGTCAGAGGGGAGAGCAGGTACGTCATTGAGCTTTAAGAAGGAAATTCATTAAAGCCTTTCGCACTTGTCTTTGTTAATGAGTTACTGGAACTTATTAGCATTTTTGTTTATCCCCCACAGCTCCTATCTGGAAACTTACATCCATAAGCCCCTTCCAACAAGTGAGACATACGTTAATTATTTTCATCAACAAATGAAGTCAATACCCTAGAGAGCGCAAACACGTCTCACTTATGGGAACAGAAATCTGGTGACCACAAAGCAAAGCCAATAGCTCCACTGTTGTTATCAAAGGGAATAATTAGAGAGCTGCAAAATTGGGAAATAACTCTAAAAACTGACTTCTGAATTCAATAACAAAAAGCCATTTGAGGACACCCCTATTCAACCTTCAATAACCTTCAGCTAATTTCATCATAAGAAACATCAAAGCAATGCTAATCTAAACCTCTTCTTCAGCTTTTTAATTTTTATACTTGCAAAATCTTGTTGACTTTATTATGTCTAAACTGAATGAAAGTTTCTTGCAGACATATGAATTACAGACACCTAATGCAAATCTATACTCTACATACTTGTCTACCTTCCTGCTAAGCCTCAGAATTGTGAACAAAGACCAGGAATAGTACCCAAAAATAGAGTATTTGGGGCTGGAAAGATGAAATTTTCTATTCCACATGTAGATAATTAATAAAGAGGTTCTATTTCAGCTACAAATAAGAAAAAACAGTATAAAAGCTGTACTTCTTCCATACTTACTTTAATCTATCAATAAGTTTAGACCTGGGTTTAGTAAGACACTGCTTCACCATGAAAATAAAGGTGGCTGAATTAGCTGGCTTCAAGCCCCCTGTAAATAGGTTTTCCTGGGGAGTCAGTCGTACCAAACATAAATGGTCATTTGGCAGCAGCTGCAAGAAAACAAAACGAGTCACTGAAAATAACTCATTTTTAAGACATCTGTCTTTCTCTTAGACAAAGTGCTTCATCTGTACCAGTAATAACATTTCTGAAAGAATTTTAGAAGTCGTAACAAGGTAATTCCATTGGATGCCAAGGCTATAAAACTTCATTCTGTAACTAAAATAGCTTTACAACAAAAGTAATGAGAAATTAAACACATACACTACAACTTAATTTTTATTTCTATTAAATCTAATCTAATTATCTCAGTGGAAACAGACAATACTTCTGATGCATCTGCATGCCACCTGTGAGCTTTAACAAGACAACTTCCTAAAAAAATACACTACTTGCAAACAAAAGAGATCTGTGTGAATACTGTACCAAAGTGGTTTAGCTGCTTCTCTAAAAGAAGAGAAGGCAATACAATATTCTTACCGTGCTCCTTGGAATTGCCAGTCTTCCATTTTTGAAATTAGTTACAAATGATGACCAAGGTTCCTATGAGAGGGAGCAAATACATTACAGAATTTAAGTGCTTTGTGACAACTTAGAAAAATATTTATCATCAATCCTGTCAAATTAGAAAAATATTTAATTTTAAATTTTATTCAACAACTTCACTCCAGAAGCAGCTATAAGCACATCCAAGGAAGATAGTGTAAGACAAGAGCGTGCCTATACAACAGTTTCTTAAGCTCTCCAAGCATTATGGTTTCCTTCAATCCTATCATATTTATAAAAGTGCTCATTTTCTATCATGGTATAAGCTATTTGGAGGACAACAGATAGCTGAAGTTTTTATTTTAAACTAGCATAACATTTAAAGTGTGAAAGAGGTTCCTAGGAAAACAGGGCACAGACAAAAACAGATCTTCAAAAAGTGAATGCTGATATTTGTGCTCTGTTGGGGAAACATTTTAAAAAAACTTCTCTAAACTAAACCACAACACATTTAATAAGGTATGGTGCTTCTCAACTAACAGGAGAAGCAGGCTCTCATTGCACGACAAGCATTTCTACAGTAGAAAATATGATTTCTACTGAAAACTGTTCAGGAAGGCAAAAGCATGCATGAAGTCTAAATACAGAGGACATGAAAAGCAGACCGTGAGACTGGAAGAGCAGTCTGAGTCTCACACAACACACAGCAAGACTGAAAAGACTCTTCTATATCCAAGTCTTCAGTAGTTCTCAAACTAATCTAGAAGTCAGATTATCTTCCAGTTGGTTTACAACTGCAAAAACAGTATGATTTCCTTTCAGTATACACAATCATAGCATTATATCATGCTCAGTACAAAAAAAATTACCATGTGCAGTAGCTGAATATCACATCCCACTTGCCAAAGCACAGAAAGTGCTTGGTAAGTTCTCAGTTCCCCAGGCTTTGCTGTTAACACCTAACAAAACAACAAAGTAAGAACATTTTTATTTCAAAAAACAATCACTTCTTCATCTAAGAAAAATCCTTATCATTTCAACAAGTGGCAAGAACTTCAGAGATAAATCTGTAATTCCCAAGTGAAGTTACGTTAGGCATCAAATTTGTGTTATTTTAGCACATCCTGCAGTCTTAAGTATTTCTTTGTAGTAATTATTTGGATAACTGAACCATGTAAGAATTTCCAGCTTGTAGTTCCTGGCTCCTTGCAAGGCACAGACAATTTGCATACAGAGGAGAAACAGGGATCATATTTTGTTTTAAAAATTCAATGAAGGCAGAGTTTACAGCTAGAGTTCTTTCACCCTGCTAAGAGAATACTCCCAATAAGACACACAGTAAGCCAAGCTGAGCATTAAGCAGCTTGCAGTCATCCTCCTGATATTACAATATTGCAGCCTTAACTCTTAGTGATAAAAACAGAAAAAAACCACCACAAAATCAAAAAGAAAACTCCCATGGTTGTGTTCAAATAGGTCACGGAAAGAAGTCATAACAGAGAGATCTAACTTCTCATAAAATATTTAGAGAGCTCTGACATACGATCAACAAAAAAAACCATAAATGGCAGAGTACCAGAGGAGCCCACTAAAAGAAGGTTCTCAATGCTTTTACTTCGGTTCCCAAAACTCATTTAGGAAGATTCATAACTCTTTGCTCAGAAGTCTGGCCACTAGAAAGATAACAGGTTGGCATTTCAGGGGTATCCAGTCTGTCATTTTGCAGATGAACATACTCATTACTTTAATTCTCTCTTCCAGTAGAGTGTTAGACAGCATATAGCTTGCGTAGGCACACCTGAAAGTCTTTCCTTACCTCAAGTAATCAAAGTTTAGTGCTTTATGAACCTGTTTCATAAAAAGAAAAAAGTAGCCTTGAACTCTAAGTACAGTTCTAAAAGATTGGGACAGCACAAATTATGAACATGCAACCCAGAAAGCTACTCTCCATCTCAGTGTACACAGCTTCAATAAAAAGGTATGCAAACTGTTCACGGTTTTTTTCCTGTATTTTTTTTCAGTACTGCGTGCAAAGGTGATTCAAGAGGACATCAAATAGAGTTTGCTATTTAGTAATTCCAAATCCTCTTCAAGAGGCCTTATGAATTCCCTCTTCACTGACCATTACCTGCAACTTGGAAACAATTTTGTTGCAAAAGCACCACAGCATTTGAGCACCTTCAGAAGTTACAAGGGCAAGCAGCTCTGCTGCTGCTGCATATCCTCACAAGGACCAACCTTCACATTTGAAGGATTTGCGGTTAAGTGACAAAGAGACTTCTTTTTTAGTCAGTGTTATTAATACAAAGAGAACAAATAGGAAGCAGACAAGATAAAAAAAAATCTGGCACAAAAAAAAAAGAAATTCCCAAGCAAAAAGGTTAACTACACAGTGTTTTGGTGTTCACTAAAGTACTGCTTATTCTCTACTACCTTTAAAATCTCTTGCACATACCTTGTACTCTTTTTCACTTATAAAGATGTTGAGTTCTACTCTTCCATATCTGTATATGGAACTGCATTCATACAGGATAAAAAGTAGCCTCCAAAGTGTGTTCCTCTCCTTTCGTTGTGGAAAGATTCCAAAAATTTTCACAGGTACATCTGTTTCAACAGCGTGTAAAAGTGTCTTTAAAATTTCACAATAGGCACTGGACAATCTCATTCATACTAACATGTAGGTTACAACACAATTAAGAAAAAAAGAGCTGTCCACTCATTTTATTCAGGAACAAATAAAATTCAAGCTTTATTCAAAACTAAGCCCTGTCTTCATCAGCCTAAATCTTTGTTTTGACAAACAGCTGCAACTTTGCTTTGTCACTTCTTGAAGCTATTAAGAACCTAACTAAATAAAACTGAAATCAACCAACATCCATGACTCCAACAAACACGTTGAAATCCCAAAGATCTTGCCAAAACACCTACATGCCCTTCACATGTCTTTGTAATGTGTGATCATATACACGTACCTGCTCTCCAAGGAACTGGGGCTATTCCCATGGCTTCAAAAAGTTTGTCAGAACACACAGCAGGTGGCTTCACTGCTCCGGTTACCAAAGGATCCAGTCTGAAGAAATCACCGTAAATTACCTTTAATTGTCCATCCAGGCTATTCTCTAAGGACTAAACCAAATTAAGTTTCAGTTGAAGAAATCTGGATGAAGTAAGCTGCCTCACAAAACACTCAACGCAGACAAAACATTACTCAAGTGCTACAGAAAACAAATATCCAGTCAGAAAGAGTCAGATCTCAGAGTTTCTTCTTATAACCGACAGACAGAACAGCTTCCTCTATTACGCAAGGCACTTTAGTGCTGCTCTACTGGAGCTTTTAAATCCCTCCCCAAATGAGCAATAAAGCTGTATTAATCTGCACAAACCACTACATTTAGCGATTTACAACTGCAATCTTCATATGTGCAGAGGTTCATATATAAAATGTGACTTCCATACACATTATTAAAACAGGTGAGAGTCTTAACTTCCTCATCTCTACTGTAGGACAATCGACGTAGCACAACTTCTGAGGTTCTGTGTCTGAGAACTTTTGAAACCATGCAATGCCAAAGTGAGGAGAAGAGGCAACACTTGTCAGTGCTCCAGCACTGCCAGCCAACAGCAAGACAACAGATCAAATAATACCATGAGATAATGAGAATAACCAACACTGCCTTCATAGATTTTTGAAAGCTACACACATGCACTCTGCATAAGTACACCACTACAATGATTTTGATGAGTACTGCCTCTAATTCATATGTGGAACTATTCCAGGGAGAGGAAGGCTGTTACTGAACGTGCAATGTGAAACCAAACAGTACTTAATACTAAGCATTATTTCAGATGTTACAAGTAATGATTAGCAGCTAATTCCTTTTTGACCCAACACTAACCACACATTTCTAAATTCATGTCTTACTTTCCTCTTAAGTCTTAGAAATGGGATACCATACCAGATACGTACCTGTAGTTTTGAAAAAAAAGCTGGGTGACTTTCTAGAGCTATCACCCTGACACCTGCATTGAGCAGAGTGCGGGTCAAGACTCCAGGACCTGAAAGGGCAAAAGAAAGAAAAAAGTACATTATTATTTGCAGTGATTGTGATTTTCTCAACACAGCCCCTGGGGCATCTCCTTCAATGAGGAGACAGCTCACGTTACTTAAGTGTGCCTCAAAGCAGTTAGAAAACACATTTACACATGGCCTTCCTCAGCTTGCTCAGCACATTACAGTGAGGGAAGTTCCTAGCCTGCTTTTTCTTTTGCCAGCTAAAACACACTTTGAAACCTCACCCACATTATCTGTACGGGCAAAAGAGAATCGCAGAATCCTTAGAGTTGGAAGGGACCTCTGAAGGATATCTAGTCCAACTGCCTGCACTGAACAGGGACAGCACAATACTCAGTGGAGTATTCACCTCTCCTGTAAGGGGTGGGAAGGGCTGACCACATTCGCAAGCGTAAAACCATTAGGTAACTGCAGAGGGAGAGCTCTGTGAAGGCCCCGCAGCCCGTGGCTGTGCTTTTTGGCGGAGGCAGCGTCAGCCCACAACACCCAGCGCATCACCCACGGAAGGATTTCAATCCCTATTAGCAAAGCGTTCTTCAGCGTCAACGACCCGAGCCTCAAGCAATCGCTCACGCTCGCCCAAAGCTCTGCACAACAGAAAGCCGTTTGCACACCCCACGAGCAGCCTGCCTCCCACC
>VXAB01009629.1:301801-374419 GCA_013399175.1 Odontophorus gujanensis
CTGGAGGCAGTGTCCGCCTCGTGCAGGGGGGATCTGCGGCCGCGGGACGGAGCGGTGTTCGGGTCGGTGCCGTGTGATCGTGTGCAAGTTCTCCGTGTCCACGCATCTCATGTCCGTATTCGTAAAATAAGAAATGAGCGCTCACCCGCTTACTGAACAGTGTCATTCTGTATGACATATCTCCACCCCACGGAGCTCGGGGCACGGAAGCGTGGTTTTCTTATCTTCTGTCTGACAGGTCTGCGCCCAGGGGCTGGGCTGAGATGGGTGAAGATTGCAGACCCCTCGCTGACTGCAGCACTCCTTCCTGTCTGCAGTTTATTTTTAAATACTCTGCTGTTTGCACCGAGTACTGTTATACAGTTTTCCTTAAGGGAAATGGACGGGATGACAGGATTGACATCGATCCATTTTTAAACTGGACTTCGTGTTTTAAATAGCTTTCTTTCCTCGCTTACTAATTAGTCTGTTAATTCTGTAATTTGTAGGTCTTTCAGAACATCAAAAGGAACTTGCTTTTCCTAGACGGTGTGGTTAATAATGTCCTAATTCAGCATTTCTCATTGAAGTTTCATGGTAAGCTATGGCTTACTGTAGTTCCTATACCAACATTTTCTATTCCATGACTTCAGAGACAAAATAAAGAATTTTGGAAAAATCTGTTGCTAGCTAGCAGTCCCTTTGTATGTGTGTGAGACCACACCTCAGATGCTGTGTTCAGTCCCTACAGAAAGGATATTGCGTTGCTCAAGCGCGTGCAGAGAATAGTGAGTAAGGGACTCGAAAACAAGACCTGCAAGGAGCAGCCAAATGAACTTGGACTGCTTAAATCTGGAGAGGAGGGGGCTGAGATCTCACAGCTCTCTTGAAAGGAGGTCACAGCGAGGAGGGTGCTGGTCTCACTCCTCTGGGTGACAAATGATGGGGCATGAGTCAGTGACCTCAGGTTGCACCAGGGGAGGGTTAGACTGCGTATCAGGAAGAATTTCTTCACAGAGAGAGTGGTTAGGCATTAGAGAGGACTGTCCAGGGAGATGGAGGACTCCTCATCCATGGAGGTATTTAAGAGATGTGTGGACGTGACACTGAGCGTCATGGTTTGGGATGTGGTGGGTGAGGCTGATGATTGGACTTGATGACTGACGGTCTTTTCCAACATAGATGTTTTTATGATTCTAAAGCACCTGGGAGCATTAGGGTCTTCTCTGTGTGGGCTGTACAGAGTAATTGAGATCATTCTCAAGTCTTTGCTAAGTAAGGCCCAAACCTATGCCCTGACATCCTTCATACACTAGAAACTACTTGTTTTTCTTCATATTTTCATTTAATTTAGAGTATTACTTCCCTACATTTAACCACAGATTGCTACGTTATACATTTTTGATTGTCTTTTTTCTTCTTCCCCTGATAGAGGAGCCTACCCTATATACATTTACCAAATCTTGCACGCATAGAGGACTACATGACTACCTCTTTCTGACCGGGTCGTAATCCTTGAAAAAACATTGAGTCCTTAGGAAAATGGTAAGCTTTGTACATCTTTTGTTTAGAATTACAATGCAGAAAGTTGTTTAATACAGTGACGTATATCCCAGAGACGTCAAGTTGGGGATGTTTGTAAGATATCAGCTGATCACATGGCTTATATTTTCTAATCTAGCTATTACCACAACCAAATATTTGAATTCACAGCCTTACGTCATAGGGCCGTATGTCTTTGTAATGTAAGATCATTGTTGGTTGCTCTGAAATTGTTTCCTCCTAATTATTGTTTTCTGAGATAGAGAAAAAATCAAAAGCATCCCAGCCTGTTTCAACCAAGAGAGCTCATTTCTCGTGTATGTCAAGAGGATCAGTAAAGAGATACTTCTCAGTGGTTCTAAATGTCTTTTGCATTCACTTGAGTTATCTCCAAGTAAGGTTTTTTTGTTTATTTGTTTGTTTTAATTTTAAAGAGTTATTTTACTAAGTCAGCATTTACTACTTAACGATAGTAAATATTGACAAGCACTTCTGAAAGGGAGAATTGCCATAGTATAGACATCTTGATCTCAGGCTCTTCAAACTCTTATGCCCATACTTTATTTCATATACAAATTCAGTAGAACTTCTGTCTTGTACTAAAACAATACATAGGTTAAAGGAAGTTTGCAGGATGATAGCTTTTCTTTACCTTGGTAGTGATAGTCATCATTTGGTTCTCCTTGGCTCAGAATACAGATTGTTTGCTGGCTTGATTTCAGAAACTTTCTGGTTCATTCATCATATTGCATTTTGTCACTGCATCACTGTAAAATGTAATCTTAATCATATTAGCTTCAGTACTCTGAAAAGGAAATAACTTGCTGTGTGCTTGAACTGACAGCAATCACTCTGTGCCTTACTGAGATGCAGAATGTTGCAGAATTGTTGTTTTCACATGCACTTTATTTGGTCTATTTCATTAATCTCGTTGTAATACTTCGGATGGTGACCAAGGAAAGCGATGGACAAGTGGTAAGAGATATCTTCAGAAATGCTGGAAGTGTCTGCACTCATCAAATGGCAAAGTATCATCAAAACGTGGGAAATAGTCCATAGGAATATCTGGTTTTTAAATCATTGTGCAGTCTCATTATTTTGTCCTGTTCCCTTGTCCTCCACTGCAAGTCCATACGTGCACCGAAAAAGAGATGCAGTAGTACTTAATTCTGTGCCACAATTTGGTTTAAGGTACAGCCAATGGGTTACAAACTTTCTGTATTGGAAATCTTCCCACTAAATGAAAATTCGTTCCTCATCTAATGAAGTCAGTAATTTTACATTCTGAGCCACTATGCTTTACAAACCTTGAATTATTGCTATTTTACGTGCAATCTGTTGACACTGAAAAACAGCCAGGCTCTTGGATTTGAAGGATTCAGCTGTGGTGTTTCTTTGCTGTTTAGCTGAATTATTAGTAGTAAGAGAAGCAAGAGTCCGGGGTTCCTTAGGAGCTTGCCTGCTATGTGTGACAGCATAGCTTCCAGCATAGCATTACAAACATATAAAACCTGATTAATTGGGAATTACTGACCTTTAAAACGAGCTAGATGAGCTATGCAGATCACCAAAGAACTCCTAGGTACTAATTAAGAGAAGCAATTAAGTTATTCTGTGAGATCATTTCTGAGCACGAGGTGTACGGTTGTGTATGTGACCATAAACTTATTTGAAAAACCCCTGTTAAACCACTTTTCTTTGGTGTATTTCTGTTGGCATAACACCCTGTTTAATAACTGTTTTCATACCGGGTGCCGTTTGAATTCTCAGCCTGTCAAACAGCGCAGCAAAGTTCACAGCTGACAACAGAGCCATTCAGCACAAAAATAAACCTTTCTAAATGAGCTGATGTCTCGAATTGTGTCCCTGTGGATGTTAATAACAGTGTCCACATCATATTTTGCCTTATAATGAACAGTAAGCAGCAGTATTTTTAACATTTTCAGTGGAGTGGCAAAGGGTTCAGTAATGTGACGACTGTTGCATAAGCTGTGTATTGTATGGCATTCTGGCAGGGGTACAACTTTTCTCACTCTGTGCTATATCTGTTCTCTGTATACAGAGGAACTCAGTCCCTAGGGCTATCAATCTGGCATGTTTCATCTGCATTAGATTTACTGCAAATAGTTCTGTGTGCATGCAAAAAAAGACACCAAAGTGCTCTCAAAACCTTTGTAGACAGCAATAAAACATTTCAGTAAGTGAATCTACTGTTTACTTCTCTCAAAACTCCTTGTCATTGAATCATGGTATGTACACAGCGACACATTCTGCAGACTCTCAGATTCACCAAACCTGGTTTGTGTGATATATTTCCATAAGTCTTTAGCTTGAATGCTGTGCCAATGCTATCTTGCTCAAGAGTTTGTCATGCTGAAGATTTATTTTTAATCCTTTATTATTTGTTTATCTCTTTATTGTATAACTGTAGCATCTTTGAAAACGCTTTGCTAACTTATAAAGGAAGTATAGGGGATAAATTATGTAGTTGTCAGATATTTCTATAGGCAAATTTTGGTATGTTAGACACTTGATTTTTAGGAACAGAGTTGTTTAGGAATATTTTTTTTCTGCTGTTGTTTCAGAACGCTGCTTCCTCTCTCCAAACTGAATGACAACCACATAAGCTTGTAATGTGAGCTTTAATACCACTTTTCCCTGGGACAGATTTCATTTTCTTCTTTTTTTTTTCTTATGAAAAATAGTATTACACTGCAGGGAAAATTGAGATTGGTTCAACATACTTTTGGCATTAAAAATAAAGAATTATGGTGTATATATGTTCAATAACAGCATCTGTTAGGAAGATTTTTAGGCTTCTTTGAGGAATATATCATTGAAATTCATAGTGTACATTTTGGAAGTTCTTTCTTAATGGTTTTAGAATCATGGGATCGTGTGCTTTACTCCTGCTTGTAACACTTCAAAGGAGATTAATTTATCCCAAGGCAGTACCAGTTACATGTAGTTTCTTTCTTCTGGGCAGTGTTTGTATAGACTCTTTATAAAACTGTTGCAGTGACGAGAGTTCTCCATCCTCCTGTTCTGCATTCCACCACCTTGATACCCCTGCATGAGATACGCTTGGGTATTTTGCTGCAGACAGGATAAAAAAAATTAACACATCAAATCACAGAATCCAAATCACAGAATCAGAGAGGTTGGAAGGGACCTCTGGGCATCATCTAGTCCAGCACACCTGCCAAAGCAGATTCCTTACAAGAGCTTATGTGGAAGATGTACGGGTGGGTCTCAAGTATCTCCAGAGGAGAGATTCCACAAGTTCTCTGCGCAGCCTGTTCCAGTGTTCTCTGTCACCCTCGTAGTAAAGAAATTGCTTTGATGTTCATATGGAACTTCCTGTGTTCCAGTTTGTGCCCATTACCTCTTGTCCTGTTGCTGGGCACCACTGAAATGAGCCTGGCCCCATCCACTTTGCACATGCCCTTTAGGTATTTGTAAGCATTTATAAGATCCCCTCTCAGTCTTCCCTTCTCCAGACTGAACAGTCCCAGGTCTCTCAGCCTTTCCTCATAAGGGAGCTGCTTCAGGCCCCTGATCACCTTTCTACCTAATGGTGAAATCCCATCTGATTCTCATACCATTTGATGTACGTAAGTAAAGCCTAGTAAAACTTGAAACCCAAAACTTCTCACACTCTGAGGAGGTTGATCATTTGGTATATTGAGTGCTGAAAAAGCTTGTTTGTGTGAGATTTTCATCCAAACTCTTTCATATGTTCTAATAACATATTTGTTCCCAGACAAACCTCTTGTATTTTGGCTGGTGACTGAGACATACAATTGTAGTAATGGTACATTTAGAAGAGTAGATTCTGCCTAGCAGTGTATGTTTATCATTGTTTACCAAAGCTGTGAATAAGCAGTATGACTGGGAAGCTTAAAAGTTGAAAATAGCATGTAGAACTTCCTCTCAAAACCACATTATTCCGGCTCTTTGTAAGTATAAAGATCATAGGCTTTGGTTGGAAGAAACTTTAAAGATCGTCTAGTTCCAACCTCCCTGCTCTGGGCAGGGCTGCCACCCACCAGATCAGGCTGCCCAGGGCCCCATCCAACCTGGCCTTGAATGCTACCAGGTAACTGCTATGGGCATCCAGTTCCAGTACCTCACTACCCTTTGAGTAAAAAATTTCCACCTAACATCTAAGCTGAATCTCTTCTTTTTTAGTTTAAAACAATTTTCCCATGTCCTATTACTATCAGATAATGTAAAAGGTCCATCTTCCTCTTGTTTGTAAGCTTCCTTCAAGTACTGCAAGGCCACAATGAGTTCTCTTTGAAGCCTTTTCTTCCAGCTCCAGGCCTGGATGCAGTACTCCAGTTGGGGCCTTGAAGGGACAGAGTAGAGGGGGACAGTCATCTCCCTCTCCTTGGTGGCCACTGTCTTTTGATGCAACCTATGATACCGTTGGCCTTCCAGGCTGTAAGAGCACACTGCTGGCTCATGTCCAGATTTTCATCCACCAGAATCCCCAAGTTCTTCTCCACAGGACTGCTCTCTGTGGGTTCTTCTCCCAGTTTGTAGAGATGTCCAAGATTGCCTCAACTCGGGTGCGCTATCTTGCACTTGGCCTTGTTGAACGTCATTAGGTTTGCATGGGCCCACTTTTCAAGTCTGTACAGATCTCTCCAGATGGCATCCCTTCTTTCTGTTGTATCAGCTGTATCACTCAGTTTGGTGTCATCAGCAAGCTTGCCCAAGATGCACTCAATGGACCCAAGACAGACTCCTAAGGAGCACCATTGTCACTGACTTCTACCTGGGTGTAGATCCACTGATCACAAACCCTCTGGCTCTGACCTTCCATCCAGTGCTGAATAGTAGTCCCCCCTTCCCCCCTTTCTTTTCTAACCTATTTATTTCCAATTTAGAGATGAGGATGTGGTGCGGGACTGTGCCTGAGGTTTTGCAAAAGTCCAGGTAGACAACATCAGTTGCTCTTCCTTTGTCCACCGATGCTGTCACTCCATCATAGAAGGCCACCAGGTTGGTCAGACATGATTTTCCCTTGATGAAGCTGTGCTGGCTGTCTTAGATCACCTCCTCACCTGGCAGGTGCCTTCATTTAGTTTCTAGGAGGATCTCCTCTGTGATTTTCTCAGGCACAGACGTGAGGATCATCAGCCTGAAGTTTGCCAGGTCTTCCTTTCTCCTTTTCATCATGTCTTTCACTACTATCGCTTGAGAAATATCACTTCAGTGTCAGAAAGTACCAAACCACCAAGCTGTTCATGCTCAGACATTTTTGTAAATTCAGAGAAAACAGATAAGCCGCTCGTGCTTCCGTGTACGTCTTAGACAATACTGGAATTAGCATGTTTGAAGAGAGAGAGACCTCCTAAATCATGTGTCTGAAATGGAAGCAAAAAACATGTAGGAAGATATTTTTACGTCTAGTACATTATTTCAAATCAGGACATAGGGCAAACCGAACACAGTCAGAAGGAAGCTAATGAGATTCTCTCAGAGCTAGGCTATCCAGTAATGGGATTGTACCTAAGGCTATCACGTGAAATGGTAAACCACTAATGAGCCTGTGCTCACAGCATGGCAGTATTTTTCTGCAGGAATGTCAGGTTGTAAAACTGAAGTATTTATATGTTGGGTGTTTTTCTTTCTTTAGAAACAGAAGCATCCTAACCATTAAGTATTGTACATAAAACACAATGCAGAGCAAGCGATTGCAGAGACATGCCTCTTTCACTTTCTCAAAAGAACCAGCTACTGCTTTAAGTTTCCTCTCTATTATTACATCTTCATTTTGGAAGTTAATGTAATTGTTCATTAAATAAAATAGATCACCTTGCTTGCAGGAATTAACTTGCAATCGTAATAATGTGTAGTACACATTTCATTTTGTATTGCCATTGTTGTTGTCAACATGAAATGAGATAGTAACATTTCAGTGTTGTCTTCCAATGCATCTCCCTGCTGGCTCTCACGAAGTTCATCAAATTTATTTTTCTTTTAAGAAGTATATAGGTTACATTTTATCATTCTCCAAACTATACATTTTCTACTTTTTTCTTTTTTTCTTTTCATTTTTTTCTAGAGGCAAAAGCCTCAACTCTGTAAAAATACCATTTTTTTTTTTTAAGTCTGTTTCCTTTTTAGCAGAATGAAAATGATTTTTGTTTTCCTCTAGGCCTTGCTAAGCTGTTTGTATTAAAAATAATAATAAATATGTATGAAAAGAAGAGACAAAAGCCTTGTGACAATAAAGAAAATTAAATTCCCTTAATCCTAAGCGCTGTCTATTTTTTTCCTGTCCTCAAAATTGGGACTTGCTTAATTTCTTCTTTAAAAAGATAGCAAATCCACATCTCTAGACAGCCTGCTNTAAAATAGATCACCTTGCTTGCAGGAATTAACTTGCAATCGTAATAATGTGTAGTACACATTTCATTTTGTATTGCCATTGTTGTTGTCAACATGAAATGAGATAGTAACATTTCAGTGTTGTCTTCCAATGCATCTCCCTGCTGGCTCTCACGAAGTTCATCAAATTTATTTTTCTTTTAAGAAGTATATAGGTTACATTTTATCATTCTCCAAACTATACATTTTCTACTTTTTTCTTTTTTTCTTTTCATTTTTTTCTAGAGGCAAAAGCCTCAACTCTGAAAAATAACCATTTTTTTTTTTAAGTCTGTTTCCTTTTTAGCAGAATGAAAATGATTTTTGTTTTCCTCTAGGCCTTGCTAAGCTGTTTGTATTAAAAATAATAATAAATATGTATGAAAAGAAGAGACAAAAGCCTTGTGACAATAAAGAAAATTAAATTCCCTTAATCCTAAGCGCTGTCTATTTTTTTCCTGTCCTCAAAATTGGGACTTGCTTAATTTCTTCTTTAAAAAGATAGCAAATCCACATCTCTAGACAGCCTGCTCGCTTGTTCATATGGCAACCTTTCTAGGCTGAGTAACTCTTACCACATGTTGTGCTGTCCCTTTCCCTCTGGAACTCTTAACTTAGATCTTCCGTTTTTTCATCCAAACAACCATATTTAAGGTAACGCTCCCTTAGTAAGGATTGATGGAAGGAAGGCACGGTACACGTACACAAAATGAGTAACTAAAAAAGTTGTTGGAATTATAAGAAATGAAAGTGAACACTGAAGGCTATGCGCTTTTAAAAATGGAAGTCAATTTAGTTAAATAAGTGTGTGCCAGGGGTTATTTCTGGAGTATATATACTGTCTATATTCAAGCAAACACATAACTAATTTCTTAATTCAGATTTTGCCTATTAGCCGCTTGGCAAGTATTTTCCATCCTATTTTTTTTGATTTGTACTACAATCTTCATGATTATATATACCAATTGCCTTAATCTGTGTAACAGTGGGAACTGAAGCATTTTCATTCATCTCTTTTTGTCTGAGGTCAGAATGATTCTCAGTGCTGGCTTCTATGTCAATTCTGAACAGACAGTAAGGGGAAGAAGTGTGTACTCGGGAAGAAGCAAACTTTTTTTTCCCTAGTATGTTTTTGCATACAATGTATTTCAATGGCAAAGTAGTAAATAGAGTAACTGCATATTGACAGTCTTTTAAAAATACTTCAGATTACTAGTGGGTTTAATGCCATTTTTGTAGTAACAGCAAAATAACTTGGGGATGCGTTGTGCAAGGAGGAGAGTAGAATGCCTTGAAAAGGTCAAGAGCAGGACTATTCTAAATTCTTTGACCTAGCTCTTTTTGGGTTTTCCATCTCTGAGTTGTAGTAAGTAGATTTGAAAGGCTAATTTTATTTGGCAAAGTATTGCGTTTCAGACTATAAAACAAGAAAAGTTGGCCTGCATTGGCTGCAAAGTCTCTCCAGTGTCTCAGCTAGAGGAATGTCATTTTAGCCAAATGTTAAAAGGAAATGACTTTGAATGTTTTCCATCAAAATACTAACTCCCTCTGTATAAAATGTCATTTGTCAAAAGCATCTTTTCCTCATTTTGCAGTCTAATAGGAAACACCTTGTTTAAATGTTTCTGTCTTCACAGTGATAGCTGTTGAAAGGAAGGGCAGTTGTCTACTGATAGATGCAAAACAGTGGTGGTAGGATAGCACAGGACATCCTGGTTTTTAATTATTGCTGATAAAACAAATTCCTCATTGGTTTTGGGCAGTGCACTTTAACCTCTTTTATTTGATGTACTGTTCAATCCATGAGCTGGTTGGGGCAGCAATAATGACTATTTCATGTGCTAGGAAGAGTAAGAAGTACATCTTTTAAGATTAATGTGGTGTTTGGGCTTTTTTTTTTCTTTCCCCAAATGATTTAGAACAGTTACCATCAATGAACGGTACAGTTGTGTGGGTGTCTATAACAAATATATTCTAGTTCTGATTCTTGAAGGAATAGTTAAGTTCTGTTCTTGTTTTAGCCCTTCTTTTCATGTTTAACTCTTGAAGAGAAAGGGGTTTGAATAAGGAACATCCCTCTAATGGACAAATACATCCTCCAAATGTGCATCTCCTCCTGAGATCCCTTCCCTGTCTTTCTGATATTTGAGGAAAGACATTTATCTTGTTTGTTTGCCAAAAGAAAATACAACTTGCATCTTCACCACTTCAATGTAAAATTCATTAATCTTCTAGGCTGAGTTTTGTTGGTTTTTTTTGTTTTGTTTTGTTCTTTCATTAAGATGCCTGTATATTATAGGGAAGGCAGTACTATTTTGTTGGACTGGTATGTCTGGAAACTGCTAACAAGCTCTTCAGGTTGGAAACAGAAAATGTGTTGTATTAACTTTGCTTTTGCACTGCCCAACTGGTGGTGGCTCATCACCTTCTGTGTGCTTACAAGGAACTGTCGGACCATACTTTCTGAAAACACCTTGGGCACCTGGCACACAGTCATTCCAATCCCTAACCTTCACAGAGCATGCACTGGTTGAAGTATTATCTAAGGGCAGGTGTAGCTGCCCATGTCTTGCCACTCCTGTTGAACCAGTAGAACGGTATTTGATGGAGTGACCCAAGAATACCTGAGTGAAGTAAGACTTCTGCTAATAAGGAGCTGACTGCTAAAAGTGATGTTAAGCACACTTCCTGGCACCTGTTATCTCACCACAATTTATGTTGTATTAAGAATAAAGCGTTTTAGAAATAAACTCGGGAATACTAACAAATTGTGTCAGGACAAGTGTAGAGGGCAGTCACAGAGGGATAGAGTACTTGACATAGTGAAGAAAGAGGAGTAGACAAGAAGAGTTCATGCTGGAAAGTCTGTGCTAGCTGTGTGATCAGCAGCTAACTAGCATAGATAATTAGCACTTGCAGTAGCTGGAGCACTTAGGAGCATGGATAACTTCTGTGCTGTCCTCCTCACCCTGCAGTCCTCTGCCCTTCCCTTTTTTTCCTTCCTAAACTATAAATGCACAAAGAAAGTGAAGAAAGCCTTCCTTCCATTTTCTTAAGTAACTCTGCATACAGATTTGGCTTCAGAACATAATGTCTGAGTGAGTCTTTAGTGAGAGGAATGCATGTGTTAGACCTTTTTCACTCTCAGAACTAGTGAATTCAATTTTTAATAACAAAATTTTAGTTAAGAATATTTCAGGCCTCGTACAAAAAAGTAGATACAGGAGGAGTTTTCTTTTCATTATGTGTCTAATTAGTGATGTCACTGTTGGCAGTCATAGAATCATAGGATGATTAAGGTTGATTGGAACCTCTGGAAGTTATCTATTCCACTCCATGCCCCCACTTAAAGAATGGGCAACCAGATGGATTGGTCAGAACTCTGTGATTTTTTTAATATCTCCAAGGATGTCAGCTCTACAACTTGTTTTGGGTAGCACCTTTCCAGTGTTCCATCACCCTTACAAGTAAAACTTCTTTTTGTGTTTAGCATTTCTTATATTTAGCTTGTGTCAATTGCCTCTTGTCCTTTCTCTGAGAGAGACTCTGAGAAGAGTCTGACTCATCTCCTGTACTTCCTCATTTTATATTTATATATGTTGTTTAAGTCTCTCTGAGCCTCTGCAGGCTGAACAATTACAGCTCTCTCAGCCTCACCTCCTCTGACAGATGCTCTAGACTGTTAATCCTGTCTTTGGCCCTGTCCTGCAGCTGCTTCAAGCATCTCCGTATTTTTCTGCTAAAGTTAAGCCTAGAACTGGCCCTAGCACTCAGATGTGTCTCACCAGTGCTGAGGGGAAGGATCACCTCCCTTGACTTGCCTATTGTAATGCAGCCCACAATGCTGCTGGCATCTTTTCCACAAAGGTATCTTGCTGGCTGGTGATCACTTGCTGCCCACAGGGACCTCAAAGCCATTTTTGCAGGGCTACTTTCCCTGGTGTGACCCTGGGTTTGTACTAGTGCATGAGGTTATTCCTTCCCACATGCAGGACTTTGCATTTTTCTTTGTAGAGCTTCATGAATTTTCCGTCATCCCATTTTTCCAGCCTGTCAAGGTCCTTGTGGATGGCAGCACAACCTTCCACTGTATCACTGTCAAACTTACTGTAAGTTGACTTTCTCATCTCCATGGTCATTAATGAAGTGGTTAAACAGTACTGGCTTGGCTCTTAGCTCCTGGGTGTACACTGGCCCCTGGCCTGCAACTGGACTTCATTTGTCTGATCACAATGCTCTGGGCTCAGACATTCAGCCAGTTTTCAGTTCACCTCACTGCCTTTGTAGCCTGTTTTTTGCATTCTTGTCTATAAGGATGTTATGGGAGGCAGTGTCAGAAGCCTTTCGAAAGTCAAGGTAAATGCTATCTGCTGTTCTTATCTGCTGAACTGATCACATCATTATTAAAGAATATCAAGATGATTAAGTGCTATTTATCCATCTCAAATCTGTGCTGAGTACTCTTTATGACCTTCTTGTCCTACACATATTAGAAAACAGTTTCTGGGATTACCTTCTACATCACCTTACAGGGATTGAGGTGAGGTTGAGCAGCCCATACTTGTTCCTTTTCCTTGTCTTCTCTAAGATGAGTATGTAGTTTTCTTTCTTCCAGTCCCATAAGCAACTACAAAGGGTACAGAGGGATACATATTTATTCTCCCTGGTATTTTGTCTTTTTGTTTTCTGCAATTTGAATTCTAATTGCAAATAAAATGAAACAGTATACTCTATATTTAGTAAACGTGCATTTCAGTTGTATATACCAGAGCACAAAACCTAAGAATTCAGTGAAAGTTTTTCAAATGTGCTTTTTCCTTTGAAGGAAAGGATAGGAAGCTACCTTGTGAACCTTATTAAAGCTCTTCCGTACAGAAAGAGCACTAGCCGTTTTTTGGCTTCAATGTTTAAAGTACTTGAGATAAATCTAATGAGATGTATATAACAGAGTTGTATTTCATCTATACAGTTCCTAAGTATAACCAACAGTATTTCTATGTTTCGGAAAGCTAAAGAGACCAACTAATGAAGTCCACTGTAGGTACCACATAACTCTGCTACTAAGGGTTACATTTTTTTCTTTTAACTATGTGCTTAATTACAGTATTGATTAGAACTGCACAGTCACTAAAAGGGAAAGTTGACTCCTGTTAAAAGTAGGTGGTAGGTTCTTTTTTTTTTTTTTTATTAGCAAACCATCTGCTTATGTGTACACTGAAGTCATATTTAACATTCTCTTGAAAATAAAGTGACAATCTGAGTCAATAAACAGGTTTTACTTACTTGTAGACCTTGTAAAAGAATTAACCTATCTACATATTTGGTGTGCTGCTGTGAGTGACAGAAATGAAAGTCATCCAGCTTGTGTTTCTTCCCGGTTTATTTTTATTTCAGACAAACTGTCATCTTACACGATAAGAATGTTTATATTTTGGCTGTTGATTTAAGTGGAGGTGGTGCTTTTCGTTTGTCTTTTTCTTTCTCTTGTTGCTTCAGTTATAGCACCAAGCACTGCTGTGAAGATCAGCTGTAGTCATGTAACTGGAACCAATAGTACTTGAATGAAAATACAAGTTTACAGATAGCCATTGTAAAGCCAAGTTAACTACATACAAGACTTCCAGCAGGGTAGTAGGTTACTGTTCAAAAGAATTTCCCTATACCTTTAACTTTACCACTTTTCTAACGTGATTCTTTATTGACTGGAATTTAGCATGAGCTGAATCATCTATCACAGTATGTTTTATAAATGCTTCTTCTGGTTTTATATTTTAGGTCTAAAAATATCTGGAAGGGGATTAAGTGGTTCAACAAGTAACGCTCTGATGGACGACAGAGAATTTCCACCAAGTGATCTACAAATAGACTCAAAGGACAGCCTTCCTGCTGACTACAGGGTTGAATGTTTGACCTCTCATTTGGTTTCTTCAGCTGATGAAAATGAAAATCAACTTGATGACGATGGGAATGATGTTTTGACCACTAGTAGAACTGCTATGGGTAGACAGAAGGAAGGTGAGCAGGACAGCATCAACAATAATGAGACTATGGACAGCAGAGACTGTACCCCAAGCTGTAAGGAAAATGAGACTGAGAGGAGATCTGTAAGTGCCCATATGGACCCTCAGCTGGAAGAAAAGCCTATTACAGAAAAACAGCCAGGTGGAAAAAGAAGTCCAAGATGCAAAAGAAGCTCCAGTAAAAAAACTAAAGGTACTTTCTAAAAGATATGTTTCTGTTCTGTTTACTTAAATCTATAGTTCTAGTCTGTGATTTAGGTAAGAAAGATAGATTTCAGGTGCCATCCTAATTACTTTCAAAATTTAACTTTTCTATTTCAATGTTACTAAGTCAGATTCCATTTTAGATGTTTTGTCTGTATCTTTAATAATCAGCTATATAATAAATGAAACACACCAGGGAAGGATGTGTCAAGGCAAGTACAGAATTTCAGCGTAGAAATTGGTCTGACTTTCAAATCAGAGCAGCCAGAAATTCAGGCATTATGTTTTTGCTTCAGCACTCAAGTGCAAGATTTTGGTGTCTGAATACAGAGTCAAGATTTTAAATCTTGGGATGAATACTATCTAGACCTGTTGCTGTCAAGATTTACTTTAAGTGCTTAAAGCTTGATATGTAATCTTAGTACGAGCATTTCAAGTAATGAGTTGTTCAAGTATCTTTTGATGTTACTCCTCCTTTAGATCTTTTGCATCTGAATTGGGGAAGGAATATGTAAAAGTTTATTACATGTTCTTTTTTTGAAGAAACAGGATTTGTCTGCATCAGCATGCACATTTGGTTTGTACCATAAATCATAAAGCTTATGTGACACTGTGCTACAAAGACATTAATTAAATTCAGTGTGCTTCATCCCATTGGTATCTTCAAGAGTTACTTGGAACAGTCAAGTCACTCCTGTTTTTTTGTTGTTTTTATTTATTTATTTATTTAGCTTTTTTTCCTCCCTTCTAAAGGCTGAAAAGATGGGGAATTAGCAAATGACTTGGTTTTTTATGGCCTAATTCTGAAAAACAATTATCTGAAAGGGTTGCAAAATCAGTAGAGCAATAGAAAGGAAGTTTTTTTTTGTGTTCTGTGTCTTTTAAATACAGGCAAGATCTAGAAGAGAAAAATGTTTCCTAGTAAAGATAAGAGGATACTGAAATATGTAATTGTGAGAAGAATTTCTCATTAAGTGATGCAGTACATCAGTGAGCATATCTTTCAAGTGTAGATTTGTATTTAAAAAGAAGAAAATAAAACAAAGAAGATAAAACAAAGAAGAGATGGGAATAAGTAATTGAGTAGCAGCAGGGAAATTTAAAAAAAAAAGTTGTTGAAACAGTTGTAATGCAGATATGTGGACAGAATTGTTTGAAGTGTGATGAGAGGAAGAAAAGGAGAAATTTTGCTGAATACTGAAAGCTATACTTCACATGTATTCTGTTTCCATTGGTTTGTATTCTTGCTGATAAATGCAATCACCTGATGCAAAAGTACCACAAAAGCAACCGTGTGTGGTAGGTGGCACTTGTAAGGTAAAGAGCAGAAAGCTGAAATACAGAGAATTTCCTGGAGAAACACAAAACTAGAGCTGCTGAACACAATGGAGAAAAGTCTGTCTGGGAATAAAAATTGAATCACTGTTAGTAAGTAGGGTTTTTTTCTCCTCATAAAGAAGGCTGTTGCAGTACAAAGATCAAGGTAGAAAGTTATATTTCCCATTGACTGTCAGCTAATTTACCTTAAGCTTTCTAGTTGTCATCACATTATGGTTCTCCTGTTTTCACGTTGTGATACAGTCACTGCACTGTTTCTCAGTGTTGCAAATATTTTTATTTTGGTGAGAACCTTCCTTTTTAATTTTTACCATCAGCTATTTTAACAGATTCCTTAGTATCCCTCTGCATACAAGAGCCAAACTAGCTTCCTGTGCTTCATACCACCTCAGGGAAAGAATATAATCAAAGACCACTGAAGGGGTGACAGCAGAGAGTCACACAAGTAAGTTGGAATCCCAAAGTTAATACTTTACTTTTTAGCTATTGAGAAGCCATGGATTAATTGGCTTTGACTCGGTTACGGAGGAGATCTCTCCTCCAATAAAAGCAAACCTATTACAATTACTGTTAAACATTACTGTTCTGGAAAATGTGATTTTTGACTTAAAAAACACACAGTCTGTGTCAACTCACTTGTTGGATTCTAAATCAGGGAAAGTGAAGTATGGAAAACCACCTTCCATTTATAAAGGACATTTTGAGCAGCAAATTGGTAATCATTAGATATGTCAATCTTCCTCTCTGAAGATACATTTTTACTTCAGAAGAGCAAGTACTTGCATTTGCTGAGTTTTTGAGGCCCCCTAAATATTTTCTTAGGGAGCAAAAATATTTACAACTACTTGATTAAAACATTTCTGTTTGCAGTACATATTATGCAGTCCTAGAATTATCCTAGCTTTGCCACTCAGTAGACTAAGGTACAAAATGAAAAGTTGCTCTAGGTTTT
Source organism: Odontophorus gujanensis (assembly GCA_013399175.1). NCBI lineage: Eukaryota > Metazoa > Chordata > Aves > Galliformes > Odontophoridae > Odontophorus > Odontophorus gujanensis. The sequence continues at coordinate 318,218 of VXAB01009629.1, forward strand.
TGACCATCCACCTTGTTGAGTGTTCTGTTTCTGACAACATTCAGAAGAGAACAGCTCAGGAAGAGTATAAGGACAAGACAAGGAGACTAAAGAAGGACATGGTTTTGTGGGAAAATATCAGTGGCAGTGGGTGGACAGTTGGACTGGATGGTCTTGGAGATTGTAATGGTACCAGGGGATGGAAAGTACTGCAATAACAGTGGGATGGCAAAGTCTTTAGCTACAGCAAATTAAAAAAAAAAAAAAAAAAGCCCAAATGCAACAGCTACAAACAGAAGAAATGAAGGAAAAGAGCTGCTTACCCTTGGAAGGCCACAGGAAGACAGGGATCTCCAGCAAGAGATACCCTCACCTCCGCTGCCAACCCTTAAATGAGGTCTGGGAAGGTGTGAATCCTGGCTCCACCCCTTCCAGTCACTCAGGTACACTGCATGCACCTGAGCTCCCCTGGGTTGGCCCTGCCTTCCCACCAGGTGCTCCATCACTGGTTCAGGCTGTGACTTCATATTTTTGCTACAGAGGTCTTTTCTAACTTTGGTGATTGTATGATTTTGTACCCGTTCAGGGATTCCCAAAGTGAGAATTGATAGAATTAATAGCATACAGCTAAATTGTCACCTGACTTGTAGTTGTTTTTTGAGTCCGTATCGGTGCCTTGGAGCAAGTAGTTCCAAACTTTACTGTGTACTGTTTGAAGAAACATAATCTTTCTGTTCTCTTGATGCTGCAGTAAACATATTACAGCGAATTGACAAGTTTATTGCTTGTAGGTCCTGATTTTTTTTATCACATTTGTTTGGATATTAGTATTAGGTATGAATAAAAAACCTATTTTAGCAGGCCACTGATGATCAAAGATGTGATGTGACTTTAAACTGACAAATTGAAATTTTGATCATTGTTCATTCTTAGGCTCCTTATCGTGAACTGTGCTAGCTGTAGTGCAGTAGGAACACTGACTTATGAAGGGTGTTTGCTTCAATTTATTTTTATACATGTGGATCTTAAAGTAGCCCTGTTCTCTGAAAAAAGTATCTTTTTCCAGATCAGCCCTAGCATAATTGGTAACTTCGTATTGTAACACTAATGTGGCATAGCATGGTGTCTCACATTTGATCATTTTTCCCTGTGCTAAATTCTGCAACACACTCTTCCTGTAATTATTCAATTTATTCCATGAAGTAGCATAAAGATGGGGGAGAAAGTAAAGTGGTTGGGACGGATTTGGGAGTATCAGACATACAGGTAAGACAGCTGTCTTTAGGAAACAATAATTACAAAAGAAAAAAAAAGAAACTGCTTTGGACGTTAAGATTGGATTCCAAGAAAGATGGTATTTTGTGCACTTTTTAAGAATGTGGAGAATAAATAAAAGAAGAGAGATCTTGGCTCATAACACAGTTATGATAGAATAACGTTACTAAGTGTTACAGCCTCAAGGGATGTTCTTGGTTATATTGTTACTAAAGCACAAATAGTTCTTGTATTTAAAATAAAGCAAAGTGGAATTAACCTGAATGACTCGGACGCATTGTTCTAAATCCACTGTAGTAAATCAAGGGCAGAACTGGATTCTGAATGAGAGACAGCTCAACTATCCACAGGAGCACTATGCAGCCTACTACTTTGTAGTAGAAAGAGTACCACAATAACATTAAACTGAAGGGGTTTTGTGGTAGCTGCTACTGTGTTTCATGTTTTGATGTGACAGCTGATTATTAATTGCTTAATAAAGTGCAGTCTTAAGTGACATTTTTTCCTGAGATAGGTTTGCTAGAATGTGTGGACCTTCTTTTTGTGTTTTATGACCATGTGTTGAAATATATATATATATATATATCTTCTTAAATACAGCCTTCATTCTATCTAAAAACACCTACTGATTTGTACCTTGCACCGGGTTATATCTCTTGTGGCTTTTGGCCCATAACAAACATGAGTAAATATTGGGAAAGCAGAGGCATACATTAATATTGAAAAAGCAGTGTTAAGTCACACCCATGTTTTGTCTGGCAATAAGCCCTGCAAAAATAGCCACCCATGGAGATTGTTAGGACTCCTGATCTGGATAGTTTGCAATAAAGTTTATAAATAACCAAAAATAGAATGGTGGAGCCTTCCATGGACATTCAGTGCCTTTCTTAAGCTCTAAATCTTAAACCTGGATCATCACTGTAGGGTTTCAGCTGCAACAAACGCTAGGGAATTTGAAATATGCTGAGTGCTTGAGCTGCAGAAACAACAGAATCGAAGCATGATGGTTACAAAACGTGAGGGTTATTGTTGGGAATGGGTTACACTGACATAGTGCCCTCCTATGTCCTGCTTTTAGCTCATGAGTTCCCAAAAATGGGTGTAGTTTGGCAACAACCTGCTTACCATAGTTTGAATTTATACAAGTTTATTGCACCAGTCTCGGTGTATTTGAGTTTGTCTCATCTGTGCATGTTGCTTTTTGTATTTTATCTAACTAATTTCATTTCAAAAAGTCTTTAGTTTCACATATATATTTGCTGGGACTAATAACAGCTGTGGTGCTGTCACTAGGTTTTTGGGGGGAAGGTCAGTGGAGTTTTTTACGTGTGTTTTTCTTTTCAATTTTTTTTATTTACTCCTCTGTTATGCTTTACTACTGTCAGTTGTTATGTACAGTACTGAGCTTTTCATTAATCAGAAGGGTACAGTTTTCCTGCAGCATCACTCAGAATGTGTTTTCTGAGAAACAGCAGTATTTCTGGTTATGTTCTGTCATGGCAAAGTAGCCAGCTATGCAGAAATAAAGCCAAGCTTTGTGCTAAAACTGGTTCACTTACAGGAACAACTTAACGATGCAAGCACTTCCACAGATCTTTATGATATATAACTGTGTCAGCAAGAGATCCTATCTCTTCATACCCCTCAGCAGCAGTGTCATAACAACAAAGCTTAGTTTTATTTTGTGGCATAATCACTTCCTGAACTATTACTGATTCTTACAGGAGGAGATGTTTAACAAATCAGAACTGCCCTGCCAGTCCACTTAGTCCAGTGCTTTGTCTCTGATAGTAGTAATGGAAGATGCTATTTAGGGAGTGTATGCAAGCCCGACCACTTTCTGCAGTCTGTTCCATATACTTCCCCACATTCTAACCTTATATTATGGGTATTGGTAGGTATTCCTCTGCCTACATGCTTTAGTACCCATTTATGAACCTTTTCATTGTCAATTTCTCCTTTTCAATCTGCTGAAATTGTTGGCTTGTAGTTGTTGGCAGGCACTTTAAACTCTTGTTTAAAGTATCTTGTGCTGGCTTAACCAGTGAAAGATTGGTGTACAGTCCATTCAGTTTGTTCTGCCTTCTCTACCTGACATGTCAGGTATTCCCACTTGGCTTCTTTTCTCTAAGACAAAGAGTTCAGACATAATAGCTTTTCCTCATGAAACTCTGAGCTTGTTGATCATATCAGATGTTGTCTCTGTATTTGTTGTACACCTCTGTACTGACGAAGAGTCTGGAACTGTGCACTGCCAAAAAGTCAGCATTCCAAGTCAGCAAAATTGTATCCTCGATATAGTTCTCAACAGTCTGTCTGGTCATGCCCAACTTTTGTTGTTTTTTTGGTGACAGATGATGCTCATATTCTATTGATTCCACAGAGCTATCAACAATGACTCTAAGATTTTTCCTGAATTTTATTATCAGGCTTTGAAATTGGAATTGTACAGGCACTAGTTTAGATAATTTTACCTACACTGCAACTCATCTGCCACCTTTTTGTCAGCTTAAGTTCTTAAGGTCCTTCTGGACTTTGTCACCATTTATGCAGTGTGTGACTGCCCCAAAGACCTTTGTCATTTGCACAGTTTGAACTTTCATTGTCTATCATTGACTTGGAGAAGGAAATGGAGATACTCAGTAAAAACAGTCCATGAGTATCCCACCACTAACTTCTCTCCATTCTGAAAAGTGACCATCAAGCCATACCGTTGCTTCCAGTCCTTCAAGACCTTCTCCTCCACGGCAGTGGCAACTTTGAATTCCTAACAATAAAATGTAGGATTTATACCCAGATTTTTTTTCTACAATATTTTTGTGCTGTCACACTTCACATTATACTTCACATACATTGCCAGTCTTTCACCTGCATGCCTTCCTTTTTTACTTCTGTAAGTAAAAGTGGTAGACAAGTAACTGGGAGAGAATGTATCAGGGAGGTACTGGTTTCTTGCCTAAGCAGAAATTCTGTTCAAGTTCCTCATGCTATTGGTGCCAAAGGAGATCAACTCCTTGACTTCCAGACAATCACTCTTGCTATCTAGGGATGTTTTCATTTTCACTCAGCAGTACAATCCTTGCTGGTGTCTCTGTCCCACAGCAGAATTCCCACATCGTCTGCTTCTTTCTGTACTTGAAGCTCCTGTCGTCACTGTGAGGAGACACTGTGTTGTCATCCAAAGAGCAGGTTGAGTTCACCTTCTCAGCAGGAGCCCTTCCTTCCCTGGACTTCTCCCTTTACAAGCTCCTTAGCAGGCACGAAGACACCAGCCAAGAACCTACCTGACGTAGTCATTCAGTACAATCTCCAGGCATTTGTTTCAGCAAGCCAACAAAGCCCTTTCCTGGGGAAGTAGCTGGCCATCACCAGAACACCTGCTTGATGGAAAGCACTCCCTGCCTTTCTGGAACTCACTGCTCTTTCTTTTCTTCTTTCAGTACATTCAGAGCAAAACTTTTCATCTGTTTTAACATGGAAGTTTAGCCATTTGGGTCTGAACTCCTAAGTATTGATTTTAGCTCCTAAAACTAGCATCAGCCACAACACTTCATTTTAGATCCCTGGTCTCTCTTTAATCACTCCAAAACAGTTGAGGCTAGCTGATTTTTTTTTTTCATACCAAGCTGAAGTCAAGTCCCAGTTAGTAGTGTACAAAAATAGCCGCTCTGTGTCACTCTTTCCAGGTAGGTGAGCTGACATTGAGACAGACCCATTTCAAATAATTTTGACAAGACTGGTATTTTATTTTCTTACAGGACTATTATTTAAGATAGTAATATTTTATTCAAAGCTTTTGTATTGAAATTTCCTAAAAATGCAACTCAGTGCGCTTTTTTGAATCCTAACCTAAGTACTTGTTCTTTTTAAAGGAGTTCCTTCAGTGGGAACCACAGCAATCAAGGAGGAAAAAACTCTTGTTACACAAACAGATTCTGTGCATTCTGAAGGTGCTGTTGAAGCAAATGAGAATTCCCACCAAAAAGAACAAAAACAAACGTTGCAGCCCCTTTTCTCTTTGCTCCGTGAAGAAGTTGAGCAGATGGATTCAAAGATACTGCCCCTGTATCTCCATCAGGTACTTGCTATGATTCTGGGTTGTTGCACACAACTTTGTGACTAAGACTTTTTCTCAGTATGAAAAAGATAAATTAATCCAACGTGTGTCAGTACTCATATCTGGACAGTGTCTTTTCATGTTTTGCTGTTTAACAGGGCATCAAGGCAAATATGTCCTTCCAATATATATATAAAATTATATGCTGTCTCAAAAGTACATTCTCTTGTTGAAGGAAACCCTTAAGGACAGGTTTTTCATGTTAAATAGGACACTAGTAGGATATTAAGGACACAGAGATGCAAGATAACTGATGTCTAAATCACATTTTGTACCTGGAATCACTTTTACTGTTGCAGATTTCTTTCTATCTTGAGCCTCATGTGTGAATGCTGAGATTCAAGGTTCCTTAGTATCTACTTTTCCTAGCACAGTCACCACATCTGCACTACCAAAGGAAATACTGTGTAATTTGAAAAGCAAACTCTGAAAAGTATGTGGCTAGGACTCAATGCTCTACTAATGCATGGACTAACACAGTGGGCTAGAAGACTTTTTGTTTGACTGAAGTGACTCATAAGCCATGGACACACGATACAGTGTCAGATTTGACTTAGTTATGCTGTCCTCATTGTGAAAAATAGGACCAAAGTACTTTCACTATGATGACATACCTGCATTGTTATTCTCTTTTAACAGGGATAAGAGATGATGTTAGAGAAAGTCTTCATTTTCATATAAAAATTACAAATGCTTCACATTTAACGCAGGAGGGTTTTTTGTTGGCTTTTTTTTTTTTTTTTTTTAAGGATTACTTCTTACTGTTCCATAATTAATTTGAAACACAGCATTAGAGTTAACCATTTGTACTTCTGCATGTCTGATTTGGTGTTCATCTGTGTGTCAGTACAAAGGCCTACTTTGGAAAACAATACTGTTAGGGCAAGAATTTCTAAACTCTTGACAAACGTGAAGGAGCATCATTGACCACAATGGAGATTTAATCTGTTCACAGCTTCATGTATGAGGAAGCCAAACCCTAAGGCAAACAACCTTTTCAAAGTCACACAGAAACTGGGACACAACTGAAAACAGTCTGGGTTTCCAGATTCAAAACCTGTCAACCAAACACACTCTCATTCTTCCTAAGACACATCAAGCAATTTCTATTGGGATGTTTGAACAACATGTTTTTACTTCTGAGGTTTATATATCATTATTTTATTGCATTTACAAACAAGCCCAACATTACTCTTCTCTTTTCTGGGGAGGTCCAACTTATTTGTGCTTGCCAGAAAAGTAGGTATTCATGTTGTAAATCTGTAAGACTATTTGTCAGAGGGGAGAAATGGTCCTCTGTGGTAGAGCAGACTTGTAACATTAAAACTGGGTTTGAAACATTGTAGAAACGTCAGGTTCAGAAAGAAAAGACTCACGTTTGTTCTGTCATAACAACAATGCAAATCAAACAGCTGCTGTCTGGCTGAACTGTATGACCTGCTCTATTCTTAAAGAGCTTCAGCTATGAAGCTGCTATGCTTTGGGAACTGACATAAGAAGCAGAGTCCTTAGATCTTTTTAATACAGAAGAGTAGCTTCATGAAAAAAAAAGCAGAAGGTTCCTGCGATGCTGTTGTCTGGATTCTGCTGGTGAACTGGGAGTGACAAAAGAAATGAATGAATTCAGTCCTTTCATGTTTATCTCATGAATTTTATATGCTTAAAATTTGAAATATTGTTAATAGGATATAAACAGGAAGCTTGTCGGTATATCTCTGATCTTGCAGTAGGTGTTACTTTCAGTGTCTTTGATCTAGAGAATGGTTCTTTTCTTACCAGTCAGGAGGCCTCTACTTCTCCATTTTATGGCATTGCTTGGTAGTGCTCAGGAGAGCTCGGCAATGATCTTACACTGAGTTTTATTTCTGTTACTGACCACATCTATCATTAAACACAGTGCTTCTGTCATAACTTTCTAATATAATATTTAAAAAATTGCCAAAATAAATTATTATTGTAAAAAGACAGAACTCAACATACATCTGGGCAAATTCATTTGTGTAAGTAAACTTAAAATATCTTTCTTTGATATTCTCTTTAAGTATCTTTCTTAGAATAAGAGTATATGCATTTAGTCTGAATATTTGTATTCTCTCAAAGCTAAACATGAATCCACAAAACAGAGATTTAAAGCTGTAATGAGAAGTTCTAATTATATCCCTGCCACTCTCATAAAAATGAAGGAATGCTAATTTTTCTGTTTTTATTCCTTTTTAGATAGCTGAGACCTATTTTCAAGAGGAGGAATGTATCCTTTTACCTGAAAATTTTTTTACACGGTATTAAAATAATCTGACACGATAAAACAGAAAATGCATACTTTGACATTGACTCACAGGTTGCAGGCTGGGGTTATAAAGAAGTGAAGAGCCATAATTTACCCATGAGTGAATATACATTATGTTAGCAGTTCCTCCCTAATCAGACAGCTGGAATATAATTTAAGTAATAAATCCACTTTCAAAAGTGTTAATACATGCTAATACAATCCTTGGTAGTTGTGCAGAAACAAGAAAATATTTTCAAAGGCCATCTGTTTTATAGGATAAGTTTTGTTCCAAGAACCAATAACTAGAAATACGTCCAATCTAGATAGGATTTGTGTTCTGTCCTATTAAGAAGGGCACTATCATAGTAAGAGCAAGATAATCACAGTGGCTGACTAGCCTATGTACTGTTAGTACACAGATTAGAATAAAAATACCAAACATTGTGCTAAGGGAGATCAGTAATCTGCATACAACAGCAACACATTCTTTGTCAAGTGCTAATTATTCAAAGTCACACCAAAGTAGTTTGGGAAACTGTCACAGGAAACCAGGGGTGATTGCCTCTGGAAACAGCCAAGTGGTTACTTTGATTTATTCCTAGGAAATGGAAACAAGTTCGACCAAAAAGTTGGAACAGTCAAACTGGTAATAATTAAGATATTTCAGCAATTCTGGGAGAGAATAATTATATTAAACCTTTAAATAAAGGTATGTACATTTTTTAAATCTGGACTAGCTATTTCTGTTTGGTTTTGAAGGAAAATGTTCAGGGTGTAAAAAGAAGAGGCAAGTGGTCAGCCCTTCACGTGTATATGATTCACTAAGTTGTGCCATAAATTTAACAAAGTCTGTGCATACACATTATTTCTTCATTACATAATGTTACCTTTGTAAAACCAAAATGGAGCAAGAGGGCAATTATCATCATTAAATAATAAAGTAACACAAACATATAATTTGGCAAGATTTAAGGATATTTGGCTGTAGCATAAAAACAGAAACAGCTAGAGCAATATTTTAAAGGCAGTATGTAAAATTACCCATCATGGTCTTCAAAAACATCCACCAGAAAAAGGAAAAAAAAAAAAGAACAGATTTATAGCACAAATTAGCAGAATAGAAAAATTCTGCAGGAAAATTATGGCTGTCCATGGAAAAAAATGCACTATATTTTAAAAAATATGACAGAAATACTTTATCTTTCATAGAAATTGCTTTAATGGAAGAGCCCTATGTTTATATCAGATCAAAGGAAATATTTAAAGTGCAGTATACACCTGACATGTGGAAATCAACACCACAATATAATACATATTTATGAAGGATATCTCCCATGTACTTCCAGCCATCAGTTTCCTGAGGTTAATAAAGAACTTACTTGATCATGTTACAATGTGTTAATTATCCATGATGGGTATTTTTAATTCATCCAGTGTAGAAGTGCATATTTAACAATAATTCAGGGCTGTTTCTGTAAACCTCTGAGGCTCTCTCTCTGATCTCCATTTCTGTTCCCAGTAACAGAATTCTTGAGGGCAAGAAATATTCTTTCTGTTAATATTGTTGTCCCTAAGCCATGCCATTTATATGGTACACGAGCCTAACAAAAATAACAAGTACTGTTGTTTTTGTTTTTTTTAAAAATAGTTACTCCAATATTTTAATAGGAATGAATAATAGAAATTTTTTTATGTTAAGAAGTTTGTTCAGAATTAATTATACAGCACAATGAGTATGAAGTAATGTGAAATAGCTGATAAACATGGCCTTAAACAGAACAACAAAGAACTGGAGCTTGATGGAGCTAGAAATACCCCCCCACTATTGAAAATTATGGAGTTACATTGACAGCTGCCTGAATATGCTGATAGCCCTAATGGAGGGAAAGAGTTCCTCAAGGAGGAAGGAATTAAGCAGAATCCCTACAAAGAAAAAAGGTATTTTAGCTGTCCAACAGTGATAAATGCAGGGATTGAATAGAGGAAGGGTGTTTTGCAGAGTTTGAGTTACTGATGATACTGTCTCCAGCTGATGAGTAAAAAGGAATTGTATTTTCAGTTAGTTATATTTACTGACAAATGTATTTCTTGAGAGATGTATACCAGCATTTGTATAATTGTTTTGCTTTTCACTTCCAGGAGCTTTGATTCACTGAACAGTTGCCAGCACAGTAATATGTTGCTCATCTCTTCTCTAGAAAGCCTTCTGTTGGCTACGAGACATATGGGAAGAGGTAACTGCTGTAAAGAATAGAGCTTCTATTTTTGCAGCTTACCTTTGTTCTCATTGGCTGTATTCACATCTGCTATAATTTTCTCCTTTGCACAGAAATCTGGATGTTAACTATTGTTCAGTCCTATTTAATGATGTTTCATATACATAACGGTTTTTCATTCAAATATGATGTCAAAACCAAATAACTGTTGGTGTGTCCACATACGTGTGCTTTTTTCTTTGACCTGCCTTTAAGATGAGAAGGCAATGAAGTTCATTCAGCTTGAACGCTTGTATCATGAGCAGCTGCTTGCAAATCTTTCTTCCATACAGGAACAATGGGGTAAGTACAGACTACGCTAACTTGGTAGCGGGAAGAGTTCATTTGTTCTGCCTTTCTAAAGAGTGTATGTTTTGCAAGTTTAAAGCCAATAAGCAGCAAGGGTAGCATTTATATCCAGATTTCTCTAGTTTGTTATGAGGAGATTATTCCTTCCTCAGACCCCTTCTTGCACACTTCACAAAAAAGGTGCAAATGATCTATCTATTATCTATGAGCCCCGTAGCTTTTGGGGCTCTGATATGATGTGTATAAAGCATGTTATAACAATATATGACACCTTCTATACAGTCTGAAACAAGATTGTACAGATAACAGTGGAGAAGCTGTTAATATTTTTCCACTATTTAGTTTAACACACGTTTTAAGTTAAGCAAATATTGCTTTTGTAATAGTTTGGATATTTGGATCTAATTTAGAAAGAAAATGGAAAGCAACAGTTTCTCAGCCACTTAGAACACTGAGGAATTCAGCTAAAGAACTGAGTAGTGAAGAGTTGGAAAAGCTTACTAAAGTTTGTTCTTCACATCGACAGTAAGTATAATGTTAGTTCTTTAGTGCTAACATGTTAGCTTAGCCGTTGCCTGCTTACTCCTAACGGGTGTTTTAAACTGGTCAGACCCAACATTAAAATCAGTATCCGTTGCCTTCAGTGAATTTGATAATAAAGTTGTTGCTGCTCTGGATATGCAGTGAAATGTTTGAGTTACCATCAGTTTTCATGGTGTTCTAATATGATTTGAGGAATACATAGGGGCTGGATCTGAATTGTTCTCAGCGAATCATTGTTTTACCAGCAATTGAGTTTTGAGTTAGTTTATAAATGTCCTCAGACAAAGCAGAAACTGAGAAGCATTGATTTAAGAATAGACAGACTGCAGGTCTGATGATGGTGCTCGTGCCTCTCTACCTATTGCTCTGACTAATCATTCTTATTAAACATAATTGCTCAAGACCTCAAACTCCATCACTGACATCTACTCTGCAGGACTTATTTGCAGATCTTCTACATTTGAGGATAATTCCATAATGTTTTGAGTCATTCTTACTATATTCTGTAGATTTCACATAAATTACTTCGACATTAAGCAGTGATTCTCTACTTAGTATTGTGGTAGATCTCTGAAAAGCTAAGAAATCCTGGTTTATGGCTGCTTTACCTGATTCAGCAGCCATCTACAAACTTCTGGACAGTGCATAGGGTGCTCTTCTGGAAGGTAACACAAGAAATTATAACCAATCTCTGGGTCCAATTGACTCAGGAAAAGCTCTGATATTTCACTGGGGAATGTCCTACTTGCTAGACCTTGAGTTTAAGGGACAGACAAAAAATGATATTAACTGACACTGAAAAAATGATCAGCCAAAAGGTGCTCATGATCAAATGGGGAGAGAGAACTTCAAATACATTTACATGGGGTTCGTCAGTCAGGATATAACAAAAACCAAATTAAGTCATACTCTAAAAACAGGTATCTTCTACATTTTTTTCCCTGAGTGGTGATACCGAAGTTGGAAAACCCCAGGCTGACCACCAGAGTCCAGGCTGAGGTCATTTACTTGTAGCCCAAAGGTGTTTGCGAAGGAATTTGCAGAAAGTGTAAGCCTGCGTTTCCACAAGAAGAGGCAGCTCTAGCATAGCAGACTTTACTGCCACAGCTGCTGCTTCAGCAAGGTTGCTCTGAGTGCCTGCAGGGTTCCTCAACCTACGTTTCATTATACATGACCTTGCAAGCTCACACAAGTTATTAGGATACAAGACTACTACAATTTATGTGCTGCAACTTAGCAGCACCTCCCTAGGCAATGAATTGTTGTTTTGTTGAGCATTACCCAGCCTCCTCCTCCTAGATTTTCCGAGCAGCCTCACTTCTAAATACAAAAAATCAGTTACGTAAAGTCATTTCTAGTCCTGAGGAACGCTGCAACTTGAGAAAAAAATTAAGGATTGTGTTTATTTGCCACAACTAGTTCTCCATATTTAACTTTATCTAGAGAGTTTGGAAAAGTGATAAAAGCCTACTTGCTTTTCATGTTTCATATTTGTTTTCTATGTTTTAAGTTCAATTTACTTCAGAATTAAAATGATACTTGGAAGTATTAGAAGTCTTGGAAAAAATGAGCATTTTAGTTTTGTAATTGGAAGTAATTTACACAGTGCACGTGAACATTTGTACAATTTGCAAAGTTCACACTATTAACAATGCTGTCTCACCTGTGAACCCCAGTGGAAGCTGCTATATCATACAATACCCAGGAAATATGCCCCAGCGTAAACAATCTAGGGGGAGGGAAATAAACGTGAGGAGGTGCATTTTTTTTTCTTTTAACATGTTATAGCAGTGAGTGTTTCTATACTAGTAAATACTGCATCCTTACATTTATGAAGTTGGCAATGTTCACTTTATACTGAAAGTTGTACAGGAATTTAGATCACAGTATCACAGAACTGTAAGAGTCGGGAGGGAGGGACCACTGGAAATCACAGAGTCCACCTGCTGTTAAAGCAGGCTCCCTACAGCAGACTGTGCAGGAAGATGTTAAAGATGAATCTTGAACATCTCTAGAGGAGACTCCACAACTCTCTGGGCAGTCTGTTCTAATGTACCCTCACAGTAAAGAAATTCTTCCTCATATTTGTATGAAACTTCCCGTGTTGCCATTTTTGCCAGTCATCCCTCGTCCCATCACTGCATGCCACTGATTCCAGTGACATTAGTTATGAGGAATGCTGTTGTTGAGTAGTGTAATTTATGCTTTTTTTCTTTATTGCTGCAGGCCACAGGCACCCAAAAATAAGGTAAGCAGACATTTCTGTGACTTTTGCTTTGAGAAGGTTGCTAATAAAAGTATTCTTAATATTACTATAGTTTTTCCAGTTTAGCATAGAAACTGTTTGAAGCATGAATATTTCAAAAAGTCATAGTATTCCTGTTTAAGCCCAAAAATTACAGGAACTACCCTCATGTTTTACAGCCAGTAGCTTCTGAAAGCACATCAGAAAGCAGTTGTTCACTCAAGTTAATTGGATTAGAGAATTTAAAGGAAAGAGAAGCTGCTGCTTTTAAATCAGGTATGTATGCACATGCATTTGTTTGAAATATTATCTTGTAATGATGTATTCCTATAAAAACTCTGAAGCTATTGCATTTTGAAGCCACTGTGGGATTACCACAGATTAACCCACTTTTTGGGTATTTTTCTCACAACAATTGCACAATGGACATACTGTGCAATTTTAATTAGTCTTCAATATTCAGGAGCGTAGTTGAAGTAATTCTGACCTCTATCAGAAAAGATTTTTGTAGATGAATATGCACTTATAGCAACCTCCATAAGTGAAAAGTTATATAAAACTAGAGATAATAAAAAATGATAAATACTCTAAAATGGGGCTATTTCATATATTTAAAAGTATTAGTAAGTATTTTCAGTTCTGTATGATATACTAATTATAAGCCACATACTTCAGTATATGCTTTTATGGCCATCTCATTTTCCTCTTCCTGCCTTGTCCTCTTCCTGCCTTGGGGTACAGCTGCTTTACTCGAGAAACTTGTTGGTGTAATACTATCATGGGATGGAAGGTACTGTGATAATACCAGAGTGGCAAAGTTTTTGACTACAGCAAACAAGAACAAACCCAAATGCAGCAGCCACAGATGCAGAAATGAAGGAAAGCAGCTCCTTACCTTTAGAAGGCCTCAGATAGGTAGGAAACTCCAACAAGGGTTGTCCTTACCTCCTCTGCTGACCCTTAAATGAGGTCTGGTAAAGGGTGGATCCTGGCTCCACCCCTTTTGGTCACTCAGGGGCACTACATGCACCTGAGCTCCCCTGGGTTGGCTCTTGCCTCCCCGCTAGGTGCTCAGTCACTGGTTCAAGCTGTGACTTAGTTGGAATCATTGGAAGTTAATCTACATTGAAAACAAATATTTACAGTGGAGACAGAGAGGAAAAAGAGCATTTTTTTACTATTATGCTGCACTTAATCTTCTTCTCTCTCAACTTAATTATTATTTTTTTTATGCTGTATTCAAGTTGCTGAAAATGGCCTAAACTGGGGATGTTTCCTCATAAACAGCTGTAACTTATCACAAGATAAGAGCTGGCCTAGATGTCCCCTTCAATGTAAACTATTCTATAAGTGAATATCATCCAGAAAGTTCTGGAGAATTTGGAGTTAATGAAAGTATAGAATGACGGTTCTCTACATGAGTGGATTTTCCTCATGTTCATCCTCTTTGACCATGACCACTATATTGTCCCTTATCTGTCTTTGTTCATGTAACCAGACTAAAACCAAAACACAGAACAAACATGCTCTACAGTTCATAAAGCAGATTGAATTGATTGAACCCTTTTTTAGTTTTGAATGGTTGAAAAATATGGGAAAACATCATACACTTGCAATTTGGTCATTGTTTTTGTTCCAAGTGAGAACAACAGCTGTCTGGAGAACAAAAATTCTGAACTTTGGAAACTTGTGAGTTAACTAATGTTTTGTTTCAGTGTTAAATTATAGCATCTAGGCAAATTAAAATTAAAGTGCAATTAATTGATGAAATAAATTGATTTCTTTCGTAACTCATGTCAACTCTTTGGTTTCCTCTGAAATATTTATAAAGTAATACAACTATATATTCCAGTAGAAAGCTGTTCTGCTGAGAATTTTCCAGCAGTGCTAAATACTTTTCCAATACAAAATTAGGAATATTTCGAGTGTAACTCAAGATTAAACATGTAGGATTTACAAGATATGCCTTTCACAAGATTAGTGTGTTCTTGAAGAGGCGATGACTCCTTACCCTGGCAGATCTCTTGATTTGTTGAGGCAGTGCGTCTTTTAATAAAAGCAGTGGCCATACTGCCCCTAAACAGAGTCCATGGGCTAGCAGCATGGGGGTATTATCACTGTTAGGATTTGGGTAAAGAGGGTACCAGTATGAACTAGTACAGAAAATGGACAAAGATAGCCCATAACTCTGGATTAGTATATATCACTCAGTACTGCACAAAAATAGCCAAATTGTGGTTGAATTATGCAGTGTTCCAGTGATAAGAACTAGAAGTAATATATGCATTTCATAATTCTGTCTCGACTCCAGCAGAATCCTGTGCTACTACTACTGTACAGTTTCTAATATTTAAACTAGCCTCTTCAGCATTGGCCCAAGTGCATGGGCCTTCTCATCACAAACTTAAAATGCTTACCATCTGCTTCTATGGGCTTTTTTTCTACATGAGAATTAATCTTGTTTTGTTTTGTTTCCGTTTTCCTACTTTCTAGATAGAAATGTATCTGCCAGTACGAAGGGGGAACTACTGAACTGCTAGTAAAAATATGACTTACAGTGAGACAGGAAAAGGAAACACTCAAGTGATTTGAAGGCTGTCCTTCATGTGAATTCATATTCTATTACATTTTCCTCTCTGGCAGATTTTATCTTTGATTCTACCAGCAGAGAGACTGGACCATTAAAGCTATGTGTATATATTAAAAGATGAGAATTGATGCATACTATAATCATCAATTTATTTGGTTTCTAACCGAAAACCTTAATGACCTTGATGATCACTAAAGATAATCAAGTTCATGTGTCGTGAAGCATTCTTTAAACAAATGATGAGGTTAATGACACATTTAGCATCAGTTTGCGTACATGTTTAGCCCAATTTCCAAGGTGGTGAGAAACTTCTTATAACTTGTCTCTTTTAAGGCATACAGGGAGGAGACACAAGGATGGAGGTGTGTGAATTCTCCACAAATAGCATTCTCAGCTCTCTCTGCTTAACTGCCTTGTATTAACAGAATGAAAAGTCGGAGGCTACAGGTTTCTGCAATGAACAAAGCAAGTGGCAGTTTTATAAGAACTTTGTTTAGAAAAAGAAAGAAAAAGGTTAAATTGCTGTAAGTGCTTTTGGTGCTAGAAAATTTTCTGTAGAACCTTTGTTCCATCTCTCACAGATAAGAATTGGTGCCACCTTGGTGGGTACATTTCATTTAACTTAGAAAGAGAAACATCTTCTCTAATTTAAGTCTTTAAGTATTTGTTTTAACTCAACTTGTGCATATAGTGGGTATGAGTTGTCTTTGAAAGTGTTTTGAAATGAGTATAAAGAGCATACTAAAAAGTGCTGAAAATTTGACGTGGAATGTAGCAGTGATCATTACATCTCAGTTCTTGTACCTCTGTGGGCAGACAACAATGCTGGGATCATTTATTACTTTCTGAGGAATAGAAGCCTGTAGAGCTCAAGGGCCATCTTTCACAGTAAAGAATTTAACTTCTGATTCCCTTTAATCTTTGATATTACAATTGGCGCTGCCAGTAAAGGTGCCTGTCGTAATGTGGATGTATTCACTGGGAAAAATTGACAGACGGTAACAAAATCTTGTTCCAGTAATCCAGGCTGCGTTTGACCTCATGACCTATACGTGAGAGGCTTGGTATCCCATTACAAATCCCTTGGGCTATCTACTCATCTGTGCCAATTTTTCAAAAAGTCCCTGTCTCATAGCCTTTTCTTCATTCATAAGCCAGGTTCTCAGTACCCTTCCAAGTATTAATCTTGTTCCAATCGCTGTCTGCCTTTTGAGATGGCTGGATATTCTTTTTTTTCGAATTCCCCAGCCTGTGTTTTATATGCTGCCTTGCACTTCATTGTCATTGAAAATAGGGATAGTATGGAATTCAATAAAACTGTTCAATAAAATTAATCAATATGAACATTTCTTAAAAGATAAAAGAATGTGACCCTGTTTCATGTAAAAAGTGAAGGAACGAGCTCAAATTTAAAACAATGTTTTAACAGGTGAGGGAGGGTGAGATTATCATAGAGATCTTCAGTCATTCTTATGAGAACACATTCTGTTAATGAGGGCAGTGTTTGATCTCTATGTTAATCTATTCATGAGACCTTTCTGCTTTTGGCTGTGACCCAAAAAAAAAGCGAAGAGGTATTTTCTAGAAGTAGGATTTTTTGTTTGTTTGTTTGGAGCTATTACTATTACTGTATCAGCAGCCCTGCTGTAACATAGTCTTAACTTTGTTTTTATTGAAGTATGGAAAAAAAGATAATCACTGTTAGAGTTAGCTCACTTTGTTTTTCTAATTCTGAATACTCCCTTTCTCTCTTCTTAAGCCTTAAGTGCAAGATTTGATTTGGAGATTCTGATAATGGCCAATGTCTAGTAATTTTAATCACAGCTCAGACCAACTGTCTATTCCTTCATTAGCAGATCATGGCAATGGTAGGTGAATCACAAGCTATGTAGAATTGCTTTCAGTTCTCTCTGCAATTTCGCAGAAGAGAAATCAGTTTCTATTTGTATTTTAAATATGAACTCGTACATAAGCTGAATCAAATTCCATTTTTAATATGTAAACTAACATCCAAAAAGCAACTTGTTACACAACATTACATAAGATATCATAATTGGATTTTTAATTTATCATTAATCAAAGGAGCTAGTTACCCACTTAAAAGAGTATAAAAGAGTACTTTCTATAATGTGTGCTCACTAAAACATGCTTTAGGAAGAACCTAGCTGTTTGGAAAGATACTTGAATACATATTTTTCTGAAAGCATGGTAGCAACTCTCTCTTTCCAGGTGGACACAGAAGCGTGTGCTCAGCCTCTAAGAATGCACATAAACACTGCCAAATCAGGAGTCAGCTTTTCAGACTACAAAACTTCTATTTGCCTGAAGCACAAAGACCTGTCCTTTATGGAAGCACATCTTAAGGATTAGATTACAGCATTATCAAATCACAGTATACACTTTCTCCTCTCTGCTGATCCTTTGAATCATTTAAAAATACTGCAACTGTTTTCCTGTCACACTTAGGTACTGAAACTTGTCCTGGCATCCGACCAAAGGAAGAAGATCAACAGCTGAGCACTGGTCCTAGCGGTGAAAAACGAACTGAGAAACAGACAGAGGCAGCGAGCCTTTCGGTAGCTGCAGAAAAGGACCACATGGAGGAGCAGCACTGCAGTGCAGAATCAGCACTGGAGCCACACACCCAGTCCACAGGGACAGTGGGCAGGTCTTCTCCAGGCTGTTTATCATCGGGGGATGCTGGCAAAGATAACGGTTTGCTGCTGAGAGAAGGGCAGCTCTCTAAGGATGCGGAAAAAATAGAAGAAACAGCTGGGGATCCCGGAGTGAAATTCTCTCCTGGGCCAATGGTAGATGCCTTGGTTTTAACAGATGCTGATTATATGCCTGCTGATTTGGTTTCTACTGATAAAGATGTACAAGCTGATAGAAGTCTTCTCAGACCAAAACTTGTTGCTAGCTCTTCAGAAATCACTAGTGGCCAGCTCGGAAATAGTGATTTAAACCAGCAACAGAAACGGCCTGATGAGGATCATGATGAAAAACCTCCCCAGGACAGAACTGCTTCAAATGTATGCTCTGGAAGTAGTGAAGTATCTGAGCATGAGACTACTGCCTGTTCACGAGTATGCAAGGAAATACAGAGAGCAGCAGGACAGGAGGAGAAAGTAAAAAGCGAAGAACGAGAAGATGTATACCTCAGATTTTTAAATGGCAACATAATAGACACTGAAGAATCGTTTGCAAACTTAGCAAATCAAGAAGAATTTGACACTGTCCCAGATATTTCACCTGAACGAGCATCTTACAGCTCACTGGAAGCTTTATCACTAGATGACAGCTTTTCTTCTCTTGATGAACTTGCAAGAAGGATAGAGATCGCTGAGGTAAATACTGTGAATCCTATAAAGCCCTTCTTGTTATCTCAGTTAAAATATTTTAGCTATTGCCAAATTCAGAATGTCTTCAATATCTCTAATTACTTTAATCTGAAAATAAACCTATATGTATTTACTTTTCTGAGTCAGTTCAGAGAAAACGTTCCTTTTTATCTGTTTGGATCCTCCTTGGCAACTGCTGCTCTGTGCATCTAAAAATTACATTGATTTTTACTTATTAGTGTAAATTCTTTTTTTTTTTTTTTAATTTAAACATAGACTGTTAGGAGATAGGTTGACAGTTTCTGTTAAATTATGGTTTTATTTAAGAGGTCTACATAATACCTATGTTTATAATATGGTTTGTTTCCATTCAAAGAATAAAGTTTACTTTTCCACTCCTTACTGACTATAGGTGAGAAGAGCTGCATACGTAATAAGCTCTATATATGCATGTATGGGATTCTAAGTTTGCCAGGCTTAGGCAGTCTTATTGTTCAGCCAAAATTAAGGAAGAACTTCTAAATCTGAACCCACCATAGGCCACAACAAGGATAAGTGTTTCATAAGCTGAAGTGCTCTTCTGAAAATATAGATATTTTTATTGCTGTGTGACTTGGTCAGAGAGCGCATGATGCTGCCTTCTGATTTCGTTGCATTTGCAAATATTGGACAGGAAAAGCTTTCCCTTTAAAAAATGTAAAAGTACAATGTAAAAAAAATGTAAAAAAATGTAAAAGTACATGTAAAAATGAGATTATTTTGAAATTATGTGATTTCAGATGCTGGAGGGGAAAAACAGAAGAAGTTGGTTTGTCTCTGTTTTTAATGAATTTAACAGTGCAACATCCCTTGGCAATAGAAACTAACAGTACTTTGCTACAAATCAGAAGCTAATACATGTAGATCAAGAACCCGTAATCTCCCACAGACTGCAGCCAAGAGGGGAACTAAATACTGGAGATGCATGCTGATGTTATTACATCTTTGGCAAAATCTCCAGAGCTGGAAACAGAGCATTCTGTGGTGTTGTTTTTTTTATCCCACCTAAGCAGTTTCTTTTCTCCCAGGCATCCCGATAGCCCCTAACACGCCTTGTCTTTCTGTGGGATGTCAGGAAGTATGTCACATACTGGGACTGAGGGCCCTGTACACAAAGCTGGTTTTACTTCAGCTATTTTTGATTCAGTGGTAGCTATACACGAGCTCTTCAAGCACATACATGTGGGAACCCACATATATGTTCGTATACGTAATCAAACTTTGCACTGGATCCAAACTTTGCACTAGCTTATGTTCACTGATTTCCAAGGAGGGAATTGTTTCATGTGGAAAAACCTTAAACTAATGCTATAGCTGCTATTTTTAAGTTGCTACATTTGTACCCCTTGCATTTTAAAAGATTGCATAGGAAGGAGCATATTGATACTGTTAGAATAGTGATGTTTGTACTGACTGGGAAGTGGCCAATGATGACAGTGCTGTACAGGGAATCCAGCATCATTTCTAGTTCACTGTCCTACTGCAAGTACTGCCAGTACTGTGAGGGCAAAACTGAGTCTCTGGGGAGGTAAAAGGTACCTTAAGCCTTTCCATGGCTTGCTTTATTTATTTATTTGTTTGTTTGTGTGTTGCTATGTAGCACATGATGTTGGCTGCCAGCTGATGGGAGTCTTTTCCAGTCTTTCCTAGCAAGGGACCTGAACTCAGGAAAAGATGTGTCCATTTTGACACCAAATAAAAGTTGTAATATGCAACATCTGGGCTTGTTTTTCAATGCCTGGAATTGCTAGGTGTAACAGGGTGTGTAGCCTGTGTTGTTTCATTATACATTTATATTTTGTTTTCCCAGTTAATCTTATTGCCAGTCATTACCCTAGGGGTTGCATTTCAGACTTGGTGTTCACCTGCAGACTCCTCAGAAGGAAGCAGGAACTGGCAGAGCTTGGCACCTCTGAGAAATGACCACCATTTGCTTACACTGACTCTGTGTTAGGGCTAAAACAAGATTCCACCAATGTTTTGACAAGCAGACTGATCTTTGCTTCCAACCATAACATTTTTTCCTTTCTTGTTTTCCTTGTCTGCCTTTGAAGTTGCATTGCTCTGGTCGTGGCCGTCTAATAATATTACAATGTTTTCTTACAATAATTATGAAAGAAGTACTACAAATGCATTGTCTAGACACAAGCAAGCGTAACAACAACAAATCTTTACATGAAATATGCCAGTATGGCAATTAAAAATAATAATGATTAAATGATTAATGATTAATTATTAAAAATAATAATGAAGTCAATCAATGTGACTATGATAAAACTTTCCCTGGAGAAAATAGTTACAAAATTGTCACAAATAAGTTAGAACAGAGGGCAGAGGTAAAGACTGTTTTGAAATAAACTAGGTACAAAAGTCATGTGGCAGGACCAATATTATGCAATGGGTGTGGAATATCAATTTATTGTCAGTGGGGAAGGATAAATTCTTGTGCATATATTTACAGTTAGGAAGGGATTTTTTTGACCCCATGTTGAGCACAGTTGTCTCACAGAGTTCTGTAATCCAGATCCATAATGTCACTTGCTTTTAGGCTACTATTTGTAATAATCAATTAAAAACTGAACGTTGCTAAATTTTTTCTTTGGCTTTAAATGACTTAAAAACTGACATAGTGCTTTACATATTTTACAGTCACTTGTACTAGTTATTTCTTTACTAATACTGTCCATGCAAACTTGTGTGCAAATGATGGAAAATCACTGAAGTTATATAGAAAGTGCCTTCGTACACCCAGAAAAGAGCTTTGGGGCATATCAACAGTTGGCAGTGACAGATTTCAAAAGTACATAATCTCTCATGAGATATCTTTGCTGTCATTTCTGTGCAGATGAAATGGCACACCAGCAGTCACACCAATTGTAACCTCAGTAAGTGTGTTTTGCCTTATGAAATAAAGCTTTATATCTGTGAGATTTTTAGGGAAATGAATAATAATAATGATAATTTTTTTAATCTATGACAGATTATCTTTTGAAATTTGTTTCAAAAAGCAAAAGTATTGAGACACCTTACCACAGTGTAAAGTAGTAGCTTTGTATTGCACTTTTTGTGTACAAACACTTAAAAATCTACTGAATATTTACTGATGGGCAGCAGATTTGAGTGCAGAAATGAAGCCTACACCTACCTGCACAAAATGTGGAGACAGTTTTTGAGATCCCTTGTCCTGTTGTATGGCTCAGGTCCTGTAGTTTTGAGTTTCTTGGTGTCATCTGCAAACAGATGGTTGTTGTAAAAGCTCTACTCAAATAGTTTTATCAAGGCCAACAGGGCTGAGTAACTACACTCAGTTACATAGAAAGCTCAGTAGCATCTTTTGTTAATTATTTAAACTGGAATTAAGAAAAAATCCCTGTTTTACTAGTGTCTGTTTCACTTAGCCCTTTTATGCCACACACAGCAGCGTACATGCCACCCACAGCATGGCCTGGTGCAGGCCTGCATTTTTCCTTTTGTGGTTCAAGCCAAGCACAGGCTTGACTTGTGGCTGGCAGCATTAACCACACTTCCCTCGTTAAACTCAAATTTAAATAATGATTTCTGGCTTTTTAAATTCCTCCTACCTCAAACACCGGCATGGAATACTTCTGGTGTCTGTATGGCTGCTACATCTCTGTCCTGCTGCTTTCGATGGATGTCTAATTAGTGGGAGGTGGTTCTAATGTAATCCATTTGTATACTGCTTTGAAGTCTTCCTAAATAAAAGGGGCAAGAAAACATATTTTATTTACAGTTGTTCTAATTAAATGAGATTTTATTTGTAGCAAGACGGGCCCTATTCTTAGATGACAGTCTTGTAAAGTAATTTTAATGACTGAAAATAAGAAAAATAAAACGTGATATTTGTGACAGTTTTCAGCTGCAGTTGCGAATGTGGTAGGAAGAAAGCTGTAAACATGGTTTTATGCAGAACTCAGTATGTTTGTATTTGTATTTGCATCTTAAGAATAAGCTGTCCCTGAGTAGTAGACATAGCTTTGTAGGTGGTTTGCAGAACAAAAGGAATATCTGTATTCCATGTCTAGTGAAAGGCAGATGAAATAATGTAGGTATGAACTGTGTATCATATAAAGACATTCTGATCAAAGAGAGTCTTAAAAGCGTCATCTATGGCACTTGCTGGGTCAGGAGAGTAACATTAACCATAATGATTGTATTGCAAAATCAAAAGCCCTTGCTCACCCTTTTTAAGGGGAAGAATATGTTTCGAGTAGAGAAACTATGCTGTATCAATTAGGTCTTTTACGCTTAGAAGTAAATCCTGAAACATTCATGTGTGCTGGCAGCAAAAGTAAGTGAACTTCATTGTAGCAAGCCTTTTACATAACTGTAATTGCTGGGACACGTTTCCAGGTAATCCCATCAGACCTAGCCCTCTGTTTCAGCGGGGAGGAGACAAAACCTGTGACACAGTCATACAAGAAATAGCAGGAGCCAGCAGACAATATGAAGTGTGCAGAGCAGACTGCTGCACCCTACTCTTAGGTCAGGAGTCAGAACACCCCACTGCCCACAAGTGAGGTTCCCAAGTGCTATCAGAACCACTTGTGAGCAGGCATATCTGGCAACAACTAGCTTGCTGCGTGGGTGGCTCGGGGGGAGCCATTGATCCTCTTTATAAAAGCAATGCCATACACAGAAGCTTAAAATAATCCACTCTTTTAAAGGACATAATGTCATCTTGCCCTCCTAAATAAATGAGTCGAACTGATGCACTTCCCCACAATCCCCCTTCGTTGTCACAGCATGGAAGCATAAGTACTTATTTTCCGTCTGACCTGATAAATTTTCATGGCAGCTCTGCAAAGCTAATTTAAAATCACCGGTAGAAGCTTTAACCCAGTGTGCTTCTTGTGGTGAGAAGCTTGCAGGCTGTTACTGCTGCTTCATTGGTACCACACAGTAGTCTTCCACATATTGATTTAAACTATTTCATTTCACACTTTCACTACTTTGTAAGTACTTCCGTGTGTTGTTGCATTAAATAAGCTGTTCAAGCTATTACATAGATGACTAAAAGGGAAAGTGAGTATTAGAAGGGAAGTGTGTTCAGTTTAATCTTCTCAGTTGCATTTTGGGATAAACTTGTTTCATGCCATAGGCATTTACCCACAGTAACCAGCTATGTGAGTTGTTGAGGTTAACAGCTGAGGGGTACAAAATACCGCCGGAGTGCATGTGTCAATTTTAATTGCCACATTTTACCAGTTAAGTGCCAAATGACACAGTTGGTGTAGTGCCTATTGGATTGTGCTCTCTGTGCTCAGCACACCATCTCTCTGATTATAGCATGCATTGATGCATTACATAAGTTCAGGACCGTAAGTTGTGAAGTCACTTGCTTTTCTTTTTCTCTACAACTCTTATAATTGCATGCTTTTATAATTTGGTAAGATTATGGGATGGTTAGGCAGTCTGCAACTATAGTATTGTCTGGAAAGTTGTCTTTCTTCACTGTGAGTTTTTGGGTCATGTCTGCTACCTAAGTAAATTGCAAAATCAGTTGCAGAAGTGATATGTTTTCTTAGCTGTAGCACAAATGAATACAGATTACTTTAGAATGTAGCAAAGGTAATTGCTGGTATACAAAATAGGCTTTAAAAGGGAACACTCAAATTTTTTTTCAGAAAAGAAAAATTTCAAGATTAAAAAAGAGCATGGCAACCTTAGGACTATGGAATAGGATTTGCTTCTGTTTGTGTTTCTTAGATACTACTTATGTCTTAAATAATGCTTAGGTAATAATTGTGCCAAGCCTCTGTCTCATCAATAGATTTTCTTCTTTGCTTAAATTATTGTATTTGTAACAACTTTAAGCAAAGTGAGTTCTCATTAAAGGGCCATGTATGGTAATGAAAGAAAAACACTAGCTACTTTAAAACAGAACTGTGAGGCGCACAAGCAGTGAGTCTTACACTTAGTTTAATTGAATGCCAGCATTAGCATGTAGATTGTTACACCTGGGAAACAGCAGCATGTTTTTGAACCCTTTAAGTCTGCTAAAGCACAGTCTGTCAGTATCTTACCATGTTTGGCACATGATCCTGGAAACCCAGTTGCAGGGTTTCATCAAGTGACTCCTTATGGGCATCTACTTCACAGCCAACATATACAGCTAGCATGGCAATTTTAGCTTTGGTTTTGGTATAATGCACCCAAGTAATGTATCATACTAATATAATTGCATCCACTTTCAGTGTCTATAAACTCAGATGTCCCTGTGTACTGCTCACCTAAGTTCTGCTTGTTGAAAACCTTTTCTTTTGTATAATTGCATCCGTGTTTGGCAGAAATTAAAGGAAAATGGAATAGTTGAATGTAACATGTATAGTTCTGTACCTATAGTGGGTACTTTTATATTAATGTTGCCCCTGCTTTACTCTTTCAACTCCAAGTGTTTCTATTTCTGTTTCCCTTTTCTTAGACTTCAGAAAATCGATCAGTGCTTTTGTTTGTAAGGATCTAGCTGCATGGTATATTTGCCATAACAAGGAAAATCATTTTCTGATATGTAATTTGGAAAAATTACTTTCTAGACACAGACAGTTTTACAAAGAAAGGTGGTTTGGTTTGTATTTTTAACTGATGAAAGTTTTGCTGGGGAAAATAGTAACTGTTATGATTCATGTAGGGAGTCAAACACCCAGGGTAATAAATCCTCATTCATTTGGCAGAGGACCAGTTCATGACAGCATTCTTAATTTTCCATTATGCATCTTTATCCAAATATTTCTCCTATTTTTCTTCCTATAATCACTAGGAAATTGCAAACTTCTTGATATAACATCATAATATGGCTTTGTGGGAAGAAAAGTATATACTATTGCAGCTAAGTCAAATGACATAGGAAAGGACAGCTAATGACTTATTGAATATATCACTGCAGAGAAGTATTTTTGAACTGATGCTTTATCCCAAGAGCTTATTACAATATGGGGCTGACACTTATCCAGAAGCATGAAGATTTCTTTTTCCCCTGGTGTTTTTATTTGTTTGTCCCCTTCTCTAGCCTGTTTTCTCCCTTGGGGAACCAATCACAACGCTGAAAAATTAATCTCACAATAAGTATTTGATACGCTCTGCAGGATTATGTCTTTGGAAAGGCAGCTGTGGTGTCATTGACCTCTTACTGTCCTCTACTGACAGTGGTTTTGACTGGAACCCACTGCCCCAACCCAAACGATTTAACAAGAGCTTATGAAGGAGCTAATGTATAGTTTAAATCATACTAGGTATTCACTGCACGTTTAACTTCGATAGCAACCAAAAGCAAACATCGGCATCTTTGTTACCTTCTAGGCAGCAGAATGGTACTGCAGCTTTCCTGCATGCTGTGAAATTGGTTTGTTCAAGAGTTTCACAAGTATTACAGCGTTTAAGAAAAGCAGAGTGGAAAACATTTGTTTTCTCTCTCTCTCCTCAAAGCCTTTGTTGAGAAGATCTCATGCTTTAATTTCTCACACCTGTTGTGCTAATCACTGTCAAATGGTTTTTGGTAATCTTTCCTGATAGATTGCCCCAGCAGAAGGATTGGTGTCTATACTAAAGAAGAGAGATGACAAGGATGGAAAATCAATAGCTCAAGTCCAGCAAAGGCAAACAAAGAGAAGAGTCCGCTTCCAAGAAATGGAAGACACTTTCGATCAAGGTATTTTAATACTATTAACTCATAGCATGTGCTCTCAGGGTGCAAATGATGTTGAACTGTTGGATCTCAAGAGCTAAGTGAACATTCATTGTACATTACACCTTGGTTTTTTTGAAGTTGAAATGAGAAAAGTTTCAGTGATCTCTAATAGCTGCGGCACTCTAGTGCTCTTGAGTCATTTCATACTCAGAGAGTAGGTATTATTGTTACTTTTCTTCTTTTTTTTGAGAGAGAGAGAGATCTAAATTGTAAAAGCCTTCAATACTTCACTGTTTTGCCCTAGTGTCATTATAACTAAGCCCAGATCTGTTCTGCAGTGCTGGAGTAGTTCCGTAATACTTCAGTACAGTCTGCTAGAGAAACTGAGCAGAATTTTAACATTTCATGACATATGTCACACACTGAAAGGAAAACCTATTTGCTGCCCAAAAAGGAGCTCGTCACTTTTTTTTTCCTGAAAATATTTAGAAACAATTTTTATTTTAAATACAATTCCAGTAGTGACCTTTTTTTAATTTTTTTTTCATGGATTTAGTGATTCGGAAGGAAAGATGATTCTTATTATTATCATTTTAACTCAAATTTCAAAAACGAAAACAGCAAAAAGAAAGCTTTAGTTTTTCCCCCATTTCTCCTCCTGATGTGTGGCTCTGAAATTTTCAGAGAACCTCTTCAATCTGACAGAAAAGAAGCGTATTGTCCATGCAAGCAGCCTGTCAAGGATAAGTGAAGTAGTGAGGATGCAGCAGCACAGCTGCACCATCCTTACTGCAATAAACAGTGTTGCAAAGAGTTCCCACAGATAGCGGTGATGTAAAGTAACCTTCACTGTGGGCTTCTGTGAAGGTTTTGACTCCACTCTTAGAGTCAAAATGTGAGAGTAAATACAAGCAGTTCATCTTGCTGTTCAGTGGTAGTACAAGTGAAGGAAGAATGTTTACATCTGTTTATTCTCAAAGCTTTGGTTTCATGTCAGGAATCTCCATGAAGTTAGGCTTTGGTTGTGCGGGATTCTCTCATTCAAATCTGTTATGCTTCAGTGTGGACTGATTCCACATGTGATACCAGCAGGGATAGGGACACAGGTTGCAGAAAAGGAGCTGCATAATTATTGAGGTTTCTGAAAAGAATCTCAGGTTTTTTCATACTGTCACAATTTGAAGAGTTAATCGTGCGACACCCCTCTCTCCCCTTGGGAGAAAGAGCAGGGAGAAGGAAAAAACATGGAATGTGAGTTAATGCAGAATAATTAGAGTAATAAATGGAAACAAACCAAAAATAAAACTGGAGGAGTGGGGGTCAGTGAGTCCTTATTGGCAGGCTGTCCGTGGCTTGCCTCCCAGAAAAGATCAGAGATCTCTTCCCCTGTTACCCAGAATCAAAATCATGTGAAGGCTCCTGGGAAATGCAGTACATCCCAGTTTATCTTCCTCTTGGAGAGTCAGAACTCATGTTAAGCTGCTAGAGAAATCAGGAAACACAGCTCTGCAGTACAGCGTGCCTCTGCACCCTAACAGCCTGTCGCATGATGTCATGATATGGAATACTGATAAAACTAGGACACATACACATTCATATTACTTCGTCTGGCTTATTATTTGCCTTTTCATCTCTTCTGTTCACAGATGAAGTAGCTGGTGGCTCCTGTATTTTGCTGATCCTGCTGTGCATAGCAACTGTTTTCCTTAGCATTGGAGGAACTGCCTTGTACTGCACCTTTGGTGACATAGAATCCCCTGTGTGTACAGACTTTGCAGCCAACGTGGATTTCTATTATACCCAGATATTGCAGCGCATGGAAGAACTTAAGCACTGGATTGCCTTCTCATAGCTGAAACAGACTGAGAAAGCACGCTGAGCTCCCCACTGTTTACTGAGGAGGATATTAAAAAAAACCTGTGATTTCAAGTTCTTTATAACACTTGCCACCTGCAGGTGATGTACATTTGATGATGTACTTATACTTTTACTTAGAAATTGAGAAAAATTCCCATTTATCAATTAGGTGGCAAACTGCTCACATTTTAAGCCGTAGCAGTGTGGTATGGGAGAATAAAAAGTCATTCTCTACACTCTTAAGATTAGACAAGCAGCTTTTCAACAGCTTCAGCAACTGAAGAAAGAGGAAAATTAACTGTTTCTATGTGCTCTCCCATTACCACACATTGTGTAAGCAATCTCTGAAAGCTTAGTTAAAGACAACTTTGATTTACAGCTGTTTGTGCAAAGGTGTTGCCTCCAGCTATCATGCAATAATTCTGTGTTTTATGAAAACATTATTTTTCTTCTAAGTCTTACTATTTTTCTCCATTTTAATTCTCCCGGTGAGCCATGTAATAATTTGTGTGGAGTGAGAAGAGTGCAGCAGCATTCATGGAGCCTCCATTCAGTGAAAACAGGCTGACCTGCATCCTTGCAGTGTATGGGGAACAACACGTGTGGGATAAATCTGCTGGCAGATTTCACAATATTTCCTGGAACTTTACTCACAGTGTTATACAGGCTTTTTTAGAAAGAGGAGGATAAAAAAAACAAAAACTCATTGGTCTCACTAAATGCAGAAAAAAAGAACAAGATGCTCGGTAAATTATTCATGTTATTAGCAGAGTGGCTTTGGCCAATTTTGAAGCACCCGGTTGTAGGCGTCAGGCTAGCTGGGATTTCTGTCCAGCTACATCACTGACTTACAGTAATCACTTTGTGCCTCAGTTTCTCCTCTGTAAATGGGGAATAATGATCCTTGCCTTTGTCTGTGAATATTTATTGCAATTAGGGCTCCTGTCAGATTCCCTGCACCCCGGAGGAGTGCACAGGACTGTGTGGCTGCAGCCTCTTGCCCAGTGAGTACATAACCTACAGTGGAACTGATCCAACAGAAGTTGCTTAGAGGCTTGCTGCAGATCCACAGCCTCTCGGTAGGCCAGGGTGCTCGTTTCAGCAGATAAAGCACATTTGCATCTATTTGCCCTCCAGTTCTAAGACTTGTAAAATCTGCTCTCTTTTTCTACCAGCTCTACAAGCAAATGTAAATCAGTAAAAAGAGTCATTTCAAATGGCTATTTCTATCACCTGGTGCTCAGCCCTTCCTGGGTGGCGTGTGAGAGACACCGACATGACAGTGAAGGTCAGGATTGGAGACGTAGGCCCTTGGCCTGCACTGTGGTCTGAACATGGCAGCTGTCCTGGCACAGAGCCCAGTGGCCTGGCCCTGCTGCAGGCCTTGTGTGAGACGAATCCTTCACTCCTCAACACTTTTCAGGGGGCCTGCTTCACTCTGCTCCATGGTTTCCAGCTTACTAACATACGATGCAGCACCTTCAGGTTGAGACTATTTTGGAAACTCGATGAAGTGAAATCCTCGAGGCATTGCTCAGAGTTTTAACATTAAACGATCGTGCTTTCTGGCATTTGCAATCCCTCTACTAGTGAGATTGTTCCTAATGCTCTGTTGTACTTATCGGGATTTTAAAGCAAACATTAAAACCACACTTCTTCTGAAACAAACTGCACATGATTTATTTTTCAGTTCTCACTGCTGAGGCTTAGTTTCTACCTTAGGAAGACTTGTGTGCAGCTCTTTATTAAATGACAAATTCAAAATGCCCCGAATTAAGACAACGTTTGTTTTCAGAATGAAGCTTAAGAACAGTGGTTTGGCATATTTTCTTCTGGTTGTGCTCAGAGCATTGTAAAGCTGGACTGATCTAGGGAAGAAAGGGAGAGATGCTTTTGTATTTTAAAGAGTTACTGGCTGGTTCAGTTTATTATTTTAAGTCCTGGTTTATGTATTTATTTAGTTTTTATTTTAAAGAAAATCTTAATTTTTCTTTTTTAGTAATTTGCTGACAGAGTAATTAAAAAGCATGCTTTCACTTAAAATATATATTTATAGTGATTGTGTAGTTAGAATATATTTTGCATTTCTGTAACTTCGCATTGAGTGTTTCAGGATATTATTTCTAAAAGACAACTGTTGATTTCAGCTTAAAAATCTATTTAGGTTTTTGTGCACTTCCTCACCAAAAAGATCAAGAGGTATATATAGAACTATTTATTCAAAGGTATATCAAATACGAAGGTCAAAGATCTTCTACTTCTAGGTTCTTTTAATTAGAACTATTTAAAAATAATTATTTTATTTAAAACTGTAAAGCTATTTAAAGTCAAAGCAATTTTTGATAAGCAGTTCAGTTAAAATCTGGGGTCTGGATCCCGGCATGGCAGCTTTGTGTTGTGTACCCAGTGCAGAGGCTCACTCATATCAGCAGAACTGCCTATGAGAAGATCACAGAGAGGTAGGCTACCGTTTCATCTGTGCACACCAGTGGAAGAATGATAGCCAGGTGTTGTGTGTAGCCCAGCTGCCTTGTACTTGTGCTGCAGTGCAAGCATCCCTGCAGCCTCCTGGCCTGTGCCCAGGTGCCACTGCTGTGGGCTCTCTCAGGATGTGGGGAAGCAGACAGGGCACCCTCACACAGGCTGCCCTGCTCCTCTTCCGAGCTGTTGCAACCGAGTGCTTGAGTCTGGATCTGATTTCTGTTGGCATTCTTTTGTAAGAAGCTGACAGCACTAATTCTTGCTTTGCCTGACTGTTGTCAGTATGGTTTGCATGGTCTGCACTGCACGATCAAACTTGCAGTGACCAACCATAAAAAATGTGCTTTGTTTGAAATCCAGAGAGTGTGTGGGTTGGCCAGGTGTTGGCTGTCCCGTGTATTCTGTTCCCTTTGGATTGCTGGTGGTACTGCTTCCACCTGGGTGGCCCAGGGGTCAGGACCTTGGTCAGGGAAATCCAAGCTAAAAGGGGAATTGAACGGTTATCCTCGTTGGAGGAGTTTATGGTCAAGTAATGCTGAGCAACAGCTGCGACTGTTAGAAGTAGGAGGAAAAGAGAGCAAAGAGTGTTTTTACTTCCCTTTAGTGCATTTTAAAGCCCTTTGTGTTTGAGTTTTCATTGACTCTTTCCTTCCTGCCACTGGATGGATGGTTGTTCTGTTTGGTAGTAGAGGAATTGTATTAGGCCACTGTAAAACCATTCCTAGTCAGTAAGAAAATTCAGGAAACCATTCAGTGTATGACAACAGTAAAACTCATTTCTTAAAAGGTGTCTGGATGACAGGTTGATTGTTTGC
This sequence comes from Odontophorus gujanensis, assembly GCA_013399175.1. Lineage (NCBI taxonomy): Eukaryota > Metazoa > Chordata > Aves > Galliformes > Odontophoridae > Odontophorus > Odontophorus gujanensis. The sequence continues at coordinate 349,978 of VXAB01009629.1, forward strand.
CTTCAGAGGTGAAAACTGTGGCCACTTACCACCTGCCCCACTCCACCAGAAACGCCACCATCCAGTTTATCCTCTCAGTGTAGTTATTTTAGAGAGGTCTTGCAATAGAGCAAAACCAACAAGGCTCTCAATGTGCATTCAGCATACAGAGCCAAAAAGAGCTTTCTGGTAGCATAATTAACACCCTCACCCCAAATAACATGAAGCACACCAGGAAGAGCACCGTGCTGTAGCATAGCAGTGCAGTACCTCGGGCTGTTTCCAAGCAGTATCAGTGAGCAAGCATTTTCCACAGCCCAGATATGCCAGCAGAGATTTGTAATCTAGACACAGCTCGTGTTTTAAAATGTTTTTCCACTATTTTGCTTTCATACTTGGATAATTCATAGTGCTGGTGGCACACTGTGGGAAGTAATCTGACCAAAGGGGAGATTCTTTTTTAGGGATTTCTGTGGGTAAAGGGCAAGCTTGAAATATGGAATGAGCTGAGTAGGTCAGAAGTCCAAGTTCTTGTGTGACTGCACTCGATAACCAAAGGGGATGCTACCCTCCCAGGAAAATACGTTTGCCTATTTTGTACCATAATGTAAAGCCAAGACCATCTGAAAGGACTAATAACTATTTGTAACAAATCTAGCTTCCTTTAGCAAAAGGAGTAAATAATTGTGTTTGAAACCATCACCCAAGCTTGTAATTTAAATACTGTAGCAAAAAATAAAAGTGTCCCAAAGAAAATGTATGATCTTCTCCGGGTACTGTGATTTCTAAATGTGTGAAAAGACTGAGAATATGTTCTGTGAAATTAAGTAAATGAGCAGCATCTCCAAAGAGAATTTCATGATCAAACCCAAACCAGGGGAATAGCTGAGGATAAAATGCATAAGGTTTGCATTGGATTTTAGTGTAATGCAAGTTCCTTGAGTTGCTTGGTTGGTTCATCTTTCTTTTACTAGCTAAATGAAAACCCAGCCTCCACACAGAGCAGTTTCTCCAGACCAGTGTGTTTAAAGTACTGAACTATTGCCTTACTGCACTGCTCTAAAAGAAGGTCTTGGATGTTAAGTTCCAGAAACACTGGGGCAGGTGACCTGGTTAGTGATCACAGCCCAGTCTGCTCTTTGAGTTCAAGTAAACTAAACTGACTCCAACACAATTCAAACCAGCCATCTCCTGTTTGCATCACTCAGCACTGCCTTTAGCAGCATTCCCATCCCTCAACACCACCAAATGAGGCCACCTGGAATCTTAGACTGGCTGAAAAAGTAGTGAAATCCTAATAAGTAATGAGTCATTTTTATTCATGTTGTTTTGGTTTTGTATTTTTAAATTGCTCTTCAGTGCCAGAAAGAGGAACAACTATAATGTGAAAGGAGAAAAGAGAAGAGAGTTCTGTAGAAATTCATTGGACCTTATGAGATAACATCTCATGTAGCTGCCCAAGGAAGCTTGAAGTATAAACTTTATTTAGTATAATATTTTAATGTTCGATTGCTTTTTAAGTTAAAAAAAAAAAAAAGTGTCATGTGTTTTTTAGATTTAACTTCTTTGAAGCTCTTTTTATCATTTGTGTTTTTCATTACTTTGGATTAAATGGCATGGTGATTCTTTGGCTTAATATGAGCTTAGGGTTCACTGTACTCAGCATTGTACAAAAATGGTGATCACCAGTAGATGCCTGCTTTGTTTTAGAGTTGCTCTGTGCTGGCTGAGATGTTACAGAGCTCCTGTTAGTGAATTTAAACCAGAGGTCTGATTCTGCCTTTGGGTTCATCCTGAACTTGTTTTTAATGGAAAAGAGGCTATAATCAAAAAACAAGTTAGAATTTAAAAAAATATTGAGACTGCACTGAAACATGCCCGAAGTTTCAAAGGCCATTCTACTACCTGATCCACAGAAGCAACACGGCGCTTCCTGTACGGCACTGCTGTGCTGCTCAGTACTCATTCTGCATCAGGAGTGGCAATGAGGGCAGGACTGCACAGGGATCAAGCTGCAGGAGTCCTCTGGGACTGTGAGAGCAGCAAGAAGACTTTCACACTGCTTTTCTGAGATTCAGTGTCCTATAGAAAGGATGCACCAAAAAGAGGAGGGCAAAAGGTTGGAATCATTAAGGATCTGAGCAGCAAACTTCAACTAGATAGAATGTCAGCATCTGCCAACATGGAAGTTAGCAATGTCACTCCAGAATATCTACAGTAAGTAGGAAGTAAGAGATGATTTGAAAGGAGAGAAACTTCTTTTTAAATCCATACACTGATAATTCCTAATGATTAATCAAAGCTCTGAGGTTTTAAATATGAGTTAATGATTAAAGGGAAAAAAAGCTTTTCAAGGTTCTACAAAAGTAAAGGCAGTGTATTATAGGCAAATGGCTGCAGAAAGAGTGTAATAAAGACCTCTAAGGTAAGAAAGTGAAAAAAAGTTGGTAAAGGGTGAGCAATATTTCTGATAATTATGTGAGTGTGGACTAGAAGAAAGTAGGGAACAGACCTTTAGCAGGATCTGTTGTGATAAAACAAACAGAAATGATTTCAAACTAAGAGAGTGAAGATTTAGACAGTCATAAGGAAGAATTTTTTTACAATAAGAGCAGTGAGGCACTGGTACAGACTGCCCACAGAGGCAGTGGATGTCCTGTACCTGGAGACATAAAAGGCCAGGCTGGATGGGGCTCTGAACAACCTGATGTAGTTGTAGATGACCCGGTCCATTGCAGGGGGATTGGAGTAGGTGGCTGCTGAGGGTCCCTTCCAACTCAGATGAGTCTATGATTCCATGTTCAGATTTTTTTTTTCCCAACCAGGTTTTATAGAAGAAAATTTAAAAAAAAAGAAAGAAAAGAAAAAGAAAAAGAAAAAACAAGCTAAAACAGTTCAATGAGCCAGGAAAGAGGGAAGAGGGGGAGTAATGGTTAAAATATCACAAGATTCTTTGCAGGACTCTCTTGGAATATTTCAGTGGTCTGTACAAGGTCATTCTGCAGACAGAAGCTTATAAATCCTGCTTCTGATCTCTTGCCTGGTCCTGGTGCCCACTAGGACAGCATGGGTTAGGGAAGATAAACTAGTACCCTGTTGTTCACATTGTCTTCGATTTCACACTTTGAGGACTTTGTTTAAAGATCTTTTTTATATTCTTACAAATTTTTGCATTGATTGTAAGAAACAAAATTAATTCAGGAGATGAATTTCCTTTCTTGTATGTAGCAATAAGACCAGAAGTCATCTCAGTGTACTTTTAGTACTTGATGTCATCACACCCACGGTAGCTGGTTGCTATTTACATGTATTGAAACAAATTGTATCAACAGACCACATGGGAATACAATGTAATTGCAGCTCCTGTAGTCAGGCTAGAAAGCTGGAGCTGCCCTCGGTGGCTGCGTGCTTTGCTGTCTGGCCCTTAGTGCTCACGCTCTGGTGAGTAGCAGGAAATCAACAACGCTCAGCAAAGCAGGCACGGTTGAGAAATCTGTTAAAAAAAATCAAGCCACAATCACACAGCTCCACTGGGCTTCATACAGTACCTGTCACTGTGCCACGAGTGGAAATCGCTCATGAAGAAACGCAGCAATGTGGAAAGAGGCAGCGGCCACCAGATCCTGCCTCCCAGCAGGAATGAAGCCTGGGGAGTGCAGAAGTGTTCTGACCGTGAAGTGAATGTTGCCATCACTGTCTGCAAATAAGAAAGATGAAAATAATTTCAAATGTTCTTGGCATCCCCCAAAATGCTTTTAATAACCTTCTTTGCCTTCCAACTTTTGTGTGGTTCAAAGCTCTCCCTTAGCTGAAGGCAAAGGAGGAAAATAAAGCAGAGGCTAAGCTTTTTTTGAAGAAAGTTGGAATGTACCACCTCTTATGTTTTTCTATAAATAGAACATTACTTTCCTGAGCCAATTCACTGCAGGGTAATAGCCATGATGTCAAAATAGATGGCCATTAGCAATAAGTAACTCATGTATTATAAAACAGCCTCATTAAAAAGAACCACCTATATCGATTCATGTAGTAGAGCACTGAAATAATATTTTCAGTGAACAGGATGGATTTTGCAGAACATTGCAAGCCTTGCACAGCCTGGCTGTGCTGCCCAATCTGTCTGGCACTGCTTATCCTTGCATGGCACCTTCCATAGCTGTGATGTCCTGGTGCAGAGAGGCCAGGGCGATGAGTCCTTCACCCCAGCAGCCATGCACTGGCTGTGAAGACCTGTGGGGTTTCAGCAGGATGCTCTCAAACAGCCTGTGTTTCTCTGTGCTCCCTGCAGCCAGAGGTCAGCTGGGAGGTTGGTCATACAAATGGTCTCGCACCCACACAAGCCTGGGGTAGTTACTCTCTCCTGCCTACTTGTAACCTTGACCGTGTGGCAGATGTTCTGGCAGCAGAACAAGCAGCGTCTTTCAGAGACACTGGGAGTACCCAGCACAGGAGAGGGTGCACAGTGTGTGCTGTGGCCCTTTCTAAAATATTTCAAAGTGATCACTATCCCGAGCACTCCCAACAATGTTTTAAGACTCTAATCTTGCTGATCTTCTTTAAGAAATACACAGCATAAAGCACTGAAGGCTTGAGGGTCCTGCACTAAAGGCATGGCTGAAACCACAAAAACTTGTAAAAAGTTTTCAATGGATGCAGCATTGCCGAGACTGCCTCAGGATTTCAAGATCACTCAAACACGAATAAGAAAGGCAAACTTGAAATAGTCCCTTTTTTGAAGGAAAAAAGGCTGTGCTCTGTGGCACTTCTTGTCAAAGAGCACTTAGCATCACAGACGTGAATTCTAATATGGTTAATGGATAACAGTAGGACAGACACAGGGTGAGTTTAAAATTCATTTTCTCCCAACTGTTTTCCTCAACGGTAGGGTTACATAGCAGACCACTTGCTTCTCAGTTCTTTATTTATATTCTTAACTATTTTATTTTTCTCCAACCTTCGTACCTAGTGGCTTTCTTTTTAACCATCAGGCTCAGTGCTTTTTTGTTGCAGCCAAGAAAAAACCTGTCTGTGGCTGAAAAAGGCTATAGTCATTCTTACAGGACAACCAAAAACACTGCTGTGAGGAAAGCAACTCAGTGTTCATGGCAAGAAGCCACTTGCATTCGAAAAGCTGCATGAATGCTTTATATGTTATTGTTGTGTGTTCACTTCATATTGTTTTCCTCAAGTATCTCCTTGACAAGATGAAGAAGTATTTTGCCTTAGATTCCCTCTAGGTATTAGCAACATTCTGTGTGGAGACCCATCTGAGCATCTTGACCCAGGGGAAATTGGAGGCATCCCACACAAGTCTTGACCAGGGGCTCAGAAACCACACTAAGATCAGAGGAATGTTGCAATAATTCTAACACTTCATCTTTCCATATTTTGAGTTACTCAGACAATGAGGAAGATTTCTTTGAAGTGATATCAAGATACTTCGATGTCATAACCCAATGCAAAAGAAGATTCCATCAAAGATGGAATATTTAAACGTATCTCTTGAGCTTTTGCTGTAGTAGGTGCATTCAATGGAATTGCTCTGCATCCCCAAATTCACTCTTGTCAATTAATCTGTTCTTAACCACTCTTCTGTTAGAGATCTGCCTCACAACCCCTGTGAAACAACAGCAGATAACAACTGTCATGTTGGGAAGGAACAAGGTTACATGAGGGAGCTAGATGAATGCTGTTCGTACTGCCAAGGAGGCAAATCCTGTGGTCCTTACTTGTGACAACATTCACTGACTTGAACAGAAATGGCACCAGGACAAGAGTAGTGGACAGTCTCTTGTTTCTTTATCTGCTGTTTATCCACAGTGGTTTTGCCAGAATAAGGGCTTTCCAATATCAGCACTGCAAGGGCAAGTGGAAAGGCATTCGTTTTCAGTATGCTGTACATCCCATAGCAGTTCGGGCTTATTGTCCAGTTGTAGTTTGATGATCTCTTTTCATTGGGCTCCAGAAATAGAATATAACTGATGCTGAGGGACATGGAGTTACATGAGTAAAAGCCACAAAATGAAAGTGCAACGAGAAGATGAATCAGCTGGTTTCCGAGGACTAATGGGCCCAGAAGTGAAACACAACATTTAATGAGTCTGCATGTAAAGCAGTGCACCAGTGTCAAAACGTCAGCTGTAAGCATGGTAGAAATGATACTGAACTAGTGACTGCAGTGGAGGAAAGGGATCAGGGCATAACAGTAACTCTGGAAACTGACTCAACTTGTTTTCAACGTCACTGAAGACACTTGATGAGTAGCTGACTTTGATATAAAATAGGTGTTTTGTGTTTGTCTATGGACACTGAGCTATCACTTTATATAGCACAGGTTTACTTCTTAGCCACCACATCCTGTTCCAACTTGCTAAACTGGGGAGAATGCTATTTGTGAAGAAATACAGCACAGCTGAGATGGAAGTGCTTCAAGTGATGATGTGGACTTGTAAGCTGGAAAAGAACAAAGGATTTTAGGAGACACAAAACTGGAACTTGGGAGACTGACTTAGTTGCCTGCTATCTGATGAATTTCTTACATGGTCTTAAGCACTTCGCTTAGTCCCGAGTTTTAGTACGTGCCTATGTGATGGGGAGAAATATTTTCTGATGCCCTCTGGCAATGCAGCAGTGAGTGGGGTCATGGTAAGTTTGTAAGTAGAATATTTCAGGCAGTATCACCAAATAATTAGTTACACTTCTGACTGAAATATTGTAACAACACAGGATACATTTGCAAAGAACTCTACATCTGAGGTAAAATAATGAAAAGAAAAAGAAAGAAAAGGAAAGGAAAAAAAACCCTCTTGTTTCTTTTTTGAATTTTCAAAGAATGTGATAGCTGCTTCAGAAAGGATGTAGGAAAGAAATATTTGACAATGCAAAGATATGCTTTAGTATCACTGCCACTTTTTGTGTTGAGCTGTTAGATGTCAAAACTGCACTTGGTTGTTTTTTTGTTTGTTTGTTTGTTTTGTGACTCTGTCAGCACTGTAATGACCATACTGAGAGATTTTACCACTATTTTAGGCAACTTGAGAGAAAAGAGTATAGAACTATAAATGGCTTTTGTGTCTTAGCATTTTCCTATGGGAGTAAGGAGTAAAAGCATTTGCTTGATGGATTTCAGTAGCTGGTATCTGCAGTACCCGGACTGCCTGTCCTTCCCAATTGACTCTATCTGCCATGGGACAAAGCTTTTAACCATCTCAGTATTACCAGTGGCATCTGAAAAACAAGCAGAATGTGAGCAATATGACCAGGCAAATTGTGAGTCTTCACACTACAGCTTTTGAAAGGGAATATAGAAAAATCCATCTCCAGTACTATCAGCATTCATACAGGTTAAGATTTCTGCTGCTCTGTTACTCCCTGTAGTGACAGTGGGGCCCTAGTAATTTAAATATATTTGTGATTTAGATTCTCTGGATCATCATAAGATATTCATTGAAAACACTGAAGATAAGATAGAGATAAAATAGATTGGATGATATAAAGGACAAGGTGAGCCCAATAAAGGAATGGCTTCTGATCCAAACACAGAGAATTTACCATTCTTTTGAAGTCCTTGGTAAATCTATTTGTGATATTTACTTATCTTTGTTTTCACAATAGAAGTTACTGTTGAATATTAAAAAAATATATGCTACAGTTATTCAAAATCTGTTATCATATAATACAGTACCTTTTGCAATAGCTGGCTGTTTTGGTTTAAGCCACTGAGGGGTTGCTTGCCTAAATTCTCACATCTTTTTCCACTAGTGCATGTCTATTGGTGCACTTGATATTTGAGGTTTGAAGGCTCTGGAACCAATAGTTTCGAGCATTTCCATATAAACAATGCAAAAGAGCAGCTTCAGTATTATTTCAGTCAGCATGTTTTCAAATTGGAATGAGAAAGAAATTAATGTCTGGAACAAAAACTTATTAAGGGCTCCATTATGCAAAACTATCAGTGAAAGCTCACAGAATTATTTTTATAAATGAGTGACTATACTTCCAAAACTGTACTTTTCTCACTTGTTGGGTTTCTATTGCTTCTTATGACATTGCTGAAGGTTGCAGCTTTCCCATATTTTGCTCTCTGTATGCACTAAGGACAGTTGGGCCTTTCTTTAGAGAGCTAGTGGTGAGTTTCTGTGCTCCAGAGCAGCCATCTCCATCAGCACATCTCTGTTGTAGATGTTAGCTATGAAACTGCCCCTAACTGCAGGAGGATTCATGTGTCTTGCCCTCTGCTGCTGTGCATTGTTCCATCTACAAGTAATTTTCTGGTGGGCTTTTGTGCAGGAGGCCAAGGTTGCAGCTTTTGCTGATCTCTTTCTAAACATATACTCCAGTAGTGGCAGAGAAGAACAATGCCATTGTAGCCACTTAGCAAGACTTAAAAGGAATTGGGTCGCAAGAGGCAGGTAAGGCACTGCTGTGTGCTCACTTTGGGACTCATGCATGTTGATGTATGAACTCATTCAGTTGATGCTGGAAGTATTGAATAGAGAGGAGCCAGCATTTAATGCTGCCCATCTCTATCGCTCACGGGCAAACCAGAAATGAACACGATAGATGAATGATCCTATCAGTCTTCATGAGCTGAGGTACTCATCTGAGCTCGCCTCTTTCCAGCTCTTGTCTCCATTTCCAAAGGCATGGGTATGTAAATGGTTAAAAACAAAACCAGACCAAAACAACAAACAAACAAAACTTCAGTAAGGGGCGGAAATGTGTAGGTCATGTGATCAGATGAAAATAGGTTGTATGATTGAAATTTTCCTTGTAAAGGAATGCTCACTGCTGCCAGTTTACTCAAAATGTATTGAGGAGAGAAAGAGAGATGTAACTACTGTCCATTTTTCAGGCCGTTTCTTGTTTCTCATTGGATCTTTATTTCTAATATCTCATTCTGGAAAAAAAAAATATCAAAAATCAGACTCCTGCAGCAGCTGTTTCTGCAAGAAATATTGGCTTTTTCATGAAATGTACTGATAGCCTAACCTTTTCATTATTCCAGGCCTCACGTTATCGTTAAAATCTTATTTGCTTCTTTCTGAGTTTTCCTCCTCAGGGACAGTTTGATTTAGATCTACTGCAAATTTCCATTGTAACTATATTGTAAGTTCAAAATCAGCTCCAAATGAACAAATTATTGCCCCATACCTGCATTTGGCCCAACTTGCACTAGTGTAATGCAAATTGTAGGGCAGCCTTCTCACAAAATATTTTGCAAACTCATTGGCAGTGATCAAGTACTCTAATCTTTGTATCCTTTCTAAGGTTACATGAAGGACTTCGAGCACTGCAGTAAGATGAGTGCTAATGCATCACTTCAAGTGAGCAGTTTCATAAGCAGAACCTGTTGCAGAGGAGACACTTAGTTAATACCTGAGACTTGCATCCATGCATTGAGTAGCAAATGTGAAAAGAATATTGAATAGCTTCCCAGTGACTGCATGAACAGGAATCCTTAAGGACAACAGGATATGCTAATGTAATTAAAGAAAATACATAGGTACCGAAAGTCCAAATCATAAAGTACAAGCAGGCTTATTAAGGCACTGACCTTACAACTTTAATAAATAGTGCTCTTCAGAAAAGCTGCAACAGAGCTGCACTACTTTTAAGATTTGCAGTTCCGGCCAAACTAGAATGTTTTGAGTGTTTGCTATTTTCTTCTAAAACATCATCAGAACTAAGTGGGAAAAAGCCTTCTGACTCTGTCACAACATCATCCCTAGCTATAGCTAAGCCAGATGTTGATATTCTCACTGTTGTTCTTGCCCAGGAAGTCCTGCATGGATTTGCTACTGATGATCTTCTAATCTTGAAGTTATTCATTTTATTACTCTTATAACTGGTGCTTAAAGCATAAGGTGTCATATGTTTGGCAGTGCAAGAGGTTTCTGTACTTGATACCATGAGGCTTCTCTGTGTGTTCCACTTCTTGTATATCCTACATCTCTGTAAAGCAGAGCCACTGAGTACACAGACAGATTTTGTTCTCCCTGCTCCCACCTCCCAGATACCTACAGGGAATAACATCTCAAGAGTAACCTCAAGCTCCATCTTTCTGACCCACAAAGGTGCTTCCTTTCCCTCTTACTCTTGCAATGCAGTCCTCTATAGGAATTTCATTCCCTACAGAGTAGACACTATGGTTTGACACCAATATGAATTTACTTCAAACAATCTCATCTTTTTCACTAAAATGCCAACTGAAAGAATTCCATACCCTGATGCTATAACTTTCCTGTTAAAGCTTTCTCTGGCTTGCTGTTCTGAAGTACGTTGTCTTTCTAGTTCAGAAATTGGAAAGCAACGTGACAGCTCCTAATTCCTTCTCATGACAGTGGCATGCTGATATTACTGTGTTTTTTTTCACTTTGAGGTGGGCTAGCAAGAGAGACTGGAGATGTATTTTAACAGTAGATTTTAATTTTGCTCAATTTGTTTTCTTCATGCTGGCCGGGTAATTCAATTTGTTGTTGACCTAATTCCAGTTGCAAAAGATTAGACTATTCATTCTCACAGAAGTTTTATCCTTTGGCCCTTAAGATAATTAGACTTTTTGAAAATATTTGCTACAGATCATTAATAAATGTTATAACATTTTGCTAACTGAGTTCCTTGTTTCATATGAAAATATTTTGTTTGTCCATAGCCTTGATGATGAGTCCTTTTTAATTGTAGGGCGTAATTGCTACAAGGAAGGGCGACACCAAAATTCAGCGGTGAACTAGTTTTTGATCAGCATGCCACATGACACTGTTGTCACAGATCCTGTGGATTCATTGCATGCTTCTTTCCCTCCAGCAATAATGAGGCAAATGCATTCTCTGTAATTAGAGATTTGGAACTTGTGTTGTGTAATTGGTTCTGCTACACTGAGCAGAATGACTGTCCTTTTTAAAAAGCAGATGAAGACAGAAAAACAAGTTAACTGAGTGATCTGTGTAGTGTCCTGCCTGTCCTGCCATCCCCTCTAGGTGTCTGACTCTTGCTTGCTTACTTCCTCTCTGCAGCCCTAGGAGGAGCAATCAGTCAGTTCCTGCAAAGTTTTTCAAAGCAGTTTGTCTGACTTCTAGTAGATTTCTGGCGAGGACCTGGATCCAATTTACCTTGAACAAGAGCTGTCAGGGAGATGGCTATGACTTTTCTGGTTCCACCTTTCATGGGAATTCACCCTGGCTCCATCAGTGTGTGACTAATTTTCTGGACAAGTGAACTGTCATTAGCCTCTGGTGTAGGTAAGGAAAACTAAATTGTTACTGGTTATGTATTCCAGTGGACTTATGGTAATTTCAGCAGTATTTGATAGTACTTGGGATCTGGGTGCATATCCAAGGTGTTGCTGCTTGGCTAGAAGTTTGGAGGACTCTTGGACGTATGTTTAAAGTGCCTCTGGTAGGTTTCTAGGGTGGCAAAATCAGCAGAGCAGCATTCCTGGAGCTGCCTGGTGATTAACAATGAGGGCTGTAATAACACGTTCACCATAAACATTTCTGCTGTTTTTCCTCCCAGGCATGTATTGCAAAAGAGTCCATGGAGATCTCTGTGCCATTCCTACCCAGCAGAGCCCGCGGCCGCTCTGCCTGGCTGCCAAGGGAGCTGCAGGGATGCAGGGAGAGGTAACTGGCTTGCCAGGGGAGCTGGCTCAGCCTTGAGAAAGCAAGCAGGCCCAGGGGAGTGGGAGGGAACAAAGTGGAAAACATTGTAGATACAGTTTTTGGATTCACATGAGAGAGTGGCTCCTTGTGGGCTTTATTTGTAAGGGTTTTCAGAAATATCCTGTTCGCCACCCAGAATGCTGCTAAGTAATTACGAAATGTTAACTGCAATTTCATTTATGCAATCTGATGTTTCTGGGACACTGGTGATCAGAGCTGAAGACTTTCCCTTTGCGTTGTATTTTCAGAACTTTTTGCTTCATCCCAGGCCAAACAGTATTTTCGTAGTCTCAACTAATGTATGTATATCCTTACTAGAATCTGACTTCATTTTACTTTATAAAAATATTCTATCCCTTGGAATAGAGACAGAAATGTATGTCATGCATAGGAGTATTACATAGTTATTTGCAACTAAAATGTTGAACTTCCAGTATCTGAAAGTAGTTGTGTAGAATCCAAATGAATTCTTGTTGATTTGTGGCCACATCAAAGCGAGGAGTTGCCCTTTCCCTCCATGTCCATCAGCAGTGCAGTGTGGAATACAGGTAATTGCTTGAGGGCATGTGGTGATGTTCTGTCTCTAATGTGGCATCCTGGGTGCTCCAGAGAGAATGCAAAGAGAAAGCAAATTAGAAGAGAACACAAATGGAGGATGGGGTGAGAAGGAGTGAACTCTGGGCACAGCTGGATGACTTCCAGGATCTGTAGTAAGATGGAGTGGAAAGCTAGGGATGATCTGGTTTAAGCAAGAGGTCAGGTACAAAAGCTGTGCCTTCTCACTGTGCTTAGGCTGATTGCACGGACATTCATCTTCAGCCTTATTTTTGGGAGAAGTTGTTATTTTCATACTCCTTCCTTCCCTCATCTCAGCTGCCTCTCCAAGAGAGAGAATGAGGTATGCATATGGGTTGATGCTCTGAAAGGGATGAGTACTGAGAACTCAGACAAAAGAAAGCTAATCATAATCTCAGAGACAAATGATAAGGAGTGAAACATTTAGTTTTAAGCAGACTTGAGCACTACAAAACCAAACTAGAATTCTACAGCAGACCACATAGTGAAGCATGCAGATGGGTCTGGAATATCTCCAGAGAAGGACACTCCACAGCCTCTCTAGGGAGCTTGTTCCAGTGCTCTGACACCCTCGCAGTAATGAAATTCTTCTTTGTGTTGGTGTGGAACTTCCTGTGTTCCAGTTTCTGCCCATTGTCCCTTGTTTCGTCACAGCGCACCACCAAGAAGAATCCAACCCCATCAACTTGATTCTCACATTTCAGTTATTTATAAACAGTGATGAGATCCCCTCTCAGTCTTCTCCAGGATGAACAGACCCAGGTCTCTCAGCCTTTCCTCATGAGGGAAATGCTCCAGGCCCTTAATCATCTTCGTTGCCTTCCACTGAATTCTTTTCCTGTTCTCTTCCTGCTTACACTGAAAGCAGAACAGCACCGTGGGCCTGTCCCTTGGAATGGACACAAATTCTGGACAAGCATACACTGACTCAAGCACAGCTCAGCAGTGCAAGTGAGAGAAAAATCATCCACCACTGAGCGGTGCAACCTGCCAGTGCTGCGGGCTGCTCAGGTACTGCAGGGCCTGCTACTGCATTCCCCACACAGCCTAGGCCACAAGCAAGGTGGAGTGCCTCATTCAGCATGGCTGGTGGCTGCCACTATAGCAGAGCTGCACCAAGCTTCTTTGGTTCACCCAGCGTGCATTGTCATTGGGCATAGAATGTGGGAAAGGACTCAAGCATTAATAAGAGCAGATTTGGTCCACATCTTGCGGGCACAATAGCTGATAAGAGCACAGGGCTGTTCCTCAGATCTAAGTGATGCTGAGCAGTTTCTCTGCTCCAGGTTTGCAATGAAAAAATCCATGCTCTCCAAAGCAGCTCATTAATGCTTGAGAGTAACCTTCAGGTTATCTGTAATACTCTCTGAACCAGACATGCAAGTTTAGCATCTGTTTTTAACTGGTAATTGTGCAGTACAGTGAGTATCTATGGCCTGCTTTCAGAGGTGACTTACATGCCTAAATCCTAATGAGTTATTTTTAAGCTAGAATGTCCTAGTTTCAGCTTCAGGTTCACCTACTGGACCTTGTTATCTGTTCTTAGAGGAAAGATTGGTCATTTCTAATAAAACGAAAATAGAGGGCAAGAAGGACAATTAGAACTCTCAGGGTTTACCAAGGGCATGGAACCATTATAAGAGTTAAGAAAGTGATCATTAGAGATAACATTTCCTCTTCTGGGAGGTATTGCTGTTAGGTATACAATGAAATGGAACAGGCTCTGCCTTCAGGCCCATGAAAGAGCCTTTACTTTTGTTTAAGTGATGTGTTGTTTTTAAACAGGGCATAGTGTGCTGCCCTTAACTTGGTTTCATGCCTCTTTTGTGCTTTCATTGCCCCAGGCTGAACGGTTTCAGCATTACATGCTTCCTGTGATTTGGAATCTGACCATACTGCTCCAGGTTACCTGCCCAGCAGAGGAAGAATCTGCAGTGGTTCCTGCTACCCAGCCCCTGGGTGCTTCATCTCCACCTGAGATCTTCTGTAAATGTAAAAGCCTCCTGTGGATGAACCTATAATGACCCTGATGTGGTGGGCAGCGAAATGTTACCGCTCTGTACTGCTAAATGCATAGCTCCAGCTCGTTGTTCTCTTCCTCATTTGGGCAAATTAACTTCCCCTGCAGCTTTCATTTTCCTCTGGCAGATGTGCTAACAGCCTTTCATTGTGCCCCCATCAACTTCATGGCTACTGGTGTGCCCACTACTAAACTTGCACCTGGATTTGAGAACTTGGGAGCTAAAGCCCAGGCAGAGCTGTGAGGGAATTCTCTGCTGTAGAGGGGATAGGACTGTAGAATATTGTTAGTGGTAAACATTTCAGACATAAAGATTTATTTAGTGGCATGGTACTTCTGATGAGGATGAGTGTATGAACAGAAGTTAATTTGTCATTGTGGCTGAATGGCGCAAAAAAATGTGGTCCCACGGTGTCATGGTTTTATGATTTTTGGTACTGGTATTCCACATCATAACATCATGCAGTGCATTTAGAGTTAAAGAGTTAATGCTCCAGCTCCATGGATCATCGATAGTTCCAGGTATACCTGTCTCAGAAGAGAAGAAGAACTACATTCCCCAGGGGACTTTGCGATGCTTTGCGTTCTTACGTATTTACGCTTAGAGGGGGAGATAAAAACTGTCTGTGGTCACGGGACGCTCTCTTTCCTTTGGGATCGACTCAGCAGTGGGTGCTCGCTGCCGTCTCGCCTTCAGCGTTAGCGTAAGGCCTTCGGTTTATCGGACACTCTCTCTTGCTCATTTTATTTGATTTATTAGCTTTAATTCCAATTATATTGTATTATAGTGTGTTATTTTGCTTTCCGATATCTATTCAGTAAATTAGCTTTCCTCCTCAGATCGTTGCCGCTGTTTTGTTTCTAGGCCCATCTCCCTTTTCCCTTTTCCCTTTCCCCTTCCCCTTTCCTGGGGCGTGGGTCCTTCCTGGGGCGTGGGTCCGTGGGCCCCCCACACCAATCGTCACGGAACCGGGCCGAACCTGCCCGTAAACCGTTGACACACGGGTATAGCAGAATTGATAACAAGCCAAAGAACAGCAACATCAGGAAATGCACAGCTTGCTGTAAAAATAATGCCTACAAGAGAGGACATAAACCAGACAAGGTGCTCAGCCTTCCACCAAGTCAGTGTCAGGGGAGGTAAGCTGTGTACAGCTCCACTGCAAAACAGCAGGAGAGTTGGAGAACACACTTACCCTGACCACTAGTAGAGAGTTTTTTGGTTAAAATATTCCCATTTTTCTCCCACTGTGAGGACAAACAGGTAGATGTGTGGGCATGTATGAGAGAGCTGAGGCAACAACTCATAGCCTCAGTATGCTGAAGCTCCGTGCATACAGAATCATCCTGATTTCAAAAGAGAATAATTAAACTGGTAGGTAGAGGAATGCCATCAGGATTAACACAACTTAAGGCACGTGCTCAGTGAGACAGAGAGAAATATTTCTTTAAATGTTTGTTTTGGTTTTAAAACCTTTATGTTTTAATAAAGGAAATATCTGAATATATTTTAAAGTTTCTAAAGGAGATTTGAAAGGGAAAATACCTCAGATTCTGACATTTAAATGAGTGATAACCTCTCCCTTTAGGCTTAAGTGCCCATGTTTCAGAATTCGTTCATCAGTTCAGAACATTGGGCAGTTTGACTCTTACAGAAAATTAGCAATTCACCTTTTTTCCTGTTCCATACAATACCAAGGGAACTGATTTGTAAGTCAGCCTTGCCTCTAGTGGCTGTTTTCACACTCCTGATGGTGAAAGCCCTGTATCACCTCCCCTTCTAGAAATGCTACTTTCGAAAATATTTATGCTACGTAAAGTAGAAAGTTATATGAAGCTACTGCTTGTGTTTTGCAGTTTTGGAAACAGTCAAGTTTCAACTTGTTTCTAACACCATTAAAACTGTATTTGTTCTTTTTTTTTTACTTCTCTAGCAACTTCTGAAAAAAGGAACTTAGTTTTGTGAAGTAGAATTAATACAAACCACACTGAACAGTTACAAAGACCCTTTGCCTGCTTATTAATATATATATTATTATATCATATTATATTATATTATATTATATTATATTATATTATTATATATATTAATATGTATATATATAAATTTAGCTATTTAGTTCACCAGTAAATGGCAGCTGGCAGCAATCCCCGAGTGTAGAAAAACATACAACTCACTAGAGGGAGCTCAGGCATTGCTTCTGAGCTTAGCAAGGAGCTGCTCTATATCAGCCTACCACTTGCGTCACGTTTTGTAAAGCTTTCATGTCGATCGAGTTTCTGTGTGGGCAACTGCAAACTCTGTATCAGGAGAAGCACACAGCTTTCAACTGGAGATAACTTGTAAAAGACTGAACTGGAGTAGGGAGGTGTCAAATTTTAATTTTAATTTGTTTGCATGCCAGAATCAGTAGCTATTACCAGAATACGTTTTTTTCCAAATCATAAAGATGGGTCAGAAGTGGTATGTTTCCATCCTTGCCTGCCTCTCCTCTCCTCATGAGTTCATTCACATCTTCAGATGCACATATTTCTGCAGGTCCCACTCCCACAAACTGGTGTACTACCCCAGATCTTCTATCTTCCTGTCATCGTAACTCCCCAAGATTCCAACATTTGCCTTTGCCCACCTACTGCATGCCCTCAACCTAAGCCACTCACCTACATAGAGCACATCAGATTTCACCAACTCTTGGTGTTTTATTTTATCCTCTCCCCTTATATTTTCTTTTTCTACCATGCTGAGCTGCAAGTGCAGGGTGCTGTGCCACCTGGCTTGCTGCTGCTGGCAGTTTGAGCAGAGCATTTGAAGGCACCAGGTGTAGCATTGAGGTTCTGTTGACTGGCTGTAATTGCTGTTGTGAAAGAGCTTATCTAACGTTCAGGAAGTTACTAATGAGCAAACACTTTTATAAATATACTTCTCTGGTGGCCAGGTTATCAAACATCAGGCAGTCCATCCTCCCCTCTCAAAGTAGCTGTTGACACTGAAGTATTTATTCCTCTTCAGATAAGAGCTGGCACAATGAAGACTTTGAATCTGCTCCTGTAGATACATGTTTTTTTCCTCTAAAAAACCCTCGTGAAAATTGTTTGTGTGCCACATCTTGAGAGTTTCTTTGTTGGAGGAATTAGAAAAGTCATCTTAACCATCTAGGGTAGTTGTAGGCACCATGTTCTACAGGAGGAGATAAGAGAATATCAGACTGGGGACTCAGACCTTTACCCACTCTGCACGTTCAGCTGTACAGAGAAAATAGCATGGTCAGCTCATTATTTTCCAAGAGTCAAACAAGTTTTTATAGGTGACAAGATAAGACGGTGTTGCTGAAGTAAAGCCTTAAATAACTGATTCTCGGCCCAGTTAGGGTACACTGAAGCCATCCCAGAAATTCAGAAAAGAGGACAGAGTTGTCTCTGTGTTGGTACGTGAGGTTCCACTGTGACATAAGCCAATGCTGGGCTCTAGGCAGGCTTTGCAGACAGTCAGCTGGGGGTGCTGGAAGTATATCAAGAATGACAAAGTATGTACCACTGCAGGTGCTCCCTGCACTGAGGGACCATTTGGTTCTTCAGTATTTCTCAGAGTTCAGTAGCTGGCCCTGCGTGCTGCTAGCTGTCCAGCTCGATAAAATGAGTGGAATTTGCTGCCTCGGTGCTTCTGTTCTTTCCATCCTCATAGTAAATGCTACTAAATCTAAACTCAGCCTGTGGTACAACAGTGGTCTGAAGGCTAACTTTCTGCTTTCTACAGATTGAACAAAAGGAAATAGTTTATCATTCTTGTGGCAATTTTCAGAAAACTTCCTTGGTAGGACAAAATCTCCAAGCTGCAGACTTTGGAAAATGCGCCCCATTCTAACATTACAGGCACCAGAAATCCATTGGGATCTCTTCTATAAGGAAGATGGGATACATTTTAGCTTTGCCCATGTTATAGAAATCTAAATTCAACTAGAGCAATCCTGTGAGAAGTTTGGCTGGGATTTGCAAAGCTGTTAACAGTAGCTGCACAGGAGACACAGAAAAAAGTACCTTTGAACCACTGCTTCCCACTCCTGTTTCAGCAGAGAAATACCTCTTCAGATTCAGTGGCCAAGAGCTACAAGGTTCTTAAGAACAGTTAACACCTGTGCAGTTCAGATATGTTTTATAAATGCAACAAAAATGAGGCATTGTGCTTTTGCCAGTGTGTAAAACTGGACAACCCAAGTCCTTCTTTGCATGAAAGTAAACTACACAAACCCAAAGAAGAAAAATATTTGTGGATACTCGGTGTGAACACTGACACAGCATTCAAATGCACTGAACAGAGAGAGGCACGTGGGTGTGTGGCCTGCCCTGGCTGGCCACCAAACAGTTCTGTAGGCAACTGAAGGCAGAAAACCACAATGCATGACTGAGGAGCTGTCTGTTCGTGCCTGCAAGCAGATCTAGCTAATTAGTGCAAATATGTATTTCTCTCTATAATGACATTGCTTAAGTGAGATACAAGAAACATCAAGTTTTAAAGACTATTTAGAACCTGTTGTTGCATTCATGAAGTAGTTGAGGGAAAGGTGGCATGAGAAGCTTACAATTCACTCCACTGCTGCAGACTGCAGATGATAAAGAGCAGATGAGCGGCGCAGTCCATCTGCTCTCTTGTGCAGCACCACATTGCACACACAGTGTCCTGGTATTCTGCTCTGCATACTGGCAAGTGCAGTTCCAGGTGCCCTATCCACTGGTGCTTACCAAATCTCTGCCCTCACCCTCCTACCAAATCCTTTGCTGTGAGGGTTAAGGGGTGTCAGCCATGTTTGCTCAGGTGCGCAGCTCTATCGTACTCAAAGTCCTTCACGCTGTCCCTAGAAGTCACACCCTCAGGTATTTGCAAAGTGTTTTCCTGCCTCTGTAGCTATATTTATCTTAATAATATAGATGTGTTTGATTTTTCCTGATAGGAGTCTCCACCCTTCTGGCTAATTCATTATTTTCTGGATTATTTCCTTGGAACGATCTGCAATTTATTCATATATTCATTGTAGTGAAGCAGCTGAACCAGAACACAATGTTTTAAATTAGACTTCCAAACATTGACAGCGGTGTATTTCCTTCTCTGTGATCTCATGATTCTGCATAGCTAATATCTCCCACACTTGGCATTCACCAGGCAAAGCTTTTGTTCCTGTCTGTCTCAGCACAACTACCTTTCATGCTTTAACTTCCCACCGAATGTCTGAAACTCAGATTGCTTCTTCAATACAGTCTGCGTTTTCTGAACCGTTTCAATTTGTCATTTCTTAGCTGCCTTTGGAGTCCAACTTTGGGAGCTGGACTAGATGACCTTTAGAGGTCCCTTCCAACTCAAATGATCCTATGATTCCATGAATTATTTCTGTGCACCTACAGGAGGTATTGTTAAGTGCTTGCCTTATGGCCACTTTTCAAACATTTAACTGGGGCCACCAAAATGAGTGGTGAGATGTCAGATAGGGCAGAGCCTTGCCACACCTACCAAGAGCACCATCTTTTAGCTATTTTTCTCTGAAATATCATGTGGCCACTTTTATTGTATGGTGTTCTGATGCAAGTTTGGTTGTTGTTCAGTGTTATCAGAAAAATGTGTTTTTCCCCTATGCTTTCTTGTTTGTTCTCCATAAAAGAAATGTGGAGTGTGACTGCAATACTGTGAGTTCATCAATCTTTTCATTCCTGCACACATTTCAGGTTCAGTCTGAGAAACTGCAGGACGTGATGAATGACCCCTGCTCAACCTCTATGGATCGAGCTGGCATTTATTTATTCTTCTAAGATATTGCTTAGAGTTGTGTATGATTGGGAAAGGGTATATGCACAGCCCATAAACAAAAAAGGAGGGGGTCTGCAGGTGTCATAAATTCCCATCTGCTCTTTTGCTCCAGATTTAGAAATAAGTAAAATAGGCAGAAATAACATTGCTCAGTAGCTATTACTTGGCTGAATACATGTATGTATGTGTACTACATATGCATTAATTTTAAAAGGTGTGAAGCATTTTAGAGTACTTGGCTTTCCTTCCCCATTGCTGAATTTCAATGTTTGCATCCATTCTACTTTTTTCTTAAATTATTATTTATTTATTTTTATTTTTTGGTCTTTAATATCATAAAATTGGTTTACTAGAAAATAGAATATTACCAAACACGTGGGAAACAACTCCCTGCTGAACCAAATTTAAGAAATGCAGTTCTTAATTTCAAGCTTTTCTTTTTTTCAGGAGTTGCACTCAATGTTCCTTCCAGGTCCTTTCCATCTCTGGATATTCCGAGATTCTATCATTTTTTCTCCCATTCTAAGTGATTTGGTTTATTACAAATGCAAAAGCTCTGTATGGTGTGGCTTTTTGAAGCATCTGATTATAAAGTCATATTCCTCATACACTGAGGATAAGAAACACTGCGGCACTGAGAAGCGTGGGCTTTGTTCCAGGAACATTTGTTCTCACAGGCTTGCAGTGCTGAGTAACTGCAGCTGGTATGTAGGTGCCCACCTTTCTTTTTTATTCCACATAGATTCACCACACATTTTTTCATACTCTGCAATGAATGAATTATCCACGCATTATTAGATAGCCTTATTTCCCAACACCTCTGCCTAATCCTATGCTCTTCTCTTCTTGCATCCTGTGGTAACTTTGTAGTGATGCAACTCAGAGATCTTATTTAATTCTTGGGGGTATGATACAATTGCAGTGATGGGTTTTTAAAAGCATTGCCTTCAACCAGCATTGTGCAATTGATAGCATATTGCATTCTTTCTGCTACCTTATTGTTGAAGTGATGGAACAGTGTCATCATTTTCCACTCTAATAAACAAAACACATCCTGAAGTTATGACTGCGTAGGAGAAATTTAACCCTGGACTGGTGTCCGTGGAGTATATAAATATTAAAAGCAAGGATTTTCTCAGGACACCAACAGCACCAAATGAAGAGCCACACAAGTGCCATTGTGAATGCCTGCAGACTCAGTTCCAGCTGAAGGATCTATGTGGAACAGGAGAAGCTAGCAGAGGGAGGCATGCCCCTTTTTACTGAAAGGATTGGAAAAAATATGGCTTGCCTGGGTGCCCAAGTGTGCTTCTTGGTCGCAAAGAAATTGGCAGGGCCCTCTAGCGATCGAAGTTATTTTAGACTCAGGCAGTCTGGTTTAAAGATGCCTCCACTGAATTACTTTTAAATCTTTAAACATCTGTGCACACATGATTATTAAACAATTTATATATATATATGTGTGTGTGTGTACCTTCAAATCTGAAAACACAAGATTTAAAAAGAAACAGCAATGTATTTTTATGAGCTTCTAAGGCTGATCCAGGTGGGAGCCTCCCTTGGGGAGCAGTAGCTGGCAGCAGATCTGGCATTTCTTGTCTTTTTATTGGACACGGGCAAACTGTAAGCCATCCCACAGCTTTCCCACAGAATAATTTTTGCAATCCTGTGCTGGCGACACCAACTAGGGAGACAGGTTAACCTTTGCCTTTAGTCAAGAGTGCTGTAAGCCTTCCATGTAAAAGCAGAGCCTTGACATTCCCTTGATGTTTGCTATTTTGAAACCTACCTGCCTACTTCTCAGTTCCAAGGTCAGGATTGTAAACTGCCTTAGAGACTTTGCTTTTTGGTCTTCTTTTTACACAGGTACTGGAGTGAAACTGGGTTTACCTACAGACAGAAGAATTCTTCCACTTGCCAGCCACATGTGTCTGTCAAGAAAAAAGAGGAGTTGGAGTAGTCATTATGAAATTTTATGCAACCCAAGTAACAGCTTTGCCTTGTGTTTTTATGTTTCTCTCATTGCTTTTCAGGTGTCCCTCTGCAGCTGTACAGGTCTGATTTCCTGCTTGCATAAGCTGCAATTTATATGAATTATTTTGCTCCAGTAGATGTGTTTTAAAGAAATATTGCTGACACTGAAAGAGTAGAGGATATCTTGAGAGTTGTGTCTTGCTAAACAGGGTCATTTTGCCTGCTTTGGTTTAACATTTCAGACCCTGAGAGGGTCCTCAGCTCTGCATACAAGCCCGCACCACCAAGCCACTGTCCAGCAATGCAATGCAGGCTTTATTAACTGCATATGGCCCAAGGAAGCTTGTGCAGCCCCGACTCTTCACAGATAGTCCCATCAGAATTGTAGATTTATAAATTGCTTTGGTTATTTGGAGGTGAGAGGAGACAAGATGTGAAAGAGGCATGATGGAAACGAGGAAGGAGAGAAGGCAAGAGAGAAAGAAAGGCAAGTTTCTGGAGCAATGGGCTGAAGAAAGCTCACTGAAGATCCTAGCCAGCCCTGAGAGCTGAGTCAGAGCCTCACACAATTTTGCAGATTCTTTACAATCCCCTGTTACTGAACAATTCTATAAGTTGAACTAAAGTTTGGAGAAAAAATAATTTTTGTTTACTTCAAGCTTGGGGAAAAAAAAAATCTTTCTCTTACTGCTGTAATATCTTTTCAAAACTTTAGCAAAGGAGAAGAGTGGAAGACCAAAGACAGTGTCTTCAAAGAAAAATTAAGGCTAAGAAGTTGCTCAGAGGAGTTCAGTAGTATTAAGAGCCAAGCTGGAAGTTATCCCAGTGTGTAGGAAGGACGAGATGATAGTGAGAAGCCAGCTCACCCAATGAGATGTTCAGTGACCTCAAACAAGAACTGGTTTTGCAGGGTTGCTCTGTAAATCAGATCAACAAAATGATGTAGATTAATAAAGAATACAAAACCCATCTTTGTCCTTCCCTCCTCCCCTTCTCTTGTTTTTTGTTAGACTGAGTTGTTTCATTGACACAGCTGATAGCGTAGGCCTACAAACTACAGCATCAGCACAACCCAAGGAGTAGAGCCAGTGCTTGGAGTAAGGATTTCCCGTGCCTCAGGAGATGGAGTGTTCAAAATGTATTCAGGAAAGATGTCAATCTTCACCACAAATC
Source organism: Odontophorus gujanensis (assembly GCA_013399175.1). Classification (NCBI taxonomy): domain Eukaryota; kingdom Metazoa; phylum Chordata; class Aves; order Galliformes; family Odontophoridae; genus Odontophorus; species Odontophorus gujanensis. The sequence goes on from VXAB01009629.1 coordinate 373,154, forward strand.
CAACATGAGAAAAAGACAAAACAGAAAGAGCCTTGGAGGTAAAACTGGCAACGAGCTGAATGTGCACCAGCAATGGGAAACTCATGGAGAACAGGCAAATGTTTGGGCATGTAGGAATGGGGATCAATTCTGGCACACTGCATCACCTTTTAAATCAATTTAGACCTGGGAAAGTTAACATGGGGCTTAGCAATGGACACTGGGTTTCAAGAAAAATGTAAACCAGCTGCAGAGAGTTGGGAAAACAACAAGCAAGGTAGATGTGTGGAATGAGCTGTGAGGAAAGATGAAAAGAATATGTGCTTTTCATCTAGGGAGAGCTGGAGAGATGCTTGAAAGTTTCCAGCTTAGCAGCACTTTTTACCTATACACTCCTCAGGAATGAAATCTTAAGATCTGTCCTCTAAGAAGAGGAATCATAGGATATTCTGAGTTGGAAGGGACCAAGAAGGATCACTGAGTCCAAATCCACAAGGACTATCCAAAAATCGGAGCAGGGGCTGAACTGAGAGGATGTAGAGTTCTAGCTTTGTGTTCTCAGTGATGAGGAACATCAGTGCTGAAGGAGATGGCCTGGGGAATGGTGTGACACTTTTGTCACTGGGGGTCTCAGGCTCATAAGACTCTATCAGGGCTGACTGAGGTACGGCAGATGCTCCCTGCAAGCCTCAGGGAGCAAGATAAGCAGTTTTGTGATGGAGGGCACAGAAAATACAACCATACTCCACTGTGCTGGGCCATCACCTGCTGTCCTCATCATTGAGATTTGCAGGGTCACCGCAATGGGAACAACGCCTTAAGAGTTGCACTGCTTCTGTTGCTGAGCAAAATCTTAGTATTTCATAGAATGGCTTGGGTGGGAAGGGACCTTTAAGGTCATCCAGTTGTGAACCCCTGCTATAGGCAGGGGCACCTCCCGCCAGACCAGCTTGCTCATCCAGCCTGGCCTTGCACGCTTCCAGGGAGGGTGCATCCACAGCCTCACCGTGCAACCACTCGCTGTGAACTGCGAGGAAAGTGGGTGCATTTTACCTGTAGGTAATAACGCTTTCCTTTCTGATAACCAGCAGCTCTTAGTCCATCCGCACACCTGGCCTCAAACGCGCACACTGACCACCGCTATTATCCCTGCGCTGCTGAGGAGAACTCAGCGCGAGCCGCCAACGGCCGCCCCGCGCGCAGGGCCGGGACTCGGAGCGGGGCGGGGCGGGGCGGGGCGGTGCCGGCACCGCCAGGCGCTGAGCGGCAGTGCTGTGCTTCGCTCGT
>VXAB01009629.1:375796-415464 GCA_013399175.1 Odontophorus gujanensis
AAAAAAAAAACAAAAAAGCTATTACATTTGCCCCACTTAACAAAATCAATATCTGAGCTTATTTCCATTATAGGTACACCTACTTCAGACAAAGCAAGCTGGGTGACTCATGTGGGCATTATTTTGTTACGTGTGGTGTTTGTTGTTTCTTTTTTTCCCTCCTTTAGTATAGATTTTTTGGAGAGCCTGTAGTGAAAGCTTGTGTTGAAAATGGTGCAAGCTGCATTGACATCAGTGGAGAGCCCCAGGTACGTGAATTTGGAAAAATGCTGCTCTGTGTCAGGGATCTAGTAAAGCATTTCTTCGTGGGGTTCCACGCTTCTGTGTGGACATGTGGTCAAAGTCTGCCTCCCGATGTAAAATTTTAAGGTGCACTGGCTTTAGGATATGTTCATGTGTATTATTTGTTTAATCACTGTTAGACAGGAGCCTCTCAGGATCTTAGGCTCAGTAATTGCAAAATGTTTAAATTCTGCTTTAAATCTTACTTATGATTCCATGTAGGAATCTTGGATAGATCACGTTCTTTTTGCACTGCTGCAACGTTTCCATTGTATAAAACAGGAATAATATGCATCTGTTGTAAAGATGCTTGTGGGTAGAGTGAGGTCTGTACGGTGCTATGATATGAGAATAAAGTGCTGGTGGTTGATATGGGGTATTGCCAAATACGAGGTTCTATTTAAAACATTTATTCTGCTTGTGTTTTAGTTTCTGGAGGGAATGTATCTGAAATACAATGAAAAAGCTGCAGAGAAGAAAGTGTATGTCATTGGAAGCTGTGGCTTTGACTCCATACCAGCTGATATGGGAGTGCTGTACACCAGAGACAAGTTGAAAGGTGACTTATTTAGCATGACTGTAGGCTGAAAAAGCCATGCAGATCATGCTTTTTAATTGTTTTCCTAAAACAGCTGTGCTTATGGGGAAAGTCTTTCAATCTGCCTTTTGCCTGCCTTTACCAGCTAACTGGTTTCAACTAAAGTTGGTAGATAGACAAAAAATGTAAATCATGTTCCTACTAGAGTCAAGAGAATTGCTAAGGTAGAAGAAGGATTCAAGGTTGCGTTGCTCACTGAGAGAACAGGAGCCTCAGCTATCAGGAATGGGCTGCTCCATGGGTGCGTGGGCATCCACCCGTAGGCGGTCCTCAGCTCTGCCACTTGTGGCAGGATGCACGTGGGGAAGGGATTGCAGATCTGTGAGTAATCAGGTTTCTTAAGTTTTGTTTCTCAGTTGCCAGCACTGAGTAGTTGTATGGACCTAAGTACATAGTGCTGTTCGTGCCTTTTAAGAGCAGCTGGACAGTAACTCAGAATATGAAAAGATGTGAGATTTAACTCCGTGCAAACAGTACTCGATCCTAATCCCAAACAAAGATACTTGGTTCACTGGTTCAGACTTTGTTAGAATGGCCAAGTAATATAAGATACAGTAAGAGCATCCAAACATTCCCCATTCATTACTTTTGGAATTGCTATTACATGTTTTACATCGGAGTGTCTTGTCAATTTTCAGTTTAATGAAACTAGATCTGTAGAAGGATCTGACTGGAGGAAGAGATGTGGAAATGAGTAGCTGGAGTGCTCACGGTGTTACAATTAGATGCGTGGTACTTGTTTTTGAATAAAGATGTCTTTTAGCTCATCCTGTTTTGACTTTCTGGAATTAGCACCTGTCTATCCAGTTGCTTTACATTATCTCTTTTAATCTCTGAAGGAAGTGAGCAAAGTAAAACTAAAGAAAATTTGAGTTGTGGTTTTGCTGTTCATCACAACTAAGAAACCTTTGTTTTAGCATGTGTTGTGTGACTAAGATAACAGTGCGAATCTGTCCAACTAGTGATGTCACTGGTCTGCCACTGAAGGCTACCAGGGTGTGCCCTAGGTGTGTGAACACAACTGACTGTATGTTCCAAGTAACTACCTTTTTATATTTATTTTCTCCTCTCTTACAGGTACCTTAACTGCTGTTGAGAGTTTCCTGACAGTGAAAAGTGGACCTGAGGTTAGCTGGATTATACCCTTGTGGAAACTCAAGGGTATTTGGGGTGACACTGGCATAGCCAGTATGAATAGTTGTTGTTGAGTTAGTGTGGATCAAAGAATGAGCTCTGGTAGTTCTCTGATGACAAGCCTAAGAACTTTATTCTTTAGAAGCTAATAAAAGTATCCCAAGGAAACTCCCTTTTGTAACATTCATTTCTATGGGCTGTCTACATAGAATTTGTTCTACTAAGCAAATTCAAGAAATAATGCTTAGTATTTGTCGTTTTACATTTGCAGAGATTTGGGAAGGATTCATACAAAATAAGCTGTAATGGATATACATGTGTTGCCAGTAAATGGCAAATGCAGATTGTCTGGCTGTTTTTTTGTGTTTGGGTATTTGTTTTGATAGCACATGTATGTATTTTGATTACACTTAATTTGCTAATACTATGTAATGATTCCAAGGTCGTTATTAAAATATCTGCAACCTTTACTGAACTAATTACTGTTCCTTGGCCTTTATCAGGGTTCTTGTATACATGATGGGACCTGGAAGTCAGCTGTTTATGGCCTTGCAGATCAAGACAACCTGAAGGCGCTTCGAAAAAAGATAGGATATTCCCCTGTTCCAGTAGCTGGTGCGAAACTCAAGCGAAGGTATAAGCAGCTCAAGATGTGAAATGAGAGGTTTTCTAACAGTTCCAGTATTTATTATCTAGATTATTAGCATATTATTTAACACTAAAAAGATACATTTAGGACTTTTTAAAAATCTGCACACAGACACATTTGTCTGGTAGAACTGAAGGCACTGAATTCATATTTTATTGAAAAAGAACATGTTAGCATTTACTGGGCCTCAAAGTTTCTGAAAGACTTGTATGTAAGATTTGTATGAAATACTTCTATAAGACTTGTATTCTGAAAGACTTGTAGAGACATGGCAAATGTCTTAGTTTCATTTCAGAAGCGATCAACAGAACAGGAAAAAGAAATGTGAGAGTATTATTTGATTATCAAATCCATCCTGGCTATACTTTGTGGAACTACAAGTTGAGCTGGGGTAAATGTGAATCACTGATTTGATTTGCTTTCAGTGAAGAGATCACGTTGTAAAAAGGCTTGAGGGAAAGCCAGTGATGGTAGCACTGTTATGGTTTGTTTCTTTCCCTTTGGTGAAGATTTGAACGCTTTTTGTGAATGTTTTTTTCCATTTGCAGAGGATTTGTGTTTTACAGTCAAGAGTTCAAACAGTACTCTATTCCATTCATGGGATCTGATGTTTCTGTTGTAAAACGGTCTCAGCGCTATTTGCATTCACAGTTGCAGGAAACACCAGTAAGTCACTGTTCTTACTGCAGTATGTGTGTATTCTAACATTCAGCAGATCCTCCTTCTGTAGTAACAGTTCTTTATGGAGATCTGTATACCAGAGTTTCTGTAGCTGGATACAATAATAATGAATTTTTCCTTCTGTAAAGAAGGAGGCTCAATCGAAATGCCATCACCAGAACAAATCACTTGACCTGATGTAGTGTGTTCTTCAGGATGCCCTTTTTTCATGCTATACAATATCGTGCTGGATGTGCCTGCTTTTTGCTGTTAGCAAAGTAGTTCATAAAAACATAGAATGAGTTGCAAGCGACCTTCAAGGTCAGCTAGTTCCAGCTCCCTTGCTATAGGCAGGGACACCTCCTTCGAGACCAGGTTGCTCAAAGTCCCATCCAGCCTGGCCTTGAACATCTCCAGGGAGGGGGCATCCCCAGTCTCACTGGGCAGTGTGTTCTAGCATCTCACCACTCTTACAGTAAAGAATTTCTTTCTAATATCTAGTCTAAATCTACGCTTTTTCAGTTTAAAACCCCTTCCACTCATCCTATTGCTATGTGCCCTTATAAAAAGTCCCTCCCCATCTTTCCAGGAGGCCCCCCCTTCAGGTACTGGAAGGCTGCTATAAGGTCTCCTTGGAGCTTTCTCCAGGCTGAAGAGCTCCAGCTCTCTCAGCCCATCCTCTTAGTTTAGGTGCTACAGCCCTCTGATCATCCTCATGGCCCTCCTCTGGACATGCTGCCACAGCTCAATGTCCTTCTTGTGTTTTGAGAGTCTTTGTAAAGTTCCTTTGCTGACTTCTGAGTATATATTTGTGGGGAATGGAAGCCTTGGGTCACAGAAATATTTAAAAGGTAGGTTTCTTGATTTTAGAAAACTTCAGGTTATTGATTCTGTGACTGTGCAGAGGCTTTTTGTCGTATCAGTGGAGATTTTAAAAGCATCATAATTGTAGTCTATGTAACAGTAGTCAGGTTGGTATAATGTAGTAAATATTGTCATGAAAAAGTTATATCCTTCTTATTTGTACCTGGAGACCTCTTTGATGCTTGGGTTTCTGGTGTGCAGGATATTTAGTTCTTGTTAGCCATGGTTTCTTGAGAGGAAACCAGCACCAACAGTCTGTATAACAGCTCTGCAGAATCACTGGCATCAGTGACGCTGTGCTCTAAGAATAGGCTTGCAACTATTAATGAAAAAGTTCTATTGTTACTTTTCCAGAATTATAACACAAGGCCTTGGGTTCTCTTAAATGAAAACATAACGGGATTGAAAGGAAGATCTCAGGAAAGCCTGAAATGAGATACCAAAACAGAAGTTTCTTTAAAGCTTTCCACTTTTCTTTACCATGGTCTCTCCAGCACCAATCTGGAGTTATGTTGTCTTCTCATAATGAATGATAAAGTGAAGTATTATTTAGAACTAAGAGAACTGTTTAAGGTTTTTTTCAAACAGATATATCTTGTATAAAAAAAAAAATTTGCATCCTGCATCTTTAAAAAGGAATTCATGCAAAAATGTTGATGTAAATTCTATCACTGATAGTATGTTTCTGTTGTAGGTACAGTATGGTGCTTATGTGACTGTAGGTGGTCTTGGCTCTGTTTTGAAGCTGATGTTTGCTGGCATTTTATTTTTTCTTCTTGTGAAATTCAGCTTTGGAAGAAAACTCCTGACAAAAGTAAGTATTCAGAGTGCAAAAGAACTGAAGAATTAAGTGGTGGGAGACTTTTTTCCCCTCTTATTTATTGGGTTTTCTTTAATTATTTATTTATTGCTTTTCTTTTCCTTCTCATTATGCAGTACCCAGAGTTTTTCTCTGCTGGACGTTTCACTAAGAAAGGACCAACCCAGAAACAGGTAATTGGCTGCTTTCCATCCCAGCTAGTAAGAAATTCGTTGTACTAATGGTACAATTGTAAACTGGCAACCACCACTTTGAGACGAAGAAATAAATCATTTCTAAATACACACTGTGTATACCTGTTCAGATAGCTTTGACTATTCAAAAAGTCATGTCATCTCTCAGTAGGACATCAAAATATGTGGAGCTTATATAAGAAAAGTGGATCGTATTGCTGGCTCCGATGTATTATCATAAGTAGTTCACAGTATGCAGACAGTAGCAAGATCCAAGCCTGAAAACAATGAGAGAATAAATAGACTTTAGGGCAATAACTGTTCCAATAAAGTAGAAGTGATTAGAATATCCAGATGATATAAATGTAATTATACCTTTTAAGCAATAACTTAACTGCTCTTGTGTTTGGATAGGTTACAGTACTGTACTACTACTGTTTGCCTGGTAGAGGTGCATCACTGTTTTGGTGACCTTGCCCCTTATCTTATTCACTGCAGATGGATGGAACCTCCTTCACAATGACATTTTTTGGTGAGGGTTACAGTGAGGGGCAAGATCCACAGAATGGCAAACCAAATGTAAAGATCTGCACTCAAGTGAAGGGACCAGGTATGGATGTTAGCAGCTGACTGCTTTTGGCTCATGTTTCCTCATGTGATAAAGTTTTGTGGTGCCACTACCACTCCCTTTGCCCTTGTAAAGTGCTTGCAACATACACTAAATCAACAGCCTTTACAGACTATTAGTTTGGATACAAGCATTCATTTTAACCTGCTTTTTGAAAAAGCTAACTATGTTTTGTGCTTGCCCCAGAGTAGAATAGTAAAGGGACAGTGGTTTAAGGGTGGTTGGTACAACCCAGGCTCATAATGTTTTTATTACCAGTTCCCTGTGAGTCAACCTACAACCCATATGTTATGCTATAGCATAATAGTATTCAGGCCATTCCTGAAAGTCCTGGAGACAGCAACAACGTACGTTCAGAAGGGAGTTAGCTAACCGTTGCTACTTTAGACAACGAAGTACGTAGCTGAATGCAAATAATGTCACATCTAAAAGCCTGAATTGAAGCACAGAATGTGCAGAGCTCGTGCTGCTGAAATGGAGAGTCCTCTGTATCACTGTGAGGTGATACTCAAGGTTCTCATGCAGTCACAGGCCTGTATTAGAAGCTGCTATTTGTCTGTATTAGTTCTCACCAGACTCTCCTAGCTACTTGGAATGATTTCCAGGTAACAAGCCTGTTCTTACCTGGAGATACCCGTTTTGATCAGCATAAAGATTACCTTTAAGATATCCATATATAAAAGTGAGATTAGAAATGTGAATCCATGTATCAACACACTGTGGTTTTTGTTTTTCATTAGAGCCTGGCTATGTTGCTACACCGATTGCAATGGTTCAAGCAGCTGTAGCTCTTCTGGAAGATTCAGCTCATCTGCCTAAAGAGTAAGTGCTTTCCTTTACAGAACAGCTTGATTTCCGTTACAGCTACTGTGTGCTCATTTCTTTTTGAAAAAACAGATTCTCTATAACTCTGTGGATTGGTTTGTTACCTCACTCAAAGAGCAGTGCTATTAAACACAATCCTTGCTAGGCAATGGAGATATTCTTCTGCATTTCAATTTGAAAAGATGCAGTTGTAGTTTTAGTAACATTTTTGCCACAACCATTGAACCAGAGTCTGTATTTTCATTCAAGGAATGATTTCTACCGAGTTTGCTGGATGCATGAATGAGCCATTGATAAAAATATAAGAAGCCAGCCAAATCTTTCCTGTACTCCCTCTGGGACAAAATGTCTTTTCCTTTCCTAGACAGGGAAGCACACTTCATGTGAAGGTATTGCTGAGCCACTGTGTCACTAATGGTTTTTCTCTTTTGCTTGTTGTTAACAGAGGTGGTGTGTATTCTCCAGGAGCTGCTTTCTCTAAAACAAAACTGATTGATCGCCTCAACAAACGTGGTGTTGAGTTCTCTGTTATTAGCCAGCCCGAAGTCTGACATCAAAACAACTGTGTGAACTAACATCTTACCTGCATCTAATTCCAATAAAGCTCATTAGGCTGTAAAAGCTTTCTCAAAACATAGTTGCTTTGTGCTGTTGTTTACAGCAGAAACAGATGAGAAATTGAGTTAAAAATTGTGATATTTCCCATTGTGAGAAAACCCAGAAAGGATACTTACTTAATTCATGAACCTATAGCATCAGTGATTTATTGGGTACTAGAACCTTATTAAATGCCTTTCATCTTAAGTTGCAGAACAGCAGCCTCAGATACTGCTTAATTAATTCTTCTTCACAATTAACCACAGCCTTCTCACCCCAGCTATTTACAGCAAGCAGGCCCTGGATACCAAGTGCCTTAGCAGATGAAAGCACTAGTTACTCCTCATGGCTGTTTGGGATAGGCACTATTAGTTTGTGGCATTACTACTTTTACAGCCTTACTACCCATAGTCAAATGAAAGTAGTTGTTTTTCCCTTAAAGTTTGAGGAATAGAATTGTCTTTTTGCTGTATTATTCTAAAGAACTGTCCTGGTGTGTTAAGGTTTATTGACTTTTCAGCCTTACTAGCTTGCCATACTGAAAAACAGAAAGCATGAAGAGTAGGGTTTGTCAGTACAGAGTTAGCTGCAGACCAATTGCAGCTTCAGCTGGGAAGTCATTCAGGAAGAACGTGTGCAGTATGCAAAACAGTATCATGAAAGATGTATTTTACAATATGACTATTTCAAGTAGTGTCCTTGGCAGTATAGTAACTGAGAAGTTAAATTACTTCTATACAGCTGAAGCAAGTTCCACGTTTGTTTGTAAATATTAAATTACCATTCATGAGTCCATATCTGATTCTTTGTGGTTGAATGATAATACAGCTAGCAAAATATTTTTTTCTAGTATATGCATTTAATAGTACGTAACAGCTTTTTTCCCCAGCGTTACAACTTGCTGAGTTCAGAGTGTTGCTACAGATGAAGTATTCCAGAAATCTTACAAGTTTTAGTCTTAGCCTGAAGCAGACTTGTAACAGTGACTTTATAAGCAAACCAGCTGCCTTTACTACGCTGTATATTGAATGCTCAAGACAGAACTTAAAGACAAACTGAAAACTCACATGCACTTGGACGTATTCCTAGAAAGGGATCCTCAAGATTTGTTATATGCTATGTATTCTCGTTTCTTCTTAACTATAAGAGCAACATCGCTTTTCAGCTTAGACACCGTAGACTCAAGTTGTTGGCCAAAATCACTTATCAGTTGTGACTGTGTCTCTGTAAAAAGACGTAGTACCTGCAAATTATCTTCCTGCTAAAACATAATAAAAGAAATTAGTTGGCTCAACAGTCATGTTGTTTTTTCACCAGTACACCAAAGACTACCTGAAGGTCTCATGGGTTAACTTAGATGGTAACTGAGTAAACAGGAGACAAGTGATTGATAGGTCAAACTACAGGTTCAAAAACTAAAATTAGGATCACAATTACGTGTTATTTTGCCAAGAATAGCATGTACCACAGCTGAAAGGATGTGCTTGGGGGAGTGTAGCTTTGCTTTTTATCCAGGCCAGATGAATTACTCCACTCACTCTCTTGGCAGCAGCATCTAAAGGAGTAAGGTTGGACACCAGCCATTTCAGGCTGGAGAGCTATGTGTTGCTTCATAGCTAACTTTAACCTAGTGCTATATATTTTTAACGTAGGCACAGGAGAGCTCCTGTGGCTTGACAACATGTATTGTCCTTGAGATAACCACGAAACACACTTGCTACCCTATAACCCAAAATGTAAGCGGTAGGTTTTAGAAATGAAGAATCTGTAAGCATCTAATATCTTTGTTGATGCACAATTTTGTTCTTTAGCTGCAGGAAAAAGATATACAAAGATCTGAAGGAATACACATTTGCTCTATAATTAAAGTCTCCTGATATGAGATCAAAAACGTTGATCAGTATCCCCAGTTGTTATACCAAAAATGCACCATGGACCTGCAAGCTATGTTAGGCCAGAGCAGTAATGATCAGCTACTGACAAAGGAAACGTGTTATGTGTTTCTTCAATACAGTAGCCTATTAAAATTCAGATCATGGTTCTCTTAACTCAGATGCCATAACTACTGCATTTACAATATAATATTGAGGAAGGTGGTAGTGGGTTGGTTTCTTCTGTGCACGTGTGTTTTATTCCTTTCCCTTTCCCCCTATAATCATATGAAGAACAGCCTTTTCCTCAGGTTAGGTTCTAGGTCACTGGTGCTTTCCACCTGGGCAATAACAGTTCATGACAGTCTAAAGGCCTTAAAGATCATTACAAACATTTCCTAAAGAACTGTCATAGCCTGCTTTTATGTATGCAGATTTACAGTACTCAAAACAAGCTCTTTCAAATGACTGATGGAAGTTGGGGTGGCTCTCCAACTCTGAGCTGCGTTTTAGGCTAAATACTTAAGGAGACAAAGCAAACTCATGTTTTCATGTTTCTAACTTGCTCTGTGCAGAAAAAATCTTAAGCAGTGAAAACTGTGTAAAGCGATACACTAGTTTAGAAGACTGAGTAACTGAAGGTTATATAGAATAGGAAAAATCAGAACAATACAGCATTTCTGGCAAGAAATGGGACTATTGAGTAGTAACAGGAAGAGTGACAACCCTTGTGAGAAGGTCATACTGGGAAAGCCAATATACACCGTAAAGTTCCCTTGCCAGCTTGAGTAAAAGCTTTGTTGTCAGGCAATCTGGAAGACTTGCTGAACACTGAGCCAACCACAGTCTAAAAGCCAGTTTGCATCATTCTGAAGCAACCTCATGAACAAGAGGATGACAACATAACTGCCTTAGAGTGCTAAGTAGATATACAACAGGCTTGGTTAGAGTACAGCTTCCCTGGTAGGCAAACACTTCTGCAACAACATGCCCCTTTGAGTCTGTTCAGCTCTCTCAGTTTTAACCTGCGAGTCAGACTACAGAGTCTACAGGCCTAGACAGTACCTCTGGTCCTGTGCAAAACACGTGGAAACAATGAGCTTCCCTACAGAGTAGGGAATGTACTGTAGCACAACCTCACTGTGACACCTTCATTTTCAAATTCCTAAAGTTAAGATTAAATTCCTTAGAATCAAAGAACAGCCTCAGATGCTTAAACTATTGCAAAAACTGGACTTACTGGTGGCCTGGAGTGCTTCAACTGAAGGAACTGCTGTCTGACTACACTAATGTTTTGATAGAAGGTCTTAAGGGCCTTGGCAAGTTGTGCATCACTGCTGGTCCGCTGGCTGCACATCTCTTCAGCATCTCTTGATGACACAGACTGTTTTATCACCTTAACTGCCTTGGTAAGTGACTCAGGTTTCTTCTCTAAAATAGAAGAGATAACATTTTATTAATAAACTAAAAGTGATAAATCAATCCTGAATTTATTGTCATTGAAAGTGGCAAACTTATTTGCATTATAAGAGGAAAAGAAATGCTACTGAGATATAAATAAACTTTCTGTACAGCCTGTGTCCTGGAGCCGTGCTGGTGAGGAAGAACTGTAGCAAAAGCATGCAATACTGAGACAGTTTGTGACAGGCACTGACTTTCGTGGTGTCCTGCGTCCCATTTCTTCAGTTTGTCTTTAAGAAGAGCATTTTCTTCTCTTAAAGCTCTGTTGACCTCCCTCAGCAGCTCTGTCTCTTGTTCCATCTGCAGCAGTTTCCGGTACAGTTCAGGCACCTCGATAGCTGCATCCTGTGGTTGTTTTATTTTTTTTAGAAAACTGCATTTTGGAGAAGTATCACCAAATCTTTATTGATTCTGTCTATCATAAGCACTTGTACACAGATAAATGGATGTTCAGGATACTGAATTTTGAAAAAACTTTTCAGTGGTTTCAGGTGGCCATTTTTTCCTTCATTGTAGTTTTATTAGTCCTTTAAATAAACATTCATTTATTATTCCCCAACTGTAAAGTCTACGTTTGATGGCCTGTTGTCATAGTATCACACCAGCAAAAGTGGCAAACGAATTTCTGCAGCTACTAGGGTAATGTTTTAGCTTTCCCACCTCTTTCTGAATGTGTCTATGTATATACGCATACATATGTCAATATTTATACACAGAGAAATGCAAATACGTAAAAACTACACAGTGACACATGTGAGCACACACATCTCACTGTGGTGCTCCAGCAAACGCGTACGGAGCAGCTGAGCACTTGCATTTGTGCAGCTGTGTGGTAACTCTCAGCCCTTCAGGCTCTGTCATCCCACACAGAGCTCCAGAGCAGTACACCAGGAACACAGCCTCATATGCAGCACTATGCTCTGCTTAACTAGATGCTTCCCAGCAGCCTTTGCTTCTTGTATACTCCCATTAAAATCAAGTGGGTGTCAGTAAGAACACTTACCAGGCCAGCATTGCTTGCAGTCAAAGCTTTGGGGTTATCAACCACAACGGTGCCCTCAGCTGTGAGCAGAAGGCCATCAAGGGAGGAGTCCATCTCCATGCAACCTTCTGCAGCAGAGTAAAGACACTGTGCTCAGGGCTCAGCCAGCACGTGCTCTCTGCCCTGCTGGTGCCCTTACTGTACACTGTGTGCAATATTTAAGGTGGAAATAGTCTCCTCTTAAACTCTGAATTCATGACACAGAGAGCCTTTTCCTTAAAACTTCAACCAAGCTGGGGGCCAGCATCCTCATTTTAAAATTAAACAAGGAAGCCACTAACCATTTTTCATATCCTGAATTAATGTTTTACTGAAAAGTGCAAATAAATGAGCCACTCATCCCCGAGGCAAACAGATCTGCATCCATAATTAAGGACAATATGGTCTGATTCCATTTACAAACCATCACTGAATATGAAATATGTAATGCAAAAATTTCAAAAGTGAAAATTTTGGAAAGAAGTACCTTGGAGGCCCCATAAATCAATGATTAAAGCATTTTTCTGTAAATAATTCAAAAACTCATAGGAAGCATTTAGAGCTGAGAAATGGACTGTTTCTTCTATCTTCGGGTTGATGCTTTCCCAGACAGGCTTTGTGTATAAGCATCGGGGAAGATCGTAAACTCTATACCTGAAGACATTAAATGCAAGCATAAAAAAAAAAACAAAAAAAAAAAAACAATTTGGTCTCTGAAAAGGTCAGCTATTAAAACAGACACAGAAGTTGAGCACAAACAATTACTGTAGCATTTCAAGGTCAGCTCCTCTTTCCTACTCAGTAACGTGCCCTGTGCAGTCATTCAGCACCCAAAGGACATGTGAAAGTATCACCGTACTTTATTAATGTTTACTACTTATTGTGCTGACAGGAGCAGAGTGGCATGCTGTCAAAACTGCACAAAAGCTTTTAAATATTCATAACTCCTTTGTTTGTCCTGAGCCCTCCAGCTTTCTGCCTATTCTTTTCAGTAATCCACAGGGCATTTCTCCAGCTCCACCCCACCCATTTCTCTGTGGATAACAAAAGCCATGAAAATCCTTGCTCAACACAGATTTTTTAGAAACGGGAGTGATATTTTTAGGCCAACACAGCCTATCTTCAGTAGTTTCACAGATTCAAGGTTAAATTCTTACTGCAGCTCGAAGACCCAAGCAAAACAGATAACGCAGGCTCGTGACTTCCACAGGAGCAAAGCTAAACCTGCTCTCAGTTTCACCAAAAGCACCCAGTGGTATTACGCTGACGTAGCGGGGAAGTGGTGCAACACAATACCCGATCTGAATGCCTCTTCCCGCAGCGCCTCGCAGCCATTTGACTCCAAGGCACTCTGCAATGTGAATCTGGAAATCAACCCTTCTTTCCAGCAGCTCCAGTGGATCAATGACCATGTCATCCTCCCCGAAGAGTCTGCAAACAGAAAGGACAGCTCAGTGTATCTGACCCAGGTCATCGATCAACACCGAATGGGGTGATAACAGAAAGGAGGGGAACGCTGGGGTCAGAAAGGAGAGCTGCTGTTATGTGACATGAATGTGTGGATAATTATCACTTAGTAGCAAACAAAATGCCAGGTTTATATGACAGCTGGTGTGCTGCCTTGTTTTATTTTAATCCCCCTGCAGACCTCCAAGATAGCAATGTAACCTTCGTTATCAGATGTTAGGATACACAAAATAGCTGTGCTTGAAAGAGAAAACAAAGAAGTCCAGAAAGACAATATGGACACAAGAACCATTCAAAATAGAGGAAGACTAACCTGAATCTGTTCTGCTGTATAATTATTTCCTCCCTCAGATGAAGAAGCTTCAATGTTGACTGCCATGTTACTACACTAAAAGCATTTCACTGTGACACGTCAGCTTGCAGACTTCCAGGTATAAAGAAAGGGCCTAAGGACTAGGTGCTGGCATATCAACCTCAGTGCAGACACTGCAGGACTATCTGGCTCTGGCCATCCCTTTTCTGTGAGATGCCAGCTCCAGCTAGGGACAGGGACAGAGCTGTCAGACAGCAGGGCTGAGATTGTGAGAAACTCAGTTCCTGGGGCCCTCCAGAGCAACTCAGCAAAGGTGAAATTATGACCAACTGCCTATCTAATGAGTCCAGAGCTGATTCCCACTTCCACTTAGACCAGTGAGATCTCTGCCTCCCTCTTCCACATTTTGCTCAGTCTTTCCAGCTTTTATTCCCAGTTAAGAGTTTCAGCAGGTGAATTTCCCAAGTTCCCTTAGCAAGAAACAACCAACAGAGCCCAGGACAGAGGCTGTGGATGGTTACCTCCCATCACTGGAGCACGGAGACAGGTTTATCAGCACAACAGCCTCCTCCAGCCCCTCAGAGTTGAGCAGCTCAGCCCGCTCTTCCAGCTTCATGCGGTACGCCAGTGCCTGCAGCCAAACATGTGCACATCCCACATGGACAGCCTCCACTGGGTCCCAGAAGGGATCACTGTCCCGGTTCACATCTGGGTCCTCCCCTTCCAGAAAGCGTTGGTAAAGCTCTTCCATTAAGAACTTCCTGTTAATGAACTTGGCCTTCGACCATACCCACACCTACGGATGAAGTGTCTCGAGCAGTCACGGACACAGACAACAGCAAGGCACCCCCACACCCATTCATGCACGATAAATTGTTCTGACCAAGCTATCTCAAAGTTCATATAAACAGCAGACTGGAGGAAAGAGATTTTTGTTACTGACAGGTGTTCGGACCTTTCATCCACAATAAAGAAGCATGAGGCTTAAGGCTGTGCTTCAAGGACAGATCATATATTGCACAGATAGGAGATTTCAGGGATTTATTAGAACACAACTAGCTTTCATCTCCCTTTCAGCCCAACCCAGTTTTGCTTGTAGATTTGCTGCTTCTGAATTGAGTCTTCCCTTGGTCTTATTTTCTGTTGCTTTCAGCTTAAATATTATTTGTTCTTACAACAGATAGCCAAGGAAATACTACTGAAAATCAAAATAAATCACTCCGCTTGGATCTAGAGGTTTCTTCTCCTGGTTCCATCAGTATGTTTTTAACGAACACAGTAAGAGTATCGCCTCTATGACCTAAGCTTGGCACAGGCTAATTTCATGCAAGAACAACTGGAAATGCTTTCACAAGAAAACAACAGCATTACACATTGCAGCTTTGATGCTTTGAAAGATCAATGGACACCAATGATGGCAAAACGAAGATAAGTTGCATGTATCGAATATTCCTGTAAACTGAACTCATGAATTAGAATGTGTTACAAGAATATAAGAGTGCTATTAAATATGTAAAGTGAAAATACAAAACTGCTTTTCTTTGTCTATCACTTGTGAAAAACCTCTTGTTTTAGAACAGAAAAATAAAGCTCCTTCCTCCATTATTTAAAAGGTGAAGCACTGTTGCTAAGCAGCCAGTGATCTGCTGCAATCG
This sequence comes from Odontophorus gujanensis, assembly GCA_013399175.1. Taxonomy (NCBI): domain Eukaryota; kingdom Metazoa; phylum Chordata; class Aves; order Galliformes; family Odontophoridae; genus Odontophorus; species Odontophorus gujanensis. The sequence continues at coordinate 390,815 of VXAB01009629.1, forward strand.
AGCAACAGAGCTGAAGGAGGTTTCAATGGCAAGGATGTGACCTGGTCCTCACCAGTGGCTACAGAGACCCAGCAATGAGACCTTTGCAGCGAGTGCCTTTGCTGTGAGGTTCTCTAGCAGCTTCTCCCTGCCCTTGTCAATGTTAAACGTGCCAGTTTCACTTCACCAAGAGCATCCCTGTTGGGAAGTTCAGGAACAGAGTGTCTGAAGTGTACACACAAATGCCAGGGCAGATACAGCCCTTTCAGGGCAGAGTTAATAAACCTCAGGGATCTCTACCCAGGAGAATGGCTGTTCCATGAACTAGCAGTACATGGGTTCCTTCTGAGAAGTGACCAGATGCAGCAGTGTCTTGGGATGAGAGTAATTCATGTATGGTGGTACAGAAAAAGGGTATCAAAGAGTGGGTGAATAAAAGAGCACCACTCCATTAGGGCACAGCAGAAACAGTACTGCAGAGATTCCACATCTGGCTCGAGAATGAGCATGTAGTATGCATCTTCCTTATCCTCTCTATAAACCTTTTCTTAGCACATCAGCCTGACTTGTTCTGCCTTCTTACCTGCTGTGTAGTTCCATGTGTCACTTTTACTGTTATTTCCTTTTGTAGGTCATTGCCTCTGGAGTCTGATAAGGCCAGATTTTTCACCTTCAATTCAAATCTGAGATCCTATTAATCAAAAAAGTTTCTTCAGCCCATTCATATCCAAGACACCTTTAGCTAATGCAAGTTGGTAATATTTTTATTTAAAATTAACAGTAGAGATTTATGCCATCCTGCTTACAGAAGTTCTCACCATAAGATTTCTGCAGTGCCTAGGATTTGACATCACCGCTATTTCAAATGTTTGAAATCCATTTCTAATAAGGCTTCCTTTACCACCCCCACTGACAGAGAACTCTACCATGAGGTTGCACAGAGAAAGAAGAATCTTTATTCTAACCAATGTATTTCCATTTCTCTACAGGAAACTCCTCCAGAAGCAGAAGGCCAAAAGCAATAGGAGATGCTCTTACAGTTCTTCCTATTGGTGTTCAAAAACATGCAAAACAAGTGTGACCTGCAGAAGCCACAGAGAAGTCTTTCTCACCTTCCTCAGCTCCTGGCTCATCTGATTTGCCTCCTCCACCAGTGGCATCAGCTTGATGTAGTCATGAAATACTGCAAGGACGCTGGGATCTGCTCTGTCCTGACCGCTGCCCACAGCGCCTTCAGGAAGCCATGAATAGGAGAGATGAGCAGCCTGCCACCCCCTTTATAGGGGCACTTGTTCTCAGCCAGAAAGCAATGAGAAACCCCTGGTCAATGCCACTGTCCTGCCCTGAGCTGGATGTTCAGCACCCAGCCTGCTCATGTCCCATGGGGAGAGGGGCAGTGTGAGAGCAGCTTAGCTGAGATCTTTGCAGAATCACACAGAGAAGCTAATCACAGAATCAATGAGGTTGGAAAGACCATTAAGATCATCTAGTCTAACCACTAACCCATGTCCCTCAGTGCCACACAGTTCTTGAACAACTCCAGAGATGGTGACTCCCTCCCCTCCTCTGGGCAGTCTGTTCCAGTGCCTCACCACCCTTTCCGAGAAGATTTTCCTAATACCCAACCTGAACCTCCACTGGCACAACTTCAGGCCTCTCATCCTATTGTTACCTGGGAGAAGAGGCCGACCCCAGCTCACCACAACCTCCCTTCAGGCAGCAATAAGTTCTCTCCTGAGAACTTTTCCAAACTGAACATGCCCAGTTTCCTCAGCTGTTCCCCCTAAGACTTGTGTTCAGATCCTCTGCAGCTTCACTGTTCTTCTCTGGGCACTCTCCAGGGACCATATCAGATGCAGGATTTCAGGCAGAGGATTTTGCCGCAGGTAGATTTGGAGAACTGGCTCAGCCCATTCTGAACACCAGGCACAAGCTTCCCTCAGAACAGCCAGTTATACACAGATGCTCAAATGCACATTCAGTGCAACCCTCACTGTGTGAGGGACAGCAATGCCATGAAGCATCAGGCATCTCAACTAAGGCCTCTGTGTGCCCTCAGCCCTCCCGGAGCCACTCATTACAGACAGTTGGTTGCACCTCAGCCTGGAGGTAGCAGCATGATTATGCTGACTGCTCTCTGGCACTGAGCAACTACTGCATGCTTCTATAGGGATGGAGTAACTAACAGAGAAATGTAAGAGCCTCTTAATAACTCAAAACAGTCAGGCAAATTAGTACACAATTACAAACAGCACCCCCTCCCCCCCCTCCAGTTCTTTAAGAATGATAAATATCTGAACACAGAATATCTACAGTAAATACTCTCTGGATGTCTGTTTCATATTTACAAAACAAACATTTTACTGGGCTAAACATACTAATATGGCTTGCATGAAAATCTCATTCTGAGACACAGGGCAAATGCACATGTTACTATTTAGAAACACAACAGTATAAACAAATAACAGCTACTAGACAAGCCTTTAGTTTCATGAAACAACACAAAAACTTGTAAAATAAATTTAAACAAAATACATTTCTCTTTCTATTGTAAGCAGTAGATAGGTATCAAGCAATTACTGTGACTCACAACTGCTACCATGCAAAGCACTGCACAGCCTCCATCCCACAGCGTGCAAGGTACAGAAGGACAAGGCATATTTTGAAGACATCTGCATGTGATCCAAGGCTATGAAACACCAGTCCCTCACAATAATGTCACCCCATGCACAAGCAGTGATGCTCACCAAGTTTATCCACACTGAAACCTTCTGCTGCTGCCAACTCAGACTGAAAGAAATCATAGTCATATCTGCTCAGGTCCTCCTCTGTTCTTTCTGCAGGTGGTCCAACAAAGAGGTAGGCGCTGTTTGATCCCAAAATAACACGATCCTGAAAGGTTTAGACAAAGGATGCTTTAAAGTTACGGATACAACATGTCAGATATCACTGCATTCAGTGATCAGTAGTGTATTTCTCCCTTGTGAAAGAAGAAGGTCCACCTTTGCTGAAGCACAGTAATAGTTACCATTTCCACAAAGTCCTCTGGCAAGGACTGATTAACTACACCTTTGTTTGAGGTGAACAAGGACCCTGCTAAGATTCATTTGATGCCTGTTGATTCTGGTCTGTCATGTTCACAGCTTAGATGCGTGCATGTGACTTCAGGCTAACTGGATAAAAACAGAAGAAATTGCTTAAGAGTTTCATAAGAAAGGCACAGAGGTTATCCATATCTGTAAAAAAAAAAAATTCATCCTGAAGACTCCGATCTCCTTCAGAGCAAGACTGCTTCACTGGATTGATTTTAAATAAATAAATACATAAATAAATTTTACCTTCCCTTAGACATATGGTTCTACTGGAAGACAACAGTGCTCATTCTCAGCCTTTGGTTTGGACTGAGATATTTTCCTGTCAGAGTTTTATGTTCTTGAAGACACTCACCGAGTGCTGCAGTTCTGTTTCCCCTGTGATGGTCACCCCGTTCACAACAACCTTGCACTTATCTTGAGGCACTAGGGTAACTCTGCCATCAGCATTCGTAAACGTAGCGTGTTTGTCCAAAATGCTGAAAGATGTTACATTTTCTTGTGATTCACTTTTTTGATTTTAATTTGAGAACCATCAGAGAACACTAGATCGTAATATCAAAGATGATATGTTTAGGATGTCACTCAAGAGGCAGCAGGGCTTTGTGCTAAATGCCAATTTGACTTCACATTTTTGCTATTACAACAATGGCAGTTTCTAGAAATGCAAGTAAGCAGCTCATTAGTCATATGCTACAGCCTTTCACTTCCTGTCAGAAGTTCAAAATAATCATGTTGCATGTTTACGCAGTTATTACATTTCCTTAAATTAAAAAAAAAAAGTTAAAATTAAAGATCTCTAAAAAACAACAGGGTCACAAAAGCAAATGTCTTGACTTCTATAAATTAACGTACTTACCCCAAACCTCTCAGGATTATAGCATTTGAGGTTGACTGACCAACATCACAGGTACCTTAAAAAAAAAAGAAAGAAAAAGAGACATTTTTCAGTATAAATTATATGCACTTTACACACCCATAGGAAAAGAGTGTTGAAGCTTTTGCAGCATCCCTTTTTATCTTTCCTCCTTTACATCAGTGGGAAGAGCTGTGCTCAGCACAAGCCTTTCACAGCAGCATTGCTACCTGAATATGACAATATAGTCAGTTATTCTCTCCCTAGAGACGAGACTCAACCCTGAGAAACAAGAAGGATTCACTCCACATGGCCTCTGGGACCACACATAAAAACAATTATGAACGTACCTGGGAGCACTCAGAAACTCCTGGGGTCCATTACCACCAAATGGTGGAGAAGAACATCCAGACTAAACACCCCATGTGCAACAGAGTACCAGATCCACAAATGTCAAATTTTATTTCTGTTTACTGTATCCCTAAGTCGGTGGTGGAAAACCACCAAAAAACATCCTAGAGGAGTGGATGAGATGCTCAGGCAGTAAGGAGGAAGGTAGGAGGAATGTGGTTAGCGTTGGATCATCAGTTTGCAGAATGAGGTACTTTCAACCAACATTTTTAGGGGAAGAAGTGGACAACACCCAGCAGACCTGGACATTATGACTTATTTTTCTAGTGCATCATAGCATCTTTTGCAACTGAAGCACTTCCCACAGTAAAAAGTCTTCAGCTTGCACTAAACTCAGAAGGAGCAGATACTTAATAGTGAAAAAAGTTGGTAAGAGCTTAAGAAATAAAGAAAATAATCTTGACTCAAATGGATGAATAACCTAGCGTGACCACAGCTCTGTTGCGTCAGAGTCAAAGCACAGAAAACATATATATTTATATGTAGTCTTCAGAACTTTAAAAAAACATTTACCATCCTGAATGAAATGCTTGAGAACCCATGAAAGCTGAGGATCTTCATTGATATTCAGGAGATAAGGGAATGTCTCCATCATCCACCTCTCCTGAGTAAGAATTGAGAAATACATAATTTTAGTGGGATGCATCCTAAAGCTTGAAATAACGGCTAGTATTATACACAGAAGTCCAATTTTTGGTGGTTTATTTTTTTTTGTTTTTTTGATGAGAAAAATCAAACTCAAAAGACTGGAGCTTAAGGCATCTGGAACCACGATGCCCACTGCTGGGACACTGGCCTGTGTCATGGCAGAGAACTGCTGTTCCCACTCGTGCCGGGCCTCCTCCAGCCGAGCCTCCCACGTCACCTGTGCGCTCCGCATCCGCCCCTCGCTCTCGGCCAGCAGTTGCAGCTCTGCTGAGGAGAGACAGCTTGAACCTGGGTGTCATTCTCCTCTTCTAATGAGAAGATGACTACTAAAATTCTATGCACAGAGCGTGGCCAGGAACAGACTTAGGTGAAACCTCATCAAAAGAATTTGCAAATACCAGCCAATTGCACATTTTCATCTCTTGCTTTGGCTCTGGTGTTTGCCCATTCTCATCTTGCTATAATCCCTAAAGCTGAAATCCTCTTCACTCCTGCCAGTTGCTGTTTTGTCTTTATTTAGACTTGTTTGGGGCTTTCACCTTGAGAAACCATCAACACCTGATAAAGGGTCTAACTGTAAGCAACAGCAAATTCCTACACCAGCGCTGCAGATGAAGGTAGGGACTCTTTCTCCAAGGCAGAACTGATTTTATTTTTATTTTTTAAATCTTTTTAAAGCACTATCTCTTTTTGATAACGTCTGGGGTAAAAAAAGAAAAGCCCATATCACAGCTATAAACTGCTGCTTACACATCCAGTGGCAGAAACACACTGTAAGGTTGCCTAAACAAAGCAGAAGGTGATGCAAGAAAAGCATCCCTTTTATGCGGTCACCCATCTGGGACAAGGTACTTGCCATTCTCACATGCCACATCTCAGGGACAGACAGAGTGCTAATCAGGCAGAGGAAGGCTGGTACCGTCACACACATCCTCCCACCAGAATTAGTAAAGGCCTCCAACACTGTGTGTCCTCTCCTCTTCACACACCTCAGCTTGTGATTTTGAACTACCTGGAATCAGTACATTGGGGTCAACATTTTATAATTGCCTTGACTGCCTCTGCCATCCACTTTTTAAGAAATTCACCAGTGGACCTACATCAGCTTACTTCCCACCATACTGCTTTCCATGTCACAGGCTACTGACAAGGTCTCCTATTAACGTTTTGGGAACTCAATATCTATTTGTTATCTGTAACTGTACTTTTAATGAAATACATACGTGCTTCATTGGATATCCATCTCCCTGTGCTCCCGAGCCCAGCCATTCTGGATGACAGTTTGTTATTTTCAGCTTTCAGTTCTGTTATAAGCTTTTCAGTAGGGCTTGCATTTACCACTGCTTTGTTCCTGATCTTTTTTGCCCTTTTAAACGTGAAAGAACATAAAAGACAAAACAAAAACAAAACCACAGTCTCAGCAAAGGACAAGATTTTTTGGTAAACAAGACCTTTTTTTCCCCCTCTTTTATTATTTCCTCTGTTCAGAAATATCCCATGCAGCACAGGAACTTCAAAAACGAAAAGAATCTGATGGAAAATCTGCCTCTGGGCTGAAAGCATCTGACATGCTCTCTTCTACTGCTGCAGCAATCACAGAGCTACCACTCTGCTTTCACCCCTGCCAGCCCAATACAATCCTTCCCTTCTCCATCTTACCCTAAACTGCACACGTGAAAGCAATTCAGCTGCTTGTAAAACTGAACCCTGCTGGAAATAATAAATCTCCTACTCCTGACACCTGCTGGCAGCCAGGTTGCTGTGGATGCAAGATCGCTGAGCTGCAGACAAAGCCCAACTGAACAGACTGCAGAGAGATTTCCAGTCCTGAGTCTGAGAACGGGAAGAAGGAGAACATGAGCCTTCTCCTTCAGAAAAGAGACTCATAAAAAAAATATATATAGTTTCCTTTGTCATACAATTCAGCTTTTAACATATATGTTATTCACAAATAAGAATGAAAAATCATCTTTTAAAATGCTGCTCTAGATCATTCACAGATTCACTCCTCCACCATTCTGAGCTGCTGATCAATTAGAAATGGTATCTCTTGTCATTTTGCCCAACATCTGACTGAGACCAGGGAGAAGAATATTACAGAAGTGCACCTTTCAGCATATCGTAAGGTTGACAAAGTTTCTTCATAGCAGATGTCTGCTGGACTCAAGGCTGCAATCTGCAAGCATACAAAAGTGTTAACTGTCCTTAGATTCTGAATGATGTTTAAGTAGTTTTAAATACTTCCAAAAAAACAGAAAAAGATAACCACTAAGTCTGGAAACATAAAAAGAGAACCCTACGTTCTAGAGATAAATATAGGTTGTTTTTGAAAAAAATACCAAAGGTGTCAGAATCCTAGACTGCAGACTCTGGTTTAATCCAACAATCTCAAAAATACTTTGACAGTTCCTGTACAAATACCAGTTGTAGAATGTCCCCAAATTTGTTCACATAATCATCACTAAACTAAGAAAAGTAGTATTATAAGAAACTCAGTTAAACTGTTTTAAGGCTATAATCATATAAAAGCCAACACGGTCGCACATGCAAATTTTCTATTCATATTTTCCTATCACTTAAGGGTACTTTATAAAAACATATATACGTCTTCAAAGATGTTGGAGTATACAATTCACTTGAGACATAGCAAAGATCCTATGGAGATTCATCCCACTTAGAAATGCAACATCTGGTCCACTGTACAAACAACGATCTCAAATCAGGAGAAAATATCGAAAAGAACCAATTTACCATGATTGTCCTGCTGTTCCCCCCAAGAGCAGACTGCAAGAGTTTAGTCAGCACTGAGTCCCTGTATGGTATATGCAGCACTTTCTTTCCTGTCGCTACCTCAGCCAGAGCACTACAGGAAAATAAAGGTTTAGCAAAAAAGGGCAAACAACAAAAGTGTACACAAAGACAATTTCAGGAAACAGAAGACAGTCAGATTAGATACTGCAGTAGATGTATTATGGGCACAAAATAAACCAATTCTCGTTCATACGTATGTTAAATAATTTATTGTTAAGACTTTCAGATTGAAAGAACCGCTCTGAATGGCTCAGTTCAGAGTTTCAGAGGAGCCTGGACATACAGTGCACTGAACAGTGGCCCTGTCAGGCTGCTTCACCTCTGCCACTGCCTGGAGAGCACTCACAGGGCATGGAGCCAAGAAAAATAACTAAGTAAATAGATAAACACTTTTGTTTCCATGTGCTTATTCATTAAGTACTTCTACTAACCGCTCTTCTGCGAGGAAGATCTGACTGGAGAGGCAGTGTTTTTCATACACAGAAATTTGTCTTCTATCTCACAGACAGGGATATAAATAAAAAAATAAATAAATGATTACCTGATGACATTCCCTAACGTGGTTAGGCTTAGATTTACACGTGTTCCTTCCTTCAATCTGTCTTTTTCAGATCTTGATGATTTTTGCCTTTCACTTCCTGCCAAGTCCACCAGATTGATAACTGACTGCTTAGTGAGAGCTTCATCTAGGAAAATCTGTTAAAACACAGCATCAACACAGGGAAAGAACACCAAATCAGTGCTACAGATACTATCAAGATACAGATAAAGGTACCCTGTGCAGATTCTCAGAGTAAGTGTGCTGTTTTATTTATCAACACTGATGCAGTCCAGAGCAGCAGTGACGAACAGCATGTGTCAAAAGTGTGGGCAGACATGGTTGGCCCAGCAACCTGAGGTGAAGAAACCTGACACATACTCATCCACTTGCTCTGTAGTGGCAGAGGTAAGAAACAGTGGAAGAAGCAGTGCCTTCATGCTACCTGTTTGAATTGGATCGTGATAACCATGTGGGATCGACTGCTGGAGGAATTCATGGTGGTTGTAGCTGTTGTTCTCATCTTATTCCCTTGATCCATCAACCTCTCAATCTGTGTATAACTATCACAAGGCACCAGCTTCAAACCGTCCACATAAAAACCTTGTTGCTGGTCTTCCCTAATCTTCAGCCCTCCAGACTTCCTGGTCTTAGACAGCAAGTCTATTACCTATGGAGAGAGATTTACAGTTGAAATATTCTACTAAAAAAAGAAAGCATTACTCTTAGTAAAGATAGAATAGTTAAAAAAATACAGGCCACAGCTGACCACGTGGTAGCTGTTCTAGCTTTACCATGTCTAGTAACTCATTCCCATAGATTTCCACTTTGCAGGAAAGTTTAATCTACACAGAGAGTTCACATCTGCAGGCTTAAGATGTCCACAAAATTATTTAGTTAGTTGTTATGAAAAATTTAAAAAAGCTTACTCTGTAAGCTGCCAAAATGAATTGTTTTCCTGTGTATTCATTTTTTCCCTCTCGTTCTTGTCCACTGCATCAAATTTCACTGAAATTGGCCACATGTCCCAAAACTAATGAGGAGAATGGTTCAGGAGAACGAATTCACAAACAAGTGGCAAAAATGCATAACCCTTAGAAGGAAAGCTAAAAATGCAATCCTCTGAGACATACACCATCTTCAAAACAACCTCCTTCCCAACACGTCACCCATTTGCAATTACTAACAAGTCCTATGTCTGCCAGTACAAGACAACACAAAGAGGAAAACAATGTAAATAAAAATCTCCTTAATCACTTTTTTTCTTTAAAAAGAAGCCAAATACTTAAAGGAGAAAAGCACTGGTGTGCAAAGCAGCCAGGGCTGCTGCTGGCAGGAGGCTATTGAGGCCACCTGCCCAAACCACTGCTGGCTTTGCTACTCGGGTCCCTCTTGAACTGCCACTGCATGGAGAAATGTGCCCCCTGCTCTTACAACAGACAGGGCTGTATCAGGAGCCCAGTTTTGGCCTGAGATATCCCCAGTGTAACTCTCTCAACTGTCCCATTCTGGCAGCTGGATAGCAACATAACTTATGAACCTGAGAAGACCTTTGCTACCAGACCCTCATGTAGCTCATGAAGCAAAAAGATGCTGCTGGGCCTAGATACTGCCCAAATCCATGAGCCAACATGCTCAGTAGGGTCATGTAAGCAGAACAAAAGCCTTGTTTTCTGATCACAGTGTGAAGAAAATACATAAATGCACATGAAAAACTAAGATTTGCTAGTACTGAAACAAAGTGAAATCATTACCTGTTCATTATATATTTCCAGCATGCTGAAAGTAATCTGTAAGGATAAGTAGTAACAAAAAGGTAAAATGCATTTGAAAAAAAAATCCTTGAAATGGAGTATCATCCCATTTGTAAAAATAACAAAGGTTACCTGGATCAAAACCTCCCTTCATCCCAACCCATTATGTCATTTTAACTGAATCAGTTATCTATCAGATACATCACGTTTTATCACAACTCTGCTTCCTTTCCAGCATTTCTATAATTTATCTTTGCATATATAATCCTCATTGCTTAGATACGCTCTATTACAAGACACATTTCAATAAATATTATTAAGCATCTAGATAGCACCTCTAGAAAAGACAAGAAGATCAAATGCTAATTTTTGACAGAACTATCAGCTGGCAAGGTTGCAGGGAGTTTCTAGAGAGAGTCTAGCAGAGGGCCAGAAGATGATGAAGGGCCTGGAGCATTGTCCTTACAAGGAAAGGCTGAAAGACCTAGCACTGTTCAGCCTTGAGAAGACTGAGGGGATCTTATCAGTCCTTAGAAATATCTAAAGAGCACGTGTAAAGCAGATAGGGCCAAGCTCTTTTCAGTGGTGCCCAGCGACAGGACAAGGGGCAATGGGCACAAACTGGAACACAGGAAGTTCCATTCAAACAGGAAGAACAGCTTCACTTGGAGGGTGGCAGAGCAGGATGCCCAGAGAGACTGTGGAGTCTCCTTCTCTGGAAGATACTCAAGACCCACCTGGATGTCCTCCTGTACAACCTACTGCAAGGAGCTGCTTTAGCAGGGTGGTTGGACTTTGACTTTGTGATCTCCAAAGGTCCCTCCAATCCCTATGATTCCATGAACTTTTCATTCAACGTTTATATAGGATCCACTAAAGTTTGTGCAGTAATTTCTGTCACATACTGTTTCTAATTTTACTAGTCTGAATGTAACGCCTTTAGAGTACAATCTGGAAAGATCTTGGAAATAAATGACAATTTGTGCTAATCTCACCTGGTACTGCTTATTCTTTTCCTGACTCTGGACTGCTTTGAAGAGCTCTTCACACACACTGGGAACCAGCCCTCTGTTTGCACCGTACCCAATCATGGAGTAGCTCTTCCCTGAACCCGTCTGGCCATATGCTAGGAGAGTTGCATTATAACCCTGCCAGGCACTCTGCAGCACTCCTTGGCCAAGATCACGAAAAACTTCTCTCTAAAAAGTGACCAAATAGATCATCATCAAAGAAGAACTGGCAAATACATACACAAGTGCTGCTATCCAGGAGGTTCCCCACTAACAGTTGAAACAAATGGTCAGGATTTACAGACACAAGAATACAGAGTTCCAGGATAAAATAAATGTAATTCAAATGTAGACAATGCTTCAAACCAGTGAACAGAGTGATGGCAATCAGTTGCAATCATAAATTCACAGAATAACCCTAGTTGGAAAGGACCCACAAGGATCATCACATTCAACTCTTGTCTCCACGCAGGACCACCTGAAATGCAAACATGATGTCTGCCCTGGGCAGCCCATTCAATGCCCACTGCCACTGGTGCAGAACCTGTCCCTAGCCCCAATTGCCCCCCCGCCCCGACACAGCTCCATATCATTCCCTCAGTGCTGCCCCTCTGCTCCCTGAGAGCTGCATCAGGCCTCCCCTCAGCTCCTCTGCTCTGCACTGAGCACACCCAGTGACCTCAGCCGCTCCTCACACACCTTGCCCTACAGACTCCTCACCATCCTCATAGCCCTCCTTTGGTTGCTCTCTGATAGTTTTATATCTTTGTATTTGTGGTACCCAAACGTGAACACAGTGCTCAGCTAGAATGTTAATCACAAAGAAAATCAAGAAAACACAATAACAAAGATAAATAGCTGGTTTACAATTGTGTATTACTTAAAACTACTGTTAGTTGGCTCTTCGAATAAAATCTTACCTGTCCTGCATAACTGTTAGACCCTGCTGGGATGAGCATACCATTCTCATCCTTCAGAAAGCCACTGTGAGACCAGTACGCCAGGTCAAATGCGAAGGTTTTCACATGCCCTGGATTCCTAGGGTCATAGATGCTTGTACTGTTGGAGTCCATAGAAATCACACACTTACTTCCTGCATCCTTCTCTCTCTGTATCAAAATCATAATCGCCATGTCAAAATACAAGCAGTCATAGTCATCCTCTAAAAAGTCATGTTTTAGTCTGGATTTAGACCAAGTTCAGTAGCAACATACAGTGCACAAAAAGCTTGTGGAGTATAGCTGCCCCTGAGCCATGTGAGGCTACTACAGGCAGCCAAGGAGCGAGGCCTGAAGGAGCTGACACTCAGCAGTCCTAGCCTGCATTTTTCCTTCTTCCTCACGTTGCATCCACACAGCACAGTACATTGGAACACATTTTATTACAGGGATAGCTTCAATTCAGGAGAAATCACAACACAATTATCTCCAAGAACAGCAGGGATTCATTATCTTGATTAATTCTGTAAAAAACATGTTTGGTTCAGAAACTGGAATACAAGCAAATGAGGGGCATCATCTTATTACCTGAAATCCCACTATTAGCTATTTTCAGTTTGATCTGGATTAGTATATTACAAATACTGCCTTTTTTTCCTCCCAAAAGAGGGAACAAAGTCTGTAAATTCCAACTAAGTACTTACTAGTTACTTGGAAACTGAAGAAATTGCAGCAAGATGATGTATTTGCACTGACAACCCTGAAAGCAGCTTTCTATGAGAGAGACTGAGCTATATAGGCCTCATTTGCACATTGGGCATGAACCAACATTAAGGCAAATAAACTAAAGCATTAACTGATTCATGTTGATTTAAACACAAGGTGGTTGTCTAAAGCAAAAGAGGTTTGCTTTAATTCTCCTTCATGTTATAACTTGAACTGAATACTTTCACCAACCTATGCTAAATATTTGATGAAAAAATAGTCTCATATTTTTGTCAATTATCTGAGATAACTCAGTGAAACATCTCTACTATAGCAAGTTCTGACAAATGCCCTTCTGACAATGCCCTGTAGCTTTGTTCATGTTCATAGCCCCTCCATGAATATCTCCTATTCTGTTTTCTGAAGACAGAATCTGCCTTTGCACGCATTTTCATTCTGCCTTCCAAGAGGCAAGAAGCTACTATACCAACGAGGGTAGTATTCTACTGGAATTTTCTTTGGGATCAAGGCCCCAAGGGTACAGATGCATGCTTTAGCTTCAGCTTTTAGCAGCCTTTTTAGCAGAAACCCCAGCCATTTTTTTTAGGGGGATAAAAACAAAGAATGCCCAAGCAATATAACTTCCTATAGAAAAACTTTGTAATTGCTCTGTTTAGTGATAAGCAGCGCAGAATAGTCTCTGGGAAATTTTGATTTTTCTTTTAAAAGGCCTCCTGTGCTGGTTCTTAAAAAGAATGCTTCTCTACACCCCCGGGGCCTTCTGCATATGTCCATTTCAATGCTGTATCACAGCTCTCTTTTACATGCCCCCCCCCAAGCCGCCCAGAACCACCGCCATTACTTCTCTGAGATACACTTGCAGACATGTGCAGCTCTACCAGATGACTAGGACTGCTCACCAACACGCACCAAGCCACTCTGCCTTTTTAAAACTGCAGCCTCCTCCATTCCTCCTCATTGTTAAAAAAGCACTGCACACATTGGATATTCCTCCTCCTCATATAAATGATTTCTTCCACTCTTTCCTTCACATTCTGGTTGAGTCTGCACAAAATAAACCAAGTAAAATCTACTGTCTCCATTTCATTATAAACCTAACTTTATTTGCATTGTCGTCTTCATTCTGTTAGGCTAGCTCTTCATTTTCTCAGGGTGTTAGAAAAAAAATCCCAAAGCTTGCTTTTGCTTCCATTTCTATGTCCTTCAACGTTCTGAAATCTCAGAATTTGTTATTATGCCAACACCCCCATTCTTTTTAAATTCCCTGGGCAATCTGGGAGTTTAGGCTCCCAAGAAATGTACACTGAATGGAAGTAACAGAATAAAAATGGAGAAATACTTCTTAACATTTAACAGGATTAAAACTCTCTTAAAATAAAAATCACTGGATCATAAGAAGCCTTTAGGAAGTTATTAAATCTCAAGCCAATTTTCTTGTACTACTATTGCTTTCTTTTTTCACCACCAGGTGAGGGTAATTCATCTGAGCTGACTATAAAATGAGAGGCTAAAAATTACTACAAATTATTACTAAAATTAGCTCATCTCATTCCTGTATTTTCATACAAAAATACTCCCTAATTATAAAGAAGTAGCTTAAAATGCTACTAATCTTAACAAGTCAGTCAATCCAATCAGGAACAAGCACATTATAATTTGTGCAATATGCAGAACTGACGTTCAGGTTTGAAATCTCTTTTTTTTCCCCATCACAATATTAAAGTTTGATCTTTTATCCATTTTCTGAGCTACATGCAGAACTATGCAGTGTGCATTTAAAAAAACATTCCTAGAACTTCCCCTCCTCATCCCCACAAATCATATATATATTTTAATTCAAATTAAATATATATATATATATATATATATATACACATACAGAGTTATTACTAACCTGACTGAAAGGTCTCACTCGAACTGCTACTTTCACACTGTCAATGTTTGGCATTTTTAAAGCAGCATTCAGCCATGAATACTTCCAAGAAGAAAAATATTAAAGTGCAGGCAGCTACTTCTCTAGAACGTCCTGTTATGAGACAGAAAAGTCATGGCTCCCAAAAAAAATTTTTTTACAAGCTTAGTCTATTATTAATACACTCATTCATTATGTACAAGGTGTTAGTTAACCAATAAATTATTTCTTAAAGTAACTGTAGTAGTTTTTACTAATCGAAAAGTTTAATGTCAGGTTCCACCGTTTTGTAGTCTTCCAAATTGCATCCATATATAAATTAACATACATAAAAATAATCCATTGTCTAAAAGACTGCACATCAAAATAGTACTTCCATGTCTACTTTTAAAAGAATAGTTTTTTTCATCTATTCTTACAATCTGAAACCTCATAGGGACATTCACTCTGTAGCCCAAGGTTGATAAGGAGATCATTATTCAAAAATATGGTTTGTAATTTCTGTACATTTTTATACCTTCAGTGTTGTGATATGCAGGCTTCAAATACTGCAAAATGTTTAGACAGAAACTATTTCAAGTATAGTTGCTTTTGTATTAGTCTTATGAAAATATTTTGAAATTTGTGCCAAAATTGTGTGGGCAATATCCCTCTCAATTTGATATGCTATTGTAAGCATCAACTCTTCTATATAGTTTTTTTTTTGCTGACAACAAATTGTGAAAAACAGCAAAACATCTGAGATGTGATCTGGTTTTATAAACGTAAGAGCAGCTTTCCCAAACTTTAAGACAAATACAAAAAAATATTGCACAGCGTAAAATACAATTGTTTACATTTTGATTTCAGTACAGTACAACTTAACCATGAACATAAGGAATTAACATTTTGTATTTGGGAACCCAATCATTTGTTCAAGAAGGTCAAACATCATCTAAAAAATTCAAACTAGTATGTTTTAAATGTTTACTTGGTACAATAGTTCTAAACAAACCTTTTAAAACTTCTGGCCTCACTTTTGAGCAACACCAACTCTTGTAAACCAACATTAAAATTTCTGAACAGTACAGGCCATTTAACCCACTATTCCCTCAAAAATCTATCAGACAGTAAGCATATTGTGAAGTATACATTTTTATTTAACATTCCTAAAATAGGCTGTATTTACATATTATATAAATGTATGAAGTCTTAATATAAAATAGAAAACTGCATTGACTGAGGAAATCATACTCCATATGGAGTTACTTATTGAAGACCATTTGTTTATGAAATTTTACAATAATTTATATAAATTATATCTTCCAAATTAGATGATTATTTTTTCTTTTTACTAATCCACACAATTTTGATGACTTTACAAACAGTGGTGTACATTACAAACTTAAAAAACAGTTACAGCATCTTCCGGCGCACAACTGGCTTTGGAAAATTAGACAGTCTCTTTCTGTTCTTTTGAACAGTCTTCTCTGTTGCATCTGCTGTTTCTTTTTGTTTGCTTTTCATTTCAGCCACTGAACTTCCAAAAGGAGAAATGAACTTTATTTCCACCGGTGGAGGTGACCAAGAATCTTCTTTTCTTGTGGTTCTGCAAAAGTAAAAAGCATCAAAATGACTTTATAACCAACAACAGTAAGCAGAAAAAAGTGGAATTACAAAATAAATACAGACAAATTAATACGTGGACTATGTTGTAAATAGGATTAAAGCAGAAGCAGTATATTAGAAATCTTACTCTTACTTACATTTCCTACCAGATTGCTTCATGTAATCTCAGTCATTATTCATAAGAGATTTTAAGAGATTTTGCAGGCTTTTAAGAGGCTAAGTGTCTTCAAATTGTTTCCAGAAGAAAGCAAAAAACAGGTCCAGAATCAAGTCCTTCTCTTTATTCACTGCCTGGTCTCTTCCTGCTTTATATGAGGAATCAGAGACCTTACAGGTGTGGTTTTCCAAGATGGAATAAGATGACATAGGAGGACACCACCACTGAGTAACCACAGGAGTAACATTTTACCACCATCTATCCTATTCTTCTTCTATTACCATCAGAATAAAAAAAAACATTATGTGAGGAAAAATGTTCCTACTAGACCAGCAAGCTGGACTGGCTCGTAAAGTGAGGGAAGAACTATACAGCCAAATGGGGTAGATGAAATTAGGCAGCTAACAGCCGAATCACTACCGTAATGAAAGTAAGTGTTCAAAACAGAATTATGTACCTGCTTGCTTTCTTCACTTTTGATTTTGCAGGTCTACCTCTCTTCAATTTCTGCTTTCCCACAGATTCTACGGGTTTGATATCCTCCTCTTCTTTAGCTGGAAGTGCCTGCGTTAAAGCAACAAGAATGTTTTTAACATGCATGCATTCTTACACTTCTACAGAACAAAAACATAGGTTTCTTTTAAGTAATTATAAAGTTACAATTTATAAAGGCATTACACTTTCTCCCTGAAAAAACAGACTTTCCATCACAAATTACTGTATCATCCTAAAATTCAGAAATTAAAAACTAAGACACCACCTAACTTTAAATAAAGTCAACATGTCCTCTGTTAAGCTAAGACAACACTTATTAGCTCTTAACTTACACAGATTCAAAATCCATTCTTGTAGTTGTTTTTCAAGTTTTCAAAAAGCAACAAACTTGTTTAGCTTATTTAAGTTCTCTTTTTAGATACACAAGGGCTGCTCTGAAAGTAATATTTCCTGTTTCATTCTGTTGGCCCACAACATCACAGCCAGATGTTGGTAGCATGGGAGTAGAGGGTGAACCTTCCCACCAATATTCTATTTTGTTTCGTTGCTGTGTGACAGATAGCAGCAAAGGGGCAGTCTGACAGAATGGTGTCTGACATGGAAGTACACATGAAATAAAAGTGTCACTGAATTCCTCCATGTGGAAAAAATGGCACCCACTGACATTCTTCAAAGCTTCCTGAACGTTTCTGGAGACCAAACTGGACTTGAGCACAGTGAAACAGCGGGTGGTGCACTTCAGCAGTGACAACAGCAGGTCACCTCTGCTGGTGCAGATTTTTACAAGCATGGTAGGCAGGCTCTCATTCACTGCTGCCAGAAATGCATAGCTAATGGTGGTGACTATGATGACAAACAATGCCCTGTAACTGTGAATTTGCTCTATCAAACAGTGTTACTGTTCTGTCTGTATCAGTTGTAGTTTCCATGGAAATAAACAGAAGCACTACTTTCAGAGTATCCTCGGTGTTCCCAAGGAAGAAGACAAGGCATTGAGAAGTATAATTTAAAAGAGATACAGAGCAAAAGTAAAAAATGTGACAACTACGGTTTTTACTCACCGGTTCTTCTACAATTTGGGGAGTACTAGACAAATTTTTCCTCCTTGACCTCAAAAGAGGAGGTGAAAAGACAAATTGAGAAGACAAGTCTGGGTCTAAATCCTGTACATGTTGGTCCGCTTTTCCAGCTAAAACAACAATGAATCGTTAATGTGCATGTATAATATAAAGGACAGGGATGTTAAATTACAGCTGAAAATCAACAGCACAACAGCTTCCTAAAATGAGGGCCCAATCAATTTACAAACATTCACTGTCAACATACTTTTCCCTATCAAATGCCTCTTTGGATCCATTATTTTATAGTGGACCGTGAAACAAGAATAGATAAGAGTAATGATTTTACAAAGTTAAATAGGTTATGCTCAATCAGCAGCAAAGTGTCCTCAAGAACATGGAGTTGTTGGAGCATGTCCAGAGGAGGGGCACGAAGATGATCAGCAGACTGGAGCACCTCCCCTGCAAGGACAGGTTAAGAGAGCTGCGTTTCTTCAGCCTGGAGAAGGCTCTTAGGAGACCTTACAGTGGCCTTCCAGTACCTGAGGGGACCTACAGGAAAGCTGGGGAGGGACTTTTCATAAGGGCATGTAGCAACAGGAGGACAAATGGCTTTAAACCGGAAGAGTGTAGATTTAGATCAAATATTAGGAAGAAATTATTTACTGTGAGGGTGGTGAGACACTGAACAGGTTGCCCAGAGAAACTGTGGATGCCCGCACCCAAAAGATATTTAAGACCAGGATGGACAGGGTTTTGAACAGCCTGGTCTGGAGGGAGTTGTCCCTGCCTATAGCAGGGGGCTGGACTAGATGACCTTAAAAGTCCCTTCCAATGCAAACCATTCTATGATTTTACGATTCTAACATTTTAAAAAAATACATTAATCATGCAATCTAATATAAAAGAAGGCTCCAAGGTGACCTGAGTGGCCCTTTGTTATCTAAAGGCGAGCCACAGGAAAGAATTCAACAGTCTCAAGCAGAGTTGGTGGTGATAAGACAAGGGGAAATGGTTTTAAACTTATTGATTCAGGTTGGACATAAGGAAAAAGTCCTCTACAGTGAGGGTGGTGAGGCACTGGAACAGGTCGCCCAGAGACGGGGTGGATGCCCTTTTCCAGGAGACATTCTAGGGCAGGCTGGACCAGGCTCTTAGCACCCTGATGTGGCTGTAGGTGTGCCTGCTCACTGTAGGGGAGTTGGACTAGATGGCCTTTAAAGGTCCCTTCCCACTCTAAGGATTCGTTGATAAAGAACTGACTAGCAAATCATATTTCAGCAATCACATAATTAAGCAGTTGTCTAGTCTGTTACAAAGACGCACTCATTCTAACTTACAAACTGAATGTAATTTGGAAGTATATCTTCTTTATTTCTTCATTGCGGAGGAAAGGTACGGCAATTACATTAACTGTCATCCCCCACTGTTCTTATTTGATAAAGTTTAGCTCATGACAAAAAAATTCAAATTAAACTTGACTCTGCTCAAAAAATGTCAGCCTCAACTCACTTGTTTCCACCACAACTAGCCAACCAGGCACAGAGTTCAGGTGGAACGCTGATTTTCCTTCTTCAAATTTTTACTTTTGTACACATACAAGTCTTACAATACTAAAAGCCACGCTTGCAAGTCTGATGTATGTTATTTACAACCAAGCAATAAGCTACATTTTACACATGAACACGTTACACCTACCTTTGAATTTCTTTGACAGCTTTGTGAGAGGAGGAGAAAAAAGAAAGGATTCTTTTTCCTCAACGTATAGCTCCTGATGCATGCTAGTTTTACGGGATCTGTTTCTTCTAGCACGATCTGTTAAAGTTCTTGATGTTTCATTATATCCTGATGTGTTTATGTCTGTTAGCAGCAAAGGACTGCCATCAGGTCCTTCAGGGAAGACTTCTTCCCCCGTGTTCTCCTCCAGTATCGATGGTAATCGTCTCTTTCTGCCCCGACACCCTGACCTTACTGTAGTCCTGGGTGTGGTTGATTGCTCATTTGGCTGCTCAGGTGTTCTTTCACCAGCATCTGTTTTTTCTGGTTTAGCATGTGCAACCTTCCTTGTTCTTCTCCTAGGAGTATCAAGGATTTCCACTTTCCCACCTGAAGGCAGGTCTTCCTGAGCAGAGACAGATTCCATGTTTGCAGAGAGATTCTGTGCTGCCTTTCTAGTGCTTCTTCTAGGAGTAATAGGAAGTTTCAACTCTGTTTGAGGAAGCAACGATTTTGACAGATCAAGGTCAGAACTTTCAGAAATATCTGAGGAACTAGTTTTTCTTCTTCTGCCTCTTTTAGTTGGCACAGATAAAAGAAGTTGGTCACTAGGCTGTAGCTCTTGATCCGTAATACTTTTAGCAAGTGGCGAACTATTGCTTTTTAATTTTCTTGCACTTCTGCTGGGACTGGCTGCCATTTTTATCCTAAGATCAGTGCTACCCTGTCCAGTTCCATGATCTCCTGCTGAGCTTTTTCCTCCTCTAGTCCTTCGGGAAGTAGTAGAAGCAATAATGCTACCTTCAGCAAAAGACATTTCCTTGTTAGCATCTTCCAAGAGCTCAGATGCAGCTTTCTTTGCTCTCCTTAATTGTCCTGGAGTAGCAGCTATGGACTGTGTACTGCTGGACAATGTTTGCCCATCAGATTGGCTGCTTTCTACTTTTTCTAGATTAGCCTGCTTGGGCTTCCTACCTCTTCTCCTAGGAGTATCAGGGATTGCAAGTATTTGCTCATCTTGAGTATTTTCTACTGTCGCAAGACTAGAAGTCTCAGATGCTTCCTTTGTTTTCCTGGTACTTCTTCTAGGAGACATTCCAAACAGAACTGGCTTGTCTGTCTTCAATGCTTGTTGGTCATCTGCTGATTGAATAATTAGAGTTCTACGCAGTTGTCTCTTTGCACGTGTTCTAGGAGTGACAACATACTCTACTTGATGTATGTCAGTTTCATCATCTGCTCCCTCTGGCACAGTTGTTAAGGTAGTTTTTGTCTTCTGAAATCTAGTTACCTTTCTGCCTATGCTTTCATGAATAGACTGTTCTACAACTTCAGATGTAAATTCTTTACTTCTTGTGTCTTTGATTACGTCCAGTAAGTTCTCAGCAATAGCTACCTTAATGGGTTCAGGCACATATGGGAGTGACTCTACGATATTGTGAGACTCCTGGTCACTAGTTACAGTAGACACTGAATTTTTAACATGTTCTTCACTTCCAGTATTTCCTAAACTGTTCACAGGGTTTTCACCTGTTGCTGTAACAACTGCTTTAGAAGCATCTGCTATTGCAAGGTCACCCATCTCCCCTTCACCTTCCTCTCCCTCCAACACTAACGTAAAATTACTCTGAGATATAAAAAGTTCTCCATCTCCTTCAACTGCATAGCATTCACCATCTTTATTATCAGGTAAATCGTATGCAAACTGTTGCTCTATAGTGTCATAGTTGTACTGAAGATTGCCTGATGGATGTAGTTCGCTACACAGAGCTGTTTCAGGTGATTCTTCTGAGGCTTGTGGCTTGACTACAACTTCCTCAAGAACCTAAAGTTAAGATAAGTCTGTTAATGCATTCTTAATTTCCAGTCTAACTTCAAAATGAGCTAGATGAAACTAAGGACAGTATAACGCTGTTTCACATTTTAAATAACTACTGAAAGTTAGAAACACAATGTATCCACTTCTAAAGTTCATACATTTGAGGAACAGAGAACACAACATTCAGTGTAGGCTATCACATACTCCATTTTTGGTTTATGGCTAACAATTTGCCACCTTTCACAAGCAAACGGAGCAGCTGTACACACAGCTAGCAGTAACCATCACAGTCTGCATCTAACTGTAAAATAAAATTATGCCCCCAAAGTTTAAAATCTAGATTGCAACACTTGAGCTTACAACAATTCATTCCTCAGTCAAAGTGGCTAAATATCACAACACAGGGATTCCGTGAAACAATGAATACTCTAAATAACCTCACCCCACTTGTGGTAGTTCTCTGTCCTGTAAAACTCTTTCCTTCTAGGTCCATATGAGATACACAAGCTTTTATGCTGAGAGTAAATATAACAGAATACCGAGAATAATCCCAATGGAAATTGTCACTATATTCAGTATGGTACTTTGAAGACATCCTACTAAACCAAGTACCTCAGCCCCAATTGAGCAACAGGAAAAATCTGAGACAACTGTCACCCTCTAGTCTAATCTTCAATCCTTGACCTTTTAAAATTCATATTTAACCAGTTTAGATATTTTAAACATGTACTTTTAAAATAATTTTTTGAAGAAGCTGGAAACATCTAGACAATGAAATTAACTCATTACTGTGATTTTTTTTATGCTAGTAAGAAAAAAATATAGTAAAAGACAAGCATACAAATATTCTGAAAATAAATTAGGTTTCCATATCATTTTGTTAAGTGATACGTTGGATCATTTGTAAATGGTACCCTGGATTGAAAAACTGACCTCCCCAACATTTCCTGTTACCATAAAAATAAACAGATGAATGAAAAGTAACATTAAAGTCAACTAAGAAACACTTCAGTCATGTGGGCCCATTCTTTTGGCTTGCCTTGACTATACTGAGTAAAGAGGAATTGTTTTGGGCAGCATACAAAATACACAATATAGTTAATGTGTATAAGTAGTAAAAAATATTTACTTTAATATTTTATATTAAAACATAACAAAGGCGGCAACAAAATCATATAACTAGTGGGATCTTTGACCTTATTTTTGTGAAACTAATGCATCAGTTCTCTAGTTCAGTGGAAGTGGTGGTAATTCTTAGTAGTGAGTTTCAAGGTGCTCCAAGCATTTATGATCTAATTTTACTCTTCCTGTACTTCACCCTCGAAAACAGTTGTTCACAAATTCACATACTGCCAAAAAGCAATGACATGAAGAAGGCAGAACTGCAAAGTAAGGGATATTTTTTGCACTGATATGATAGCTCTTACAAAAGTCCAGTACAGAGATATGATCACTTTTTCCTTTGATCTGAATGTGACTGCAACCCTGTATGTTTCATTTGAAAATTTGCAGGGAATACCTTTATGCTGACTGAAAATGGGAGTCCCAAACATACAAAAAAAAAAAACAAAAAAAAAACCCTGATCATTATTTCACTATTTTGGGAAAACTCAAAACCTGTTTTCAAATTCCTTTATCAAAATAGAAAGCAAGGCTGCATATTTTCCCTGTTCACACAAATTTGTTCAGCCAATGTATCAAAATGTAATAAAATTGCCATAACTTGAGCTTGACATAATTTAAGTTTCATTTTAAATGCTGTTATGGTTTGCAACATAGCACTAACAACTTTTCACCTTGGAACATATTTAACTCATTTAAATTATAAAAGCCCAAATCTTGGAAGGTTCGCTTCTGTGTTACATTTACAGTAAACAGAATTGAGAAATATGCTGTCTGCCCTTACACGGTGAGCTTAAGTTAACCAGCTAAAGAAGATGAGATGTTCTTGTGTGTCTTTCAGTTGGGAAAAAAGAAAAAAAAATCTGTCTTAAAATCTACTGTTTGTTTTCTGCTTTGTTGAAAATGGGAGAATAATTCACTTACATTAATTTCTTCAGTTCTAGGAAGACTGAGAGAAGCATGTATTTCCTCTTGTGGAAAAGGAGCATGTACTTCAACTTCATTTCCTAAGTTACGCACTTCAGGTAAATCAACAAGCTTTTCTTCAGGGCGATTTTCTGAATGGGTACTGACCATTTCCTCACTGTCAAGGACACTTATCACAGCTGAAATAGATTAAGGCCATTTTAACTTAAGCATTAAACAAATCATACAGGTTTAAACAACAGGAAGTAACAGACGGAGTGTGAACTATCAATAAATTTCTCCATTATGCCACACATCTAAAACATGGATATTCCAGAACATGCTTTCCTCCAAAAGCTAGGAAGCAATCTCACAAATAAAATTAAATGTAAGAAGGGGAAATGAGCTACCAAATCTATAGAGAAAAAGAAAAGAAGAAAGGGTGGCCAAAAGACACATTGACAGCTAGTCACTGACAGCCTTAATACTGTGAATATACCATTGTTTTGATACAGTAACTCAAGAAGCAGGACTCACAGCACACAAATTACAAATGGTGTACAACATTAAAATAAAAATACTAAGGTCTCCTTCTAACATTTTATATTTTACCAGTTTTCTTAAGATCAGTAAGACTGACTACATTTTCTACAAGAACCTCCGCTGAAGAGTGTGTCGTCTACAGAGGTTAATGAAAATTAGCAGTAACAATCCTAATGATATTTCAGTCTGAGACATGTTTTGTGTTAGAATGAACTGCCCATTTTGCTTCAGGAGTTTAGCTACCTTAGCTTATGTAACACCTCCAACACACTATACATACGTTCACTGTCTGCCTCTGGGGATTCAGAGAGCTGTGGATTTGTTACAGTTGGTGCATCTTTTTCTTCTGTTGTAGAGGACATTTTAGGTTCCTCATGGGCTGTTTCACTTCACAGACAGGAGAAAAACAAAGAAAAAGAGAAATTCGTTATAAAGCTTCAGAACAGGCATTTAAAAGGTTTAACAAGGTATTCTCTCACTGTTTCAAAACAGTGAAGAAAAACTAGAAGCTCCTTAGGCAATGCTCCTACATCCAGTTTATAATTTATTTT
>VXAB01009629.1:416082-568447 GCA_013399175.1 Odontophorus gujanensis
CCCCAACATTTCCTGTTACCATAAAAATAAACAGATGAATGAAAAGTAACATTAAAGTCAACTAAGAAACACTTCAGTCATGTGGGCCCATTCTTTTGGCTTGCCTTGACTATACTGAGTAAAGAGGAATTGTTTTGGGCAGCATACAAAATACACAATATAGTTAATGTGTATAACTAGTAAAAAATATTTACTTTAATATTTTATATTAAAACATAACAAAGGCGGCAACAAAATCATATAACTAGTGGGATCTTTGACCTTATTTTTGTGTGTATAAGTAGTAAAAAATATTTACTTTAATATTTTATATTAAAACATAACAAAGGCGGCAACAAAATCATATAACTAGTGGGATCTTTGACCTTATTTTTGTGAAACTAATGCATCAGTTCTCTAGTTCAGTGGAAGTGGTGGTAATTCTTAGTAGTGAGTTTCAAGGTGCTCCAAGCATTTATGATCTAATTTTACTCTTCCTGTACTTCACCCTCGAAAACAGTTGTTCACAAATTCACATACTGCCAAAAAGCAATGACATGAAGAAGGCAGAACTGCAAAGTAAGGGATATTTTTTGCACTGATATGATNTACTGTTTGTTTTCTGCTTTGTTGAAAATGGGAGAATAATTCACTTACATTAATTTCTTCAGTTCTAGGAAGACTGAGAGAAGCATGTATTTCCTCTTGTGGAAAAGGAGCATGTACTTCAACTTCATTTCCTAAGTTACGCACTTCAGGTAAATCAACAAGCTTTTCTTCAGGGCGATTTTCTGAATGGGTACTGACCATTTCCTCACTGTCAAGGACACTTATCACAGCTGAAATAGATTAAGGCCATTTTAACTTAAGCATTAAACAAATCATACAGGTTTAAACAACAGGAAGTAACAGACGGAGTGTGAACTATCAATAAATTTCTCCATTATGCCACACATCTAAAACATGGATATTCCAGAACATGCTTTCCTCCAAAAGCTAGGAAGCAATCTCACAAATAAAATTAAATGTAAGAAGGGGAAATGAGCTACCAAATCTATAGAGAAAAAGAAAAGAAGAAAGGGTGGCCAAAAGACACATTGACAGCTAGTCACTGACAGCCTTAATACTGTGAATATACCATTGTTTTGATACAGTAACTCAAGAAGCAGGACTCACAGCACACAAATTACAAATGGTGTACAACATTAAAATAAAAATACTAAGGTCTCCTTCTAACATTTTATATTTTACCAGTTTTCTTAAGATCAGTAAGACTGACTACATTTTCTACAAGAACCTCCGCTGAAGAGTGTGTTGTCTACAGAGGTTAATGAAAATTAGCAGTAACAATCCTAATGATATTTCAGTCTGAGACATGTTTTGTGTTAGAATGAACTGCCCATTTTGCTTCAGGAGTTTAGCTACCTTAGCTTATGTAACACCTCCAACACACTATACATACGTTCACTGTCTGCCTCTGGGGATTCAGAGAGCTGTGGATTTGTTACAGTTGGTGCACCTTTTTCTTCTGTTGTAGAGGACATTTTAGGTTCCTCATGGGCTGTTTCACTTCACAGACAGGAGAAAAACAAAGAAAAAGAGAAATTCGTTATAAAGCTTCAGAACAGGCATTTAAAAGGTTTAACAAGGTATTCTCTCACTGTTTCAAAACAGTGAAGAAAAACTAGAAGCTCCTTAGGCAATGCTCCTACATCCAGTTTATAATTTATTTTATGTAATGAATGAGGTACTTAACCATCTTTCCAACCACCTAACAATAGTTCCACAATAAGAGAGATGTATTAAATAATTACATAATTGTCTTCTGTAGAAAGAACACAACTACCACACTGAATGCTTAGAACAAAAATGAACAGAAGTTTTACCAGTTCAGGTTACCATATGAAATTAAGGGTTCTGCATTGTTAGCATTCCTTCTTCATCTCTTTAAAAGCAGTTCCAGGTGAGAAAACTATTTCTCTTCCCATGAACAAGTAGATGCTCATTAAAACCTCTTGTTATTTTGTTTTTTTGAATACTCAAGTGTACAAAATAGCATCAGAAAGAATTCAAAGCCCAAAATAAACCTGACAAAGTCACAGGAACCTCAGGTGTTATTTTTCAGCTACTCAGTTTTCATACAGTATGTTCACAGTATCTACTTTGTAATCCTTGAAGTGTGAAAAGGTTTACATGGACTGTTGAATCCAGTATCAAATATTTATCACAATACTTTGGGGTCTGCAACCATTTGAGGATGACAGCTAGTCAGCTTGAGCTATAGTCACACCAATTTATTTATATTCAGAGATAGAAAGGAATAAGAACTCCATTCAACATAGTAACAGAAAGAAGGACTAATATCAAAATTATAATTTTAAACAGGAAAGCCAGCAGTCACGTCATACAACACCGAAGATGCATTTTATAAACTTACTCTTCTCTTGAAGTCCAAGAAGTAACAACCTCAGCAGCTTTTAACACTAATTTACTATCCTTGGGAAGGGTAGGACATTCAGGAGTTGTTTCTTCCAAAAATCCTGGAAAAACAGACAGATGAATGACTTTAGTGTCTCACTAATTTTAGTAATTACTTCTAAAATGTTCATGTGGCTTTAAGAGAGCCTTTTATGTATTTCATCTGCAACAGTTCTATAACAAAATAGTGCTACCAAGTGCTCAAATGCACAGATCTGAATTGTTTCCTGTAAAACAAAAACAGTCTGCTGCATATTTTATGTCAAGAAAATGAAAAGATCATTGGCACTTTGATTGTGAACTAAACTTGGTACATTACTGACCAAACATGTAAACACCTTTTGTTCTTAGAATTGTGTTTACATTTTGTTATTTTTCTTCAGATATTAATCTCATTTCAGCAATGTTGAAATAAGTCATTTCAAATGCTTACTCAACTGTTTTTACCTTGACATTTCAGAATTTTTCTCATTTTCTTCCTCATTTCCACTGCCTGCTTCCTTCAGATCCAGCAATTATGTCCACAGACAGTACGCACACCTGGAATAATCTGCTAGCTCAGGCCAAACAAAAGCTATGCAGATTGCCCTCTAAGGCTTCCACAGTGCTGAAATTGTACAAGAGTACTTCTACCACAGTCCAGCAATAATGATTTCTTTACAAGGTTATTATTCAATGCCATCATTCTCAGTCCTTTATCACCAGCTGGTAAGTCACACTTCCTCTATCCTGCACTTCCTCTATCTATCACATGAACACATCCTAAACAGCCTGGACAGATGTTAATATGTTGAATTGAGCTGAATTACTGTAGACCAACTGGAAAAGGTTTGGAAAAGGCTATAAGCTGTTGTGCCAGTAGACTGAGTACATACAGTTGTAACAAAAAGCAGATACTTGCGGACTTGTTTCAGAAGGAAACTATTTAATAAATGAACAGTAACAAGAAGGTAAAAATTTATCTAGTCAGTTATCTAGTCTAGTCATATACTAAACTTACTGTTAAAAATTAATATATACATAGAAGTACCCCTACAATAGAGAGCAAAGAACAAGTTTTCACATTCTGTCCCTTTAACACCCAGAACTAACTACTGCATATTAGCACCAAGCACACACAAGAAATGCTAGTCATGATCTCAACACTCATCAGTACCAAGTTCTGCACTCATTAGTAATTAGCCTTTTGAAGATATCTGAAAAATTAATTAAGAAACTAAGTTATATGACAGAACATACCAGTTTCTTTTCCTAGTTCTGATGAATCTGTATGTTCCGCCTGGAAAAGTTTATCTTCAACTCTTTCATTCTCTTTTTCTGCCTCTTGAACATCAGCAGATTCTTCAGTGAAAGAACTAGCTGGCTTAGCAGCTATGAAAATGACATCATCTTCAAAGTCACTAGGTGATTTTGCATCATGATACTCCAAAGTAGTTTGGTCTGACTTCACAGAGATGTTACTATTTTCTTTACTGACATCCATTTTCTCCAGACCACCTCCAGGAATGTTTTCTAAAGACTCTTCCATTTCAGCACGATCATCCTCAAGATTGCTCAGAGCAAAGAGGGATCCTTTATCTCTACTTTCAGACCAATCGTCCTCCATCAATCGACGGCAATGCTCAGATGGCGCTCCAGACTGTGCTTTAACATCTTCTGTTACCTTTTTGAAAAAAAATTATATTAAATTAAATCAGTAATACATATAAGCTTTTTGACAAAGCAAGGAATAAAGGGAAGTTCTACAACTGTCACCTTAAACAAAATTACTTCTTTGGCACTGTCATAGTTTTCAAAGCTAAAAGTAAAAACTGATTGTTTCTTTGACTGCTTGTTGAGTTTCCACAACTCCAGAGAACTGAAACAAACTGGTCTTGTTAGTGCTTGCTTCTAATGCCATCTCAAGCCTGTTCACCATCTCAGTACTTTGTTTTCAAGAAGAGGGAACTACCTAGAAATGGCATCAAAAACTTTCTTTTTTATTCCTTGTCTTTTCAACTTGTATGCATTATTAGTATTTTAGAGCACAATACATCTGTAGCATGAAACAAGTCAATCTGGGCACTATCTGTTATTAATAAAACCTTACAAAGGAGTACAAACTCCTTAGTATAACTGAGTAGCTATTTATAACAGGCAATAAAAGGTGTAATAAAACACAGATTATAATGACAATTTAACGTATGTATGGAAATCTCATTTGTACAGCACTTGTCCCTCATTTTGGGGCATTACTTCTGAAACGGCCTGATGAGCTAGATCAGGGAATCAAACCAACAAAATAAAACTGTGGGATAAGTAAAATGGGGTAGCTTTTAGACAAATGAACTCTTGACAGCTACAAGAATACTGGTTCTGGTGCAAACCAAGAGAAATTTAAGGCTGAAGAACACACAACAGGACAGCTCTCTTTCATCACAAGTCAGTTCTTAACCATAATTTAAGTAAACACAGACTCCCAAAAAAAACAGGCTGAAAGTAAATGCAACTCGACTTCTCATGAGTTCAGAGGTGCTTTATTTGCAAAGCTTAAAAAATATTTGTCAGTTAAGAATGACTGGCTCAATCTATATGTTATTTTTTTCCCCACATCAGTACTTGATGAGGTATGACAGGAAGGTTAACTAGCAATTCAGAACAATCACAGCTCCTAAAAACAGAAGTAAAAACAGTGAAGGTCACTAGTATTTATTACGAGTAAGCTCCTGAAATGTCCTATCTGAAGGTCTAGCTATTTTTTTTTGTGACTAAATGCAAATATGACAATGTGGTTTGCAATTCAAATTCTCATCACAGGAAGTTTTGGCAAACTTTATCTATACAAAATTATTTTACATAAAAGTCTATACACTTTTAAGCATAAGAAAGAACTTTTTACCAGCTTACCCCAACAGTCCACTTTGTGTTAGAGTTCACTTCCCTAAAAGATATTCTAGGTTCCTTTGCTCGTAGGGGAGGAGTAACTGATCGTCCTGGAGATGCTGAGGGAGTCGCTAGGGGTGTGGTGCGAAGGTTGGATCTGAGAATAGACTGAGGAGTGAACCCAGCAAAACCAGAAGCAGAAGATGATGTCACCAAAACTTTAGCTCTCTATGAAAAGAAGTTATTGTAAAATCAGTTATATCTTTAAAAGGGAAGATTTCACTTGCCAAAAGCAATAGTTTCAACTAAAACAACTTGTACTAGCAGAGGACAAAATTTAATCTCCATGTTCTCTTTTTCAAAAGCTAAAGACTGCTTTCTTTTTAAATGTAAATATAGAATGTTATCTTCCAAACTAATTTCCTGAAGAAACAAGCATTCAGCATCTTCTTGTCGGCGATGTCATCTTGATGCCAGTAATTTCTGTGGCTTCTGCCTTCTGCAATGTTCTTCTAAAATCATAGAATCACAGTAAATACTGCAGACAACCACAGCTGCTGCCATTCACTTAACTGGATTAAGAAACTGAAGCATATATACTCTGCCTTCCAGGTAGGCAAGTCAAACAGAGCTATGAAGCACTTGATGAGATGACTGTGCTACAAAGTACATGTTTAAGTATGTATAATGAAAAGTCTAATTTTAACTTACTTTGTTCCACTGCAATAAAAATAACTATTCCATCAGTTATTGAAGAAGATGTATAGTGCAATTTATTTAGAACTAAACTTCCAGTTTAAATGTCCTTCTTAAGACTTACTAATGGACTGTTTCCAAAAGCACCATATAAACAATAACCATATGCAAATTCAAAATATGCATTCAATACCACCTGTGTTAAACACCATGGGTAAATTTTAAATCTCATAGGCTCTTATTTTGTTTTGTGGGTTCTTACTCTTCAGTTTTTTAAATACCAACCTTAACCACAAGAGGAGTCTCCAGTAAATTCAGCTCTGATGCTCTTGAAAATTTTTTTTGTGAGCTGGAACCATGTATGTTCGATTTCAGTGAGCTGGATTCCATGTGTGAAGTAGAAGCTAGGCATGGTGACTGCCAGCTATCATTCTGTGCTGGAGAACATGAAGGAACAGGACGAACCACCAAATCCAGCAATCTGTTAAGACAAGCAATTTTAAACCATAAGAATAAAAATAAATTTTGAGACAATAAATAACCAATATAGACATTGGACAAGATATATGAGTGCATCTGCACTGTTGGGGTAGTATACCAAGCCCTGGTCCAAGTAATTGGCATTTCCTTTCTGTTACTAAATGTAAAATATAAAACAAATTATTTCCAAAATCATTGCCTCTGAGGCAAGAGCAATCCCAATTTTACACTTACAAGTCTCACGTCAAAAGAGAATTAATCTGCACTTCAAATTCCCTACTAGTTGTACCCCTACACATATTTTCAGTAGACACAAAACTATGTGAGAACAGAACAATTTGAAAACACAAGAATTACACATCAATAACTGATTTGAAGATATTTTAAACATACTATTACTAAATTTAGTAGTGAACAGTAACTAATTCAGTAATACTAAGCTTATTATTACTAACTTGCTACTTGTTAAGACAAAACGCACCTGAAACAGAAATTACTTCTGGTATTTAGAACACAAGACTACATAATACTTATTCCCAATCCCACATCTTTCAAATCTTCACTCTGTGAGTCTACTATACCTGGAACATTTTCGTGAAAATTTTGTAATTGGTGTCCCAACAAATGCATCAGGCACCTCTGCATCAGGGAGAGGATGTGTTATGACTGGAGGTTCCTCAACTCTGGGACAAGGATTAAAAGAAAAATGTAATTTACCTCCATTCCCCTTACAGTCCAAATATATCTGAATTCAAGTTTACTTGACCATGCCAGTTACAAGTAAATAATGTGACAACTACTATCATAGAATGGCCTGGGTTGAAAAGGACCTCAAAGATCGTCTAGTTTCAATGCCCCTGGCTCTGTGCAGGGTCGCCAACCACTACAGCAGGCTGCCCAGAGCCACATCCAGCCTTGCCTTGAATGCCTCCAGGGATGGGGCATCCACAGCTTCTCTGGGTAACCTGTTCCAGTGCATCACCACCTGAGGGAAAAATTTCCTCCTCAAATCTAACCTAAATTTACCCTGTCTTAATTTAAAACCATTCCCTCTTGTCCTATCACTATCAACCCGTGTTAACAGTTATTAATTACAGTTACAGTTAATTAGTCTCCTTTAAATTGTTTGTGATGCTATTTTTAAGTAGAAAGGCTAATACAATGCAGAAAACAGACACAAAGTGGTAAAAGATTACTACTGGTTCACACAATCACATCTATCAAAATCTACACACCAACAGATTGATGGTCATCAGTTTTCATTTCAGCTATCTTGAATTCTGTACACATTTAACCAGTTAAGACCATCTTAACTGAAGAACTTTCTTGCCAAATATTACTCGTGTATTGAATCTTTAATGTTGTACTTTGCATATCCAAAGCAGACAAAACAAGCTTTATTTAGGCCCACATTTCCACTCAAACTCTAAAAAATTCAAATAGATATTTGTCTCTCAGCCCAAACACATAGCGAAAGGCTACCACTTCCTGAAGGGGGATTGTGGTGCGGAGGGGGTCAGCCTCTTCGCCCAGATTACTAGTGACAGGACGAGAGGGAATGGCCACAAGTTGCGCCAAGGAAGATTTAGATAAGATTTGAGGAAAAACTTTTTCTCTGAAAGAGTGGTCAGGCACTGGAATGGCCTGCCTAGGGAGGGGGTTGAGGCACCATCCCTAGAGCTGTTCAAGAAGCGTTTAGATGAGGTGCTAAGGGATTTGATTTAGTAGTTTAGTGGGTAGGGATGGTGATAAGAGGATGGTTGGACGAGATGATCTTGTAGGTCCTTTCCAACCTAATGTATCTATGAATCTATGAATCTACTTTGTTAAATGGCTTCTTACCTATCACATTGTGAGAAACTGGTTTTCTGCTCATTTCCTACCCACACTTCCCCAATTTTGAATAAAACGTTACTGATGAAAGTTGCCCTTGTATGCACATTTCCAGCATTAGCTTGTTTTGCTACTGTTGATAATGGCTTTGGTCTTGAGACTGAAAAGGAAAAGGGAAGAAACATTATCCTTGTGTAACCAAAGTGGTGGCCCATTATACTTCTTCCCCTAAGTTACCTTCTCTGAAGATCGATGAAGGCAAACGGTAAGGTTTGGCTCTCTCTAAAGCCAACTTCCTTTGAACTCGAGGAAGGATCTTGCCATACTGGTCTAATATAGAATTTCTGGCAACTGCTCTCTCTCTCAAGCGAGAATCACGATCATTCTGATAAAAGAGCAAAGCCAAAAGTTAACTAATTACAAAAAGTTCATTGCAAAGAAATCTACGCTACTCCAATTAGTGAGTACACTCCATCTACAGAGATATTAACATACATCCATCAGCAAACACCAATTCTACCTATTTTTAGCAAAGCGAATGACAGACATGCCTAACAACAATCTACATTTTTAAGTTAAAGCAATGTTGGTACTCTGCCAAACCTTTTCCTGATTGTAGTTTTGTCGCCTGCAATTCCCACTTTCAAACAGCTTACAAAATAACACAATAACAACAGAAAAATCAAGAAATAACTGAATACACAAGACAACTACAAATTATGTTGGACAAAATGTCTTGAGCATTAAAACAAGCAAGAAAAAGCTACTTAAACATGCCTTACAGAACAACGGAAGTTTTCAAATGCAGGACCTAAAAATTCCAGGATAACCTTATAAACTTGATTCGTTTGAAAAGTGTGGTCCAGAAAACCTGGAGTTCTGCATGGGGTTAAGATTTCTTCCCAATGAATACAATGTTTAAGCAAAAATAATTTGCTCTATACTGTAAATAAAAACTGATTTCTGTAACGCAGGACTCCAATGAATCTGAACTTAAAGTTCTATCTTAGAAAGCATATATAGCTAGATACATAGATATAGGCTGCTCCAAAAGTAACACCACCTACTTCTTCCATGGAAACATTAACAGATATAAAGAGTACTATAACATGATTTGACAGATTGAATTCTCAGCTACAAAGCATTGGTTTTCAACATAATCACCACCATTAGCTACGCTTTTTTTTTTTTGCCAGCAATGAACTACAGCCTGCTTCCCACACTTGCAGAGTCCAGAAATCCACATGAGCAGAGGTGACCTACTGCTTCACAGTTGTTATGATGGTGTCACTGCTAGAAAAACACTGCCCACACAGATCAATTCTCACTGTTCAGCAAGCACTGATGATGTCAGCGAGTGCCACTTTTCATGCAGAGAAGAATTCAATGACACACACACTTTTGCTTCATACATACTTCTATGTCAGACGTTTTTGTCAGCATTCCTCTGCTGCCATCTGTCAGATGGCAACAAAATGTAAAGGAATGTTGGTGGGAAGATTGGACCTCCACTGCCATGTCACCTCTACCACCACATCACCAACATCTGCTTGTGACACTGTGGACCAACATGATAAAATGGGAGGCATAATTTTCAGAGCAGCCTTCCTATACTAATCGGATTCAAACTCTCTTAAATGGAGTCAGTCAGTCTGTAACGATTTATAAGTCCATAAAGTAGCTTTACCTAAGTGAAATATTTTGGTCAACTTTCAAGTTTAGCTGTTACTCAAAGTTCAGAGATTTACTCCTTGTGTTTCAAATCACGTTATAATAAACAGTAAACAACAAAAAAACAAAGCAGGGTTTTTATGGAGTAATATAAAAAATAGTTAGCAAGTAATATAAATTCGTGCCCCTGAAGGGAACTTCTATGCTTACCATAAGACTGACCTTCATTGAATGATTCAACTGCAGTGCTGGAATATAGTTGGCACGCTGCAGATGGTGGACTAAAAGAAATTCATGGTTCTGAACACCACCATTGGTCTGCAAGAACTTCTCCAAACACTCCTATAAGAAACACATTACAAAAAACTATTATGATTCTGTCACTTCTCTTTTTCAAAGAGATGACTAAGATATCTTTCTTGACCACATGTACCTGTTCTGTGTCTGTGAAAGGTAGCTTCAATAAATCTTCCATTAGTCCCATCTCCTGACAGATTTCATACATGTGTTTTAACAGTTCTTCTACATTTAACTTAGTGGAATGTTGCTGCAATAGGCTCCAAGCCTCCACCATGCACCTGGAATTAATTTTTGAGATGTAAAGGAATAATAATAAATAGTCAAAAAGATGCCCAAAAATTGCTGTATACTGAAAGATTGAAGTGATATAAGTGATTTATATTACTTGTTAGTGTTCAGATATGGTGGGAAGGTGGAGAACATGGTGAGATATATTTCTTTACCTATTGGACAATAACACAGTGAGGAAAAGCTGCACTTCACTACTGCTTGACATTGCTGGCTTCATCATCTGCATGTATCTGAGGGCTCGCTTATGCTCTCCTTGGCACATCAGGGATTGAATAATTCTCATATGTTGCCATGGCACGGTTTTGATTGTAGCTGGGTGAAAGAGAAGGGCCAACGAATTCTGTAGAAGTTAGAAATTAGGTTTGTTAAGACATATAATGTTCACTTATGCAATAAACGTACTCAAACGCTTCCTAAGTAGTGGCAAACCTCTGTCAGATAATTTTAGATGACTAGCACTAGCAAAATACTTGATATAGGAAATGTAAATAGACTTTCTAAACATTTACACAAAAAAATGCTAGCCATTACAGAACAAAGTGTTTTAAAACACATTTCTAGGTGAATCAAATATCTCCACATAAGCATAACTTTTTATAACTATTCTTAAAAGTAAATAGATTTTATTAACATAATGACAAAAAAAAACCCTAAAAACTTCAGCATCAGAAACAACATGAATTAAGTTCAAAAGCTACTTTTGCAATCTTCTGCCACAAAATTAGTGCTACCATGACAATTTTAACCTTTTGAATACCTTAATCATTTTTTGGGAAACTGTTCAGTTGTTCTGCCTAAAGTGACTTATTTCTAAGTGGCTTTGAAAATTCAGACATCAAGTATTATTAAAGTTCATTTCTTTTTTAATTAATTTCCTGCCAAAGTAATTAAAATCAAATTTCAAACCACAATTAATTGCTGAAAATAAAAAAAATAAAAATAATAATTAAAAAAAGCATCTGATCTTTTATCACCTAAGCAGCAATTTAAAATACATATTCTTACAGTTTACAGCTCCATATTGTAACGCATGCCTAATGAAGCAGTAACATACTTACTTCATAATCATTGTGATCCAGAAGCCAAAAGCCTTGAATAAGCTTTACAAGACCCCAGGGGATAGCAAAAACAGTTGGGAAGGAGTCAATTGAAGTTTCAGTTTTATCTGGAAAGGAATGTATGATATCTAGAAGTAAGTAAATTGTCTGATAGTAAGTACATGATTAAGGCTAATAAATTTGTAAGAATTTATCACAGTATAATCAGAAAAATAATAATGCAGAATATAAAAGTGTCAGAAAGAAGAAAATATTAATGGATTAGTCTTGACCTTTTAAGCTGTTATAATTCAAAGAAAAACAGGATTTAAACCACAAATCTCATTCTGATAACTAGAAAGAAATGCTCTTTGATTTCTGTAAGGTTTGCAAAAAGGTTAACTTCAGATATTTAAAATCTTCAGTTATAAACTCAGACCACTCAGCCAGTGGAGCTACCAGCTGGATGTTTAAAGAATTTAAACACACAAAGCTTAAAAATTCCCTGGTGTTATTTTCTCATTTCCAGTGCATGCAAAACAACGTAAAATCTCACAACACATCAGTTCCCTATGAAAAACACTGGAATTAAAACAGCATTATTTTCTGGTATCATCATTTTCTCTTTCTGACTTCTTTTTAGGGGTATATTCTAATAAGGCATCTCTGAGCTACAACAGTTCTAAACATCCTTCCTCTTTAGGCTCCCCTCCCCTGTTTGGTTAGGCAACAAAACAATTTCAGCAGCTTAAAAATTAGGTCTCTGTCAAATGACTTGTCTTCTCTGTTTATTATTCTGCGTGCCTGCAATTAGAAGAGAACAAAAGCAAGCACTGTTAGCTGTGCTGGAGGAAAAAAAACAAAGAAAAAAAAACCCAACAAAAAAAACCAATCAAATGATTTCAGAAAAGAACAGGTACTGACACTGCACTGTCACAACTCATTTTGCTCTGAAGCAGCATTTACAGTGCATCATGCTAAAATGTAGCCATTTGCTATTGCTGCTTTTAAAAAGTTCCACTTCAATTTTATGAAAACTGGGGTTTTCTAATATTTAACATTCTTCAGTGTATCTGTCTTCTCAGAAAAGAAATTGCAACAAAGTATGAAAGAAAACAAAACAAAAAAATGAATAGCACCGAAAAATAAAACTGCTGCTGACTACCACTTAATTCTAAACAAAATCTTTTCATCTACATTACCTGAAACATAGATTTAAAAATATTATTAAGTACACAGCGAACATTTAAAAGCATTTATGTGCATATACTGAAGGTGTAATAGAAGTAACTATAAAGGATACAATTGCATGCTTGTAGTTTTCTTCAATGTTTTCTAACAAATAAAGATCCAGCAGTGCCTGAAACGAAAAATTTACTTTTTACAAAAACAAACAAAACAACAAAAATAAAACACAAAGAAAACTCAACAGCCTCCCACACTCTGTAACCATATGCTTGGGTTCTTTATCTTTGTTTATTATTGTTTGTTCTTGTGGTTTGTTGTTATTGCTTTGTTTCTGAAAGGAATATAACACTCACATGTAAACTAGCAGGTGGGTATTTCCCAGTTCCTCTTTCATCCCTCCGCCACAATTTCTCAGCTTGTTCTCCCAACTGGGAAACCATTCCATCTATCATCAAGCAGTCAGAATCCCATTTTCCTCTGGAAAAAAAAGGTAGCAAATATTTGGACGGAGCAAAACACTAACTCCAACCTCAAACAAAACACCAAAATGAACACACACCTCCGAAGAAAAGAAAGCAACAAACATATAGAGGTGTGAACATTACTTGAAACACACATGGAAATTCCAGAGCCAGTTGAGAGACTTCCATTAGGTAGAGGTCAATTATTACAGGAGCTCAAAATACAAATCCTTTAAGCTCTTTTACTGAGTCAAAATCTGCAATGACCCTTTCATTTTCAGGTTGCTCCTGCCTGCGTTACTTGCAATGCAGAAGTAACTATAGATGAAGTGCCAAAAATAATCACTCTCACACTATCTAGAAGAGAAAATTTAACAGTACTGAAACACCACTTTTTTAATGTTAATCTCATAACAAATTGTCGTGTTCCAATATAACAACTGTGAGATAACGATTGGAATTTCATCTTCTGTTTTCGGCATTTCACTTTTGTTACTGAAAAACTTATTTTTACAAAGCTGAACATACAGGTAAATTTCAGTATTGTCACAAACAGCATTTATGCCTATGGAGGCATAACATTATAATTATGCATGTCTAAAATTACATTCTTCCAAAGACAAACACAATTGACTGATGTTGCCCTCCAATTTTCCCAACAATCAAAAGGAAAATAAACAAACAAAAAAACTGAACTAAATGAAGTGGGCTCATGTTCCTTACCAGTGTACACTTAAGTTACTTGAGAAGTCAAGTAAGATGCACTTTAAAGTGAGTACTAAACAGAGGAATACATACAGACCATAGCACAGGAGAGTAACCTCTGTATTCAACAGAGCAAATGCATCACTGAATTGAGCACTGCTGGGAAATGCATTTAGCACAGTATGTCATTCACTGCCACATCTGAATCCGCAGTGGAAGCATTCCAGAGTTCCCCAGTGAATCTCACCTTGATAAGCGCTCAAGTTTCTGTCGATGGCTGGTATAGTAGCTCTGAATCAGAGGATAATTGTAGAAAGGTCTAGATAAATGCATCTCATCATCTACAGGAAATCAAGGGGAAAAAAAAGACAGTTAAAGAACTAGTAAATTACATAGATAAAAAATATGAACATCAAGAAGCATAGCAAGCCTTTAGCTTTGAAAGAAGCCAGCTTTGTTTCTGCTTTCGCTAGAACAGAAGGCATGAGACAATTCCTTCTTGTCTCCACTGTCATTTGAATTTTACAGTTAACATAAAACTCAGAACATTATCAACAGTAAAGATCACAATTACAAAGAAAGAACTCAAAGAAGTTTGTTGGTTTTGCTTTTTTTTTTAATAAACATATGAACACTTCTGAAATTATTAAGGCCGACAATGAAATCTGTATTCCGCACAAATAAAAAAGCATTTCCAATGCTTTGCTTTTTCTCCTCAAGCAATAAGGAAGTTCAAATCCTTCAGGTAATGCTTTTGC
Source organism: Odontophorus gujanensis (assembly GCA_013399175.1). Taxonomy (NCBI): domain Eukaryota; kingdom Metazoa; phylum Chordata; class Aves; order Galliformes; family Odontophoridae; genus Odontophorus; species Odontophorus gujanensis. Next base: position 430,822 of record VXAB01009629.1, read on the forward strand.
TGTAAAAAACGTCCCAGTAAACACTGTTTAACAGCAACCTGTTTAAAATTCTAAGTATTTAAAAAATTACTCGGGTCAGTAACATTAAAGTCACAGGCTTGCTGCTTTTAAAGAATATACAGGAAAGAAACTGCTTGGATTACTCCATGCTACACATTTGCAAAAAACAGTAAAGCACTCATTTCAGCAAAAGAACTTCAGCATATATCATCACTGAAATAACACTACTTGTTAGTGAAGAAACATTTACAATGCAGCTAACCATGTTCACAGGAGTCACTGTTAGAAACATACTGCAGCTAAAGCTTACCTAAGCCCTCTGGTAGGAGACTGGATCGACAGAACCAGATGACGACTTGGGCATACAAAGAAATGAGGCTAGTTACCACTTGCTTGTTTGTCAAATCTGTAACACCTGAAAAATACATGTAAGAATTCTTTTTTTAATTAACCTCCATCATATTAAGTATAAAAATCATATGGTAAAAATCTCTGCATTTTTCTTAGTTAAAGAAAAAAAAAAACAATCACCACAACAAAAGTAACCCTCTGCAAAGCACCACCTTCATTAAATGGTTAAAATAAAATTTAAAAAACATTCAAAAGTTGAAGTGAACTACTGAACACACTTGTAAAACAGTTCTACTTCATATGGCAGATTTTTAGTACAGAAAAGGAAGTTTTCTATTTTGTCAATATGCCAAGCTGTTAAAAAAAACCCCACAAAACTGTTGACTACTTAAAACAGACATTTAAGTCTCTTATTAATACAAATTAGTCGACTACGTTTCTTTCACAATCACAATGCAGTATTTGTATTCAACTAAGTTGCTAGTTAAGAACTGTACAGAATAATTTCAAGTACTACCATGTTCAACTGCTGTTTCCAATCCAGTTGCTAACAGAACCTGATGAATTAAGTTCCCCTATGTACCTTCATGAACTCCAGAACAAACCACTTCCTTGAACAGATTCATATCAAGTGCTACTCACAATTTCTCACTCAAACTTACGCCCTTCTCCTAACTGTCTTCCAAGCATCAAAACAAAGTCTCCTATTTTCTCAACTACAACTCACTCAGCATCCTGAATGAAGAAATCAATAAGATACATGAAAGATTTAGTAATACTATTACAAACCTTTTTCAGTAAGCTCTCGTGCTTCTGTGAGGAAACAGTTTAAGACTGTGCCAAGGTTGCTCAAAAGTAACTGGCAGTGCTGAAGAGACTGTATTGTTTGGGGGTCAATGAAGTTGCAAGAGCCATCGAAGAGCGGAACACCTTTTCAGAACACATATTAAAGCATTAGTATACAGAGCAAGTTCAAATAAGTTTCAAAGTACATTTGAAGATCTTTTGAAGAACTGTGAGCAATATCACATAAGAGTCAGAGTGCTGAATATGCTCACGTAGAAACGGTAACTTCACATTTGCAAAATCCCTACAGTATTACTTACAGATTTGGTCAAATTCATCTTTTGTATAGATCACTTTGTTCCATGTCCACTCAAGAACAAATCGTAAACTGGCAGCAGAACTTGGCTGCTCTTTAAAAAAGAAAAAGAAAAAGGAATGAACAAACAATTTCAAACAAAAGAACAAAGATCACCGTAAGTTGTCATTACCTTCAGATGTCCAGTGTTTAATGCATCCAGTCAGAAGTTCTAAAGAACCTGTCTGAACAGCAGCTGACAATACAGCTTCTAACTGCTCCTCCTAAACATAAGAGGCAAAATAAAATGTTACTCATATTTTCAACATCTGAACCATCAACAGTAAGTGCTTCTTTCTAAGAAAATAGTCATACAGATGCCCAAAAGTCAATTAGTACAAACTCAACTAATTCCACGTTCCCTTTCTTAATCTGAATCACAGGCTCATTGGTTTGACAAACACAGTAATTCATCTTCTGAGGTTTCATCTTACTAAAGGCTAATCCTCACCTCTATCTGCATGTGTCTACATTATAATTTTAATTTACTGAGCTCCAATTAACTATTTTCAGTAACATCCACTGCTAATACCCATCGTACATTTTGTGCACAGTTTTCCATCAGGAATGTATGATGGAGACAAAACAAATACAAACATGCAATATTTGCATGAGAAACAGTGAAGCTGAAGTCAACCAACTTTCTAGACTATGAAAACATGAAGTAGTTCAAACATCAAAACATTGTTATAATTTCCAAAAACCACAGAGAAAAAAATTGAAACATTTAAATTGTAATAGATTTACATTTAAAACTGTTGAGAGATTTTATAGGAATGCAGTGGTAACCCTTTAAGAAGATAACTATGCACAGATGCAGAATACTAAAGGGCAATTTATTTCAGCTAGTGTAATGATACTTTCAGGTGAAATGATCCTCTGTAGCATTTTACTGAATTTACTCTTAATTTCTGTGGTGGTGGTTTTGTTTGGTTATTTCCTTAAATGCATTCAAAGCTACCCTTTCCCCTAGGTAAGATCATTATGTTCAAAGAAACCTCAGTACACAAGAATAAACATGGGATATTTCCATTTTTTTCTCAAAACTGTTTGAGACAAGGAAACAGAACAAAGAATACTTATGATGGCACACAAAACTCTAACCCAGTGCAAAATGGATAGTCTAATGGCCAGGTGAACTTGCTGAGAAATTTCCTTCAGCTGTGAAACCATGTAAAATTATTTTTTGTTCCAATGTTACTTCCCCGTATTTGGAGAAGAATCCAAGAGGCAGAAATATGAGGGCACTGGGACTACTTTCCCTTGTCTGTTAATTGCTCCACCATTAGATGACCAGCAGATCAACTAGGCAGCTTAGATCCTTGGCTTGGATGCTCCCACTCACAGGGAGCTCTTCAAATAAGAGAAAGTTCTGTTAGTGTACTGTAAACAGAAAACCCACAAAAGAGAAGGCTATGGACACTGTGGTAGGATAGAGAGCAGGTAAGAAACAGTGGGTGTCAAGTTATCATGCCTTACAGTTTCTACAGTCCTGTCAGACAACACAGACGTAAATTCCCCCTTGATCCCTGATGTGCTCACCTGACTCAAACTGGATGGCTGGACGTCGACTAGCCTTGGAGACAGCAAGCCAGCTACAAGACACCTATTGTAGCTATCACAGATGGTTTCGCTTATTGAAGGACCAGATTTCTTCAAAAAATTCAAAGTCTGCAACAGCAACAAAGAACACAGATTAAAGACTGCAGTATTTATTATTCCATCACAGAATAATATTCTGAATAACAACTGAAAAAAAAAATGAAAAATTTGTCAAACTATCAGAAAGATTGCATCAGTAATATGCAATAGGTTAGCAATCTAAGTATCACTATACAGATTTCAAGATGACAGACAAAAACTCAGTTTATAAAAATCCTACAAAACAAAATATCTGCCTGTACCATATTTCACCTAGGTATTTTCTAGCTTCTCTGTTCATGTACTGGCTTTCCCAATTAAGTAAACTACATCCTACAAAAATGTTCTAGTTTTTTGACAATTTTAAATCACATTTTGGAAGATTAATGCTACGGCTGGCTGTGTTGAAGTTTAAAGTTACATAGGATGGGTCCTAAAGATTTACTGGTGTCCAATGAAATACACAACTACGTATGCTGGAAATATGTAATGAGCCAAAAAAACTCATTATTTCTTACTGTATGTGTGGTGGGCTCAGTTATAATTTGGCCAAATGCAGGAGAAAAAAAAGTCATTTATTAAAATTTAAAAATAACATATTTTCTCTATTCTCTGTCCTCCTGTTTCAAATTTAATCACGTATGAATATCCTGACTTGGTACTTGAAAGCTGCATCACCAAGAAGCAACAGTTCTCCCTGACCTCCATAAAACTTTTGGTCTTGTTCCTAGAGGAGCTGTATTCTTTGTTCCTAGAGGAACAACGTAGTCCTCTCTAGCCACCAAGGTACATTATACTCAGCAGGAGTCAACACAAGTTTCACAGTCCCAAAAAACATAACCATTTAAATATAACCATTTGCATAAAACTGGCAAGATGCAGCTGCAATTATGCAGGGTGAGCATAAAATATCCTCTTAGACTGACAGCAGTGCAAGAGAAAACTTTAAAAATGTACACTTCTTGACATTCTCAACAAAGATACAATAAAAGATCACCTCCTTCTGGAAGCCAGTGCAAGTCATGTGAACTACTCCAGTGTTGAGCAAGCACGTACCATCTGTAAAAACAAAGACTGTTTGTTAAAATTCTCCAGTGTCACCATCACATTATGATCAGTCTACATTTTTAAGATAGCAAGATACGAGGAAAGATACAAGGCAATAACTTATTTTTTTGCCAAGTCATTTACAAATGTTGAAAATATCATACGTATAGTTTCTTTTCCCCAGTGTTGTTCTGTGGAAAACCTTCAGTTCAAAGTTGTTTCATTTTATAACCATCACCACTTCACAGGCTATGTTATAAAAGCATCAGAACCCAAAACTGCCTGGTATATTTTACAAGACTAATTACGTTGCTGGTAAACTAGTAATAGTTGGTTCTTGGTTTGGTTGTTTTTTAAATGACAAACAATGGACAAGAGAACTAATAAATGACACTTGACCTCAATTCTCAAAACCATCTCTATTAAAAGCAGTGAAATACTTACCAAAATTATAGGTGCTTGGATTAAAAAACTGCTCAGGCGGTGGATAAGAAGGAGGAACTCCACGACTTAAACTCCGCTCGTGTACCAGAACATCCAAAATGAGGTTTGGAGAAGTCATACTTGTTACAGCATCCAGAGACCATAAAGCAAAATAGGGGCAATTATGAAGGAATTCTTCCGGCCTTTAGGGAAGCAAATGTGTAAGTTTAACATCATCATTCAGCCAAGTTATTAGTAAGAACATGAGAAACAATTTAGTAGGAGTCTACCTTAATGAATCTGGCATTTGAGCATGATACCAGCGGTTGATGTCAAATACACCCAAATAAGTACATGGTTTTCCCTGACCATATGTATTCACTTGCCAGCTGAAGATTGATACGCTGGTGTCAGGAGATATTACTGTAAAAGACAAGAAATTGTTTAGTTGTTGAAAGTTGTGTATGTCTGATATTTTTAAAATATCACTTTCTGTTTTAGTTTAATTTCATTGTATCACTCAGCCCATACGTTAATAACTGACTGAGATATTTAGCTTGATAAACACTTTAGAACATAATGTACACTAGATACATAACTACTTTTGTAAATACATTTTTTTAAAAGGAGATTTTAGAACACTCTCTTCAGAAATATATGAAGAAAACCCAAAGATGTACATTAGATTTTGACACATCGTTTATAGAGGTTAGCATCACAAATACAGTTGGAAGTTCCCATTTCAGGATTAAATCAAAGGCAGTAAACAGAAACAGCACTGCAAGATCATGCAAATGTCTTCCCTTTAACATCTCACATCAGTAAAGGTCAGTAAAAAGAGAGGAGGGGAAGGGTACCAAAGAAAGCAAAAATTTATCACTGCAGGGGTCAGTAAGATATGGATAGAGAATAACTGAATTTGTAAATTCAGAGACATACCTTTAATTTTGTCAACATATGACATGAGGTTTTTTTTAACAGTACATAAAGAAAGCTACTGCTAAAGAGCTTATAAGTGCAGGTATGTATTAGATTTAGAGAAAATATGGACAGGCAGAAGCAGATATAAGTCTGAACAGAAACAAAATATCCAGATAACAATCCTAAGCAATGGAATAAAATTTAAAAACTTGTCCAAAACAGCTAGCAGAAGTGATAGCTGAAGGGATAAAAGAATGAAGTGTTACACAAACCACCACACTATACACTGTTACAGCATGTCCTCAAGCATAAAACAAAACCTAGAATTTTTTTCCTCTAAGTCCTATTCTATGATCTTACAGTTGCCAGTACCAGTGTCTTAATCTCCTGGCCTAAAACAGATTAAAGCAATTCTAAAGTAACCAGAAAAAAACGTAAGTACTGGCATATCACAAATACTAACGAATTCATGCAAGCCTGTATCAACTGATATCTTACCTTAACAACAAAGGGTCAAGAAAAGCAAATTCACCCTTGTATTAAAAAAAACTTTCAATTTTGCCATTATCAAAATATTGATTTTTAAACGTCTTTGCTTCTTCAAAGAATAAAATTAAGCTGCGGCATTCGAAGTCAAACCATTTTTACCTAATTACCATGTCTAAAGCACATCTTGTTCCCTCAAAAAGATTATTTTCCATAGGCACATACATTTTATTTCGTTAGAACAGTAATTATTATTCTATTATTGAACAAATCACTTTTTCATTTAAACAAATTGATGGTATTAACTCTCACAGCACACTGAAGTTCCCTTTTAAATACAGTTCTTTCAAATTTAATATAATAAGCAGCTTGGCTACATATGGGTATCAATACTTTGTTAAGAAAGAAATATCACGAATCTAAAGCTGAATGTAAGGTAAGAGTTTAAATTAAAAACTGGCTGAAGAAATACAGAAAGAAAGTGACTGTGGACAACTTTGCTGTTATTTATTACCAGTGATGACATTTAGTTCTTTCTTCTGCACTTAAAAATCACTTCATACATTTAAGTGAATCTTCCTTTGACATCATCATCAGGTCAACATTAACAAAAACTAGCAGAGTGCATCAGCAAACAACAGCCAAGTTAGTTCGTACTTAAAAAATTGTAAAAATGGCTAAGCATCAAAGATACACATATATTTTAAGGAATGTGTAATTTCTGACATTAAAGAATGTACTTAATAAAAGATTTCTCACTGTAATGTCAATATCTGTTTTTAAATGTAACTCAAGCAGTATGTTTTTCTTTTCAATAAGCCACACAAGCCACTCTCTACAGATATGTGACTTTCAGACTCTGGGTACAGCATTCATTGGTCAGATTCAGAAAAAAATCCTTTTAGAATAACCAAACATTGACTCCATAACAAACCTTCATGAACACTGTCCTCTCTGTCAACATGGTTGCGAAATTTTTCAACGGTCTGACAGCTGAGTAATTTAGTATTGCTGGTCTGTCCTCTCAAGGGAAAGGCTCCACCCGTAAGATCTAAACTGTATCTTTCATCACAGTATTCAAAGCCCTGTGGAAAAATAAGGAGAAAGAAAAGGTCATTTTGAGATGAAAATGTGTATTACACCTAAATAAATAAAAACGTTTCTAAGTACAATACTGTTTCACAAGAGATTATTCCCAATAGTGAACAAAAATTACTTCTGACTGGCAAGATAATTTTTAAAAGTATAAAACTGTAATGGTTAAGTTTGGTTGAAAAGATGTTCACCATTTACAAAATGTAGCCTTATTCAGTTCAAAACATGTTTTGCAGATTTCAGAGAACCACTGAATGGCTTGGGTTGAAAGGGACCTTAAAGATCATCTAGTTCCAATCCCTGTGCTGTGGGCAGGGCTGCCAATCACCAGATCAGGCTGCCTGGGCACCATCCAACCTGGTCCTGAATGCCTCCAGGTCCTGCAAACTCAAGATTTTGTTACAGACCTATGAATGTATCTACAAATAATGTAACACAGATGCAAAGCTCTTTGCTCCCTGTTTTGATTACAGAACTGATGAAATGAGAAAAGTCATAGCATTGCAGCAGCTAAAGCTCTTCTGAGAGGTATTACCTATATTTACACAAGGCTGAATACACATCCTTCTGCAGAAGCAGTGAGAACTTCTTATTAATTAACGATCTTTTCAACCAGTACAATTCTACACATTTGTATCTTGTCAGAGATTAATGAGTGAAATCTCCCTTGGTTCCTTCACAAAGCACAGCTAACAGAAAAGATATACATGTGCAAAATACATCTAAGATTACAAATTACTACAGAATGGGTCAACTGGTCTGAGATATTCAGAAACAAAAGGAGAACTGTGTTGAACCTCTAATACTGCCACGTTCTAACTAAACACTAACTGAAAAACCACCGTTCCAAATGCAGCACTGGTTCAAAACATCTACTGAAAGATATCAATGTGTGTAATAAGGAAAAGTAGCAACTCTACAACCTCAAAACAAACAAAAATCAGGAAAGGGGGGAAAAAAGTAATACAACAACCCCAAAAACAAACAAAACCAACCAACCCACCCCAACATCAATTCCACTTGATTCTACCCACATTACCTAAGCTTTCAGAGCTCTGAAATGAGCTGGTTCAAAACAGTATCATCTCATGTGGTGCATCTAATTAATCTAATCCAAGACCAACTTTTCCCTTCGAGGAAATGCTACAAATAAATACCAAAGCTGTCTAAAAACAGTCCATGCATCCCCAAAGGTGCATCCAAGAGTACTTATAGGAAAGGATCTGGGGTTTCTGGTAGGCAGGAGGTTGAACCTGAGGCATCAGTGCGCCCCAGCAGCCAAACTGCACCCTGGGGTGCATAAGACCCATCAACGCCTCTGAGCAAGGGCACTGTCCTGCTCTGCTACACGTGGCCTCAGCTCCAGCAGTGGGTGCAAGTTTGGATGCTGTAACATAAGAAACACACACAGCTATCAGAGAGCATCCAAGGGTCTTGTAGGGCAAGGTGTATGAGAGCAGCTGAGCTTGCTGGGTTTGCACTGCCCAGAGCAGAGGAGCTGAGGGAAGGCCTGATGGCAGCCTCCTCACAAGAAGCAGAAGGGGCAGTGCTGAGCTCTGCTCTCTACAACAGCAACAGGGCCTGAGGAAACAGCATGGAGCTGTGTCGGGGAGGGGCAGCTGGGGGTTAGGGACATGGTCTGCACCAGAGGACAGCTGAGGTGAGGTGCTGGAACGGGCTGCCCAGAGAGGTTGTGGATGCCCCATCTCTAGAGGTGTTCAAGGCCAGACCGGATGAGACCCCGGACAGCTTGGTCTAGTATTAAATGGGGAGGTTGGCGGCCCTGCCTGTGGCAGAGGGTTTGAGATTCATGATCCTTGAGGTCCCCTCCAAACCGGGCCATTCTGTGATTCTGTGACAGCTGGCATGAAACAGGCTGTCCAGGGCAGTGGGCACAGCCCCGAGCTGCTGAAGTTTGAAGAGTGTTTGCACAACACTCAGAAATATGGTTTGAATTTTGTGTAGTCCTGGGAGGAGCCAGAGGTTGACTCTGATCCCTGTGGGTCTCATCCAGCTTAGGATATTCTGTGGTTCTATAATTTCATTACTAAAAAACACTAACATTTACTCCAAAGCATGCATATTCTATTCTATTTTATCAAATAACTTTGAAAATATCAGACGTGCAGATATATAAGAAAAATGTAAAAGATCTCCCTGGAAAACTAGCATGAATCCTAATTGAATGTCACTTTTAAAATAAAAACAATAATACAGCAAGATTGTTTTTATGAAAGAAGTCCACCATTCCAGAAGTTTGTTTCATCAAGTCAACTACTAAAACTACAAGAATCTGCTAGAAATAAATTCTTATTCCTGCAAAGTTCAATTTTTAGATCACAGAACAGCTGAGGTTTGCAGGGACCTCTGGAGACCACCTGGTCTCATCCCTGCGCTCAAGTAGAGATACCTACAGGTGGCTGCCCAGAGCCATGTCCAGACAGCTTTTGAGTACCTTCCAGGATGTGAGACTTCAGTCCCCCTGGCCAACTTGTGCCAATGCTTAGTCATCTGCGCAGTAAAAGAAATGCTTCCTCGTGTTCAGACTGAGCCCTCCTGTGTTCCATTTTTTGTTCACTGCCTCTTGTCCTCTCACTGGGCACCACCAAAAAGAGCCTGGCTCTGTCCTCTTGGCACCCTCCCTTCTGGAATTCCTGTACATTGATGACATTCCCACAGGCCTTCTCCACACCAAACAGCCCAGCCGTATCATCATGCTGCACACAAATCCTTTTCACACAGCTCTCTGCATGTCCAAACTCTGGAAATTAAAGCACTAACACAGCAGACAAATCTTTCAAATTCCTATAAACCTTATTCAATGAACAAAGGTCAACAGCATTTCTATCCATGTTTATTCAAACTTTGTCTGGCAAAACGGAACAATCCAAAAATTTTCTGTCACTAGAAATGAACAAGAAACTTTTCTCAGATGGTTGTGCAGGCAGATCTAAACATTAAGAGCTTCAGAAATTCCCTGAGTGCAACAGTGCAGAACAAACTATGACTATATCTAAAGTGTGCCTCACATTAACTGCACTGCTCAGATTCAGTCCTGATGCATCTTGTGGTCTTTTTGGCAGTGTGCGTTATCAGTTCTTGACATGAAGCTACATGTGTAAATGGCTCAAACTGGAAGCTAGCTGAAGAAACTATCTTTCCTCTGCAGCTGGTCCAGCTGTTTAAGTCTCACTTTAACCATCTTGATTAGCCCCAGTTTCACACTCCTGCAACACTCACTGAGAAGGAGAAACAGCAAAGGAATAATCCCAAATGCAGAAGCTAGTTCCTGACATCTCTTAGAAGCACATGAATGAATTACTGGTTGCAAGCTCTGTAGAGGGTTACAAGACTTAAATTAACTACACCACAGTTCTCACAGGACAAACACAAAGTATTTGATCACACTGCTTACTTAAAAAAAAAAACAATAAACAACCTTATTAACTGGAATGTCTAGTGGACATTTGTAAACCCTGCTGAAACATCACATCTTGTTCAGGTACATAAGATGATGAACACAAAGAAACACTGAGCAGTAAAAGGTCCCACATTCTATCACTGAAATACTAAAATAGAACAAAGTAGCTACAAGAGAAATGAGTATAGATGTTTTTTTTTTTCAAATAAGCAAATAAGATCACATACCATCTTTGTCACTGTCAAGACTGTAGTTAAAAATAACTTTTAAAAGAGGATAAAAAACAAAGAAATACAAAAAAAAAAAAGGAGAAAGATTAAAGATTTCTCCTATCAACCTGCCAGTGCTCAGAGCACCTCAACAAAAGCAGAAGCAAAATATAATGAAAGCCCTTTTAAAAAATGAAAATTCAATAAAGGTGTGCTCTGTTCCTCTAGAGCAAGCTATATTTATGCCATAAAAAAAGCAGTCACAGATAAAGAGATGGCATCCATATTTAGAACATGTTGCATCACTTGGAGATATTTATATCTTACCATGAGATAACGCATTTTAAATAAATACCACCTCCTCCAAGCACCTACTTTACTTATTCAAAAGCAACATTTACAAATGATAAAGGAGCTTTGCTACACATAAGGAAAAAGGTCAGAATTTGAACTCAAGTTTTTGCCTTTGTTCAAAAGAAAAAAAACACCACAGCCGCCGTTCCTATAAAAATAATACATGACACAAGAATGACTCTAATTGCACACGTATTGAGAACTATCAATTTAAAAACATATATAGTATCAAAATTGGAGGAAATAAGTAAAGTAAGGTCATTTTTTTCTTTAAATAAAAGAATTTTGAAAGAGTTTCAAGCATATGAACTTACAGAACTGTGTTTTGGCACACATACAGTAGCAATACAATTAATCTTTTACCTGTTAGATATAATCAACACTGCCATCTCATATACAGTTACACTTTATCTATATTTTAAACATAACACCTTTGGAGCCATTTTCAACAATTTATGTATATGCTTTTAACCAAATCACACCTTTGTTCATTATATTCACATTCTGTTAACTTTACAAGTACATTTAACAGGAAATCCAACCAAACATGAAGAATAATCTTTACAGAGACTATGCTTCAGGGTCAACACTTAAGACACTATAGGTGCATTTTCAGTCCAGCTGACAAAATCCAGAAGAAAAAGAATATACAACTAAAGATCAGAAGAGAATAAAGATACACGATTGTATTTTAAGAAAGGATGACAGAAGCTTATTCAAGTCTGCAGTTTGCTGAAACACAGCTACTTGTAGCCTTATCTTCTCTTACTGTATAGCATGAATTTGACGTCTTGGTTTTTATTTGCAAAACCTGTTTCATATTCAGTCTGAGTTTATACAGGCACCTAGCACACAAGTTTACTTGGAACACATAACACTTTAGTTTAAAATCATATGACTTGTTTTCCAAAAATCTGGACAAATCTCATGACCTACCAGACTTAAGAGAAAAATAATTTCAGAGCATCTCTGAATTTTCTTGGTAAATATTACTATGTCAACATCACTGATGCTCCTTTAGAGAAAATTACTGTTTTTCTGTTTTCACATACACACACATCTTACCTCATACATGACCTGCCCTGATGCCAAGCGTTTTCTGTCACCAAATGCTAACTGCAACAGATGTAAACTCAGAACATCACCTTCACTGAAAAAAGTACAAATTGAGAAATTTGATTAGAAAGCTGTTTTATAGTTCTCCTTATCGGGTTTTTTTTTTTTTATCATACTTAGATAAAAGTTTTCTTAATAGCATACTCTCATAGAAAAGAAAAGCACCATGTCCCTGAACAGGACAATTGGTCACACTTAGCTGCTAAAACAGAAAGAAGAAATTTTGACAGTAACAGCTTCAGCACCAAATGCTAACCACGTAATCTGAAAGCTTTAGTATTCCGTACAGACTAAAAATTGTTGAAAATAGTCCTCTCTTACATACACTACACACTTCCACATACTGGTCTGTTTCATTAACTCAGCAGGAAACCGTTTATTCTTATGCTGAACAATGGCAGTGTTCTGCCACGTGAGCTGAACTAACTCATGGAGGTTCCAAGGACTGCTAAAACTGGAAGAAGGTAATCAGCAATACTATGACTCTCCTTTAGGCAGAGCAGGCTGTTATATCAGCACATTTAGTGCTCTAGATCAGCAGCCTACATTACTTCCAACGGTATTTTAATACTGTGGTGTAAGCATCACACAGATCACGAAGCATTCATTAAGGAACAAAGGTAATGACTGCAAGCACAAAAAATGCCGTCTTATTTACTACTGCATCACCTTCCTTCAGAAACTCTGAGCAAAATAGGAACTGCGGGAACCCAAGGCTTCCAGAGCACTAAAAGTACACAAACACAATTCTACAGCAGCAATTTAAATAAATGTGGGAAAAAGGAACTCAACATCAGTTAAAACTAAGAGAAAGTACATAAAAAGAATGACTTACTAGGACTTAATTATGGGAGTTACACAGAAATATTTCTCCTCTATTTTATTATGGTGGCCCATGACCTCAGAGGAGGATGTTTCCAAGGAAATAAACAGGAGGCATTACTTTTAGAGCAGCCTAAGGAGTATGGCATTATGCCTCCTTTAATAAACCAGAAACTCTGGAAAAAGTTTACAACAAAACTGTGACAATGTTTCTTCATGGACTGACTTCTAACAAGTTTCAAACTACAAATAAAAGAGTAGAAACACATTCTATAGTAGAAGGATTTCTGAGGCCAGCATTCTTTTAACTAGTAGCTCCTTCTCACATCCGCTAAATACTGCAAAAACTGCAAGGCAAGACACCTTCCATACTCAAGAGAATCTCCTGCATACATAAGCAAAATAAGTCAATGCATATTAACTTAGTTCAATGAAGTATGAAATATATACTTGTTTATTCACCTTTCTTGTGTAGACTGAACAGCCCACAAGTAGCAACAATTGCGAGGATCATTTTCAGGTTCTTGGAAAGTCACAGCATAGACAGGAATCCTTCCTCCTTCGAGTTGTGAGTGGTACCTAAAGGTTTAGAAAGAGAATAAAAAAGACCCAGATGAGTCTTTTGGCCCAGACTGTGGAAGAGTAGAAGCATCTTCTGATGGGGTACCTACATGCTCATCCTCAAAGCAGAGGATACTCAAAGTAGAGCCATATTTCTAATTCAAATAGTTGAGTCAAGGAAGCGACTGCATTTTACAGAACAGTCAAGAAGTGAGGAGATTATGACCTAACAAATGCAGAAACCTGTGTTTATTACCTTACCTGATACAATTCAAACCAGCTTCTCCTAAATTATTACTTCAACTGCCAGCCAAGAGATTATTCTCACCCTTGTAAGCTACTTAAATATAGAAGTTAAAATTCTTCTTACAAATTCAAAGTACTGCCAAACAGAAGGAGCTTCTTGTTTCTTTGCCTGGAATATATAGAAAAGCTTTCTTCTTCCAGATTTAAGAACCTTATTTCTAACTCTATGATCTATTCTTGCTACCATTCCTCCACTATTTATGTGTCCAGTAATTTCTGATGGGTCACCCTAGAATTGCTTAAGCAAATCTTTCTGAAGTGGGTCAAACAGTTTAGGACTGTTCCTTGAAATTATCCCATAATTTCTCTATCATCCCTTATTCTAGCCTCCAATCATTCTAAGCAAACTTTCATTTATATGCCCTCTTTCCTTGCATTGGGTCAATCTTCTATTTCAGATTAGTTTGAAACAGGAACAAAAACATTTTCAGACACAGATCAGCTACCAGTGTTTCACTTCTCACTACCACTTTTCACTTCTCAGTTTCACCCTGAACACTACAGAGAATACCAGCTCTTAAAAATGAGTTGACCTATAAGTACCAGCTCTGTCACAAAATTAAAATAACTCCAAGAAGAATGCATTCCACAATTTCTCAATTCAGAGGCACAATACAGAAAACAAATCTAGTCCACTGGGGAGAACATAGACAGCTTAATCCATGTACAACTTCACAGTTATTTCAGAAGAGAATTTCTAAACATTCCAGGATTACACTGAAGAATTTCAGCCCCTGAAGAAGTTCCCTTTAACAGATTTTCTTAAGTTAAAACCTGATATCCCTACAAGCCCAGACACAGTCATGCATAAAAGCCTACTTACTCCCGCTTCAAAGTTCTCATGTTCCATAGTGACAGGTAGCCATCTGAAAAACCCACAACAAGCAGATTGCTCCTGCTTATGTAGCATAGGGTTGATATTGCTGTTCCTGAAGGACTTTGTACTTGAAAACAGAGATGCCGTCCCTCTCTGGTCACAGCTTCTCTTCTTTGTGGAACTTCAGCAGGAATTCCAGTGACAACTTCCAGGTCTATGTACACAAAATCATGATAAAATAATGTATTATTCAGTTGGCATGCACTTTAAACATCAATATAACAACACAAATAATCTAATTCTACCATCCCAAGCAAAATAACCACCTCTGCGACACCAATTTACTATTTCCATTTCATATGTAAGAACAAAGATCCCTTTGATTGGACTCTCACTTGTGTTTCAAAATGAGGTAGAACTGTAACCACAGAAACCTCCCATGAACTCTCTATGCCAAGAGTGTGAGTCTCATGGTGAAATTATTTGAAGTGACAACTATTCCTGAAGCTACTGTTATAATAATACAAGTGTATACAATCTGAATAGGTAAACAGGGCATTTCTTTCACTCAAATGCATGATTTTTGACAAGCTGGATTTATTTTAAAAAATCATCAACAATTTGGCTTCCATGTTACTTAGCAGAAACAAAACAACAATCCCAAGAAATATGGCACCTCTAACAACTTCCCATCAGGTAGCAGCACTGTCTCAAATGGGAAAATTTCTACATCTCATTGGCAAAAATAAGTGACATAAGGAAAAGACGAGTGGGAGGGTAGCTTTTCAAAAGAGCATTAAGCCACATCCACCTTTAATCAGTTCAGTACTACACAATGTCAAACCACTGGATGCAATTAGTGGCCCTAAATGTCTTCCTGCTACTATCTTCATAATTAAATACCCAGTATTAACTTGAAAGACTCAACATTTTCTTACATTTAAAATGAGTATTTCAAGCCGAAAAACAACAGGCTTACCTGATGCTTCTATTTCATTCTGACTGCAAGATAAATCATCCAAACAAAGGTCAACCAGAAGTACATGTCCAACATCTGTAACCACTGCTGCCACCCCAAAGAGCCATCGTAGACTCTGGTGGAGATGCTGAGTGCTCACACTGGCTCCTCCATGATTAATTATGGGTTCTATAGCAGTTACCTACAGGAAAATTACAAGTTAATATTTAAGCTGTTTGACGAACTAAATAGAAATCATTAAAGAATGAAACCACAATTAGCACATCAGAAAAAAACCAACAAAGAAATGCACAATCATGATATTTAAAAGCAAAGCACTGTTTTCAATTATTTGGAGAAAGAAATAACAACATCCTGTACAAAAATTTGCTACTGTCTTTCATTTACCAAATTTCCTACAGTTAGTTTACTAAATCAAGTCCAAGTTAAACGGTACACACTGCTGTTACAGTTTACCAAGTTCCATTTCCTACTTAGAAATTATTAATACTGTGAAAATTTTAAGATTGATTACATTAAGAAACTTTACCAAACAAATTTACATAAAACCAAACAACTAGTTCTCCCAGTGCTCACAGCTGATTAGCACTGTGATACAGTCCATGCCTTCTTGATGGAGCAGTTAATCCTGGAAATCTTCTTCCAGGCACATAAATGACAGGAAAAGTACCAGAACTCCCCACAACCACAGGGAATCTACATAGTAAATTTCTATAACCCTTAAGATAAAATTACCACACCAGGAGATGAGGAGAAAGCAGTGGATACTGCCTACCTGGATTTCAGTATGGCCTTTGACACTATCTCCTATAAGATTCTCAGACAGTTGATGCATAGGCTGGAAGAGAAGACTAAAGTGGGCTGAAAACCAGATGTAGGGCCAAGTACAGGATATGGTGATGATCAGTGTCAACTCTAGTTGGAAGCTGGTATCAACTGATGTACGAGGTTTTCTCTGAAAGTAACATCTTCAGTTTTATCATGATGACCCACAATGCTAGAGGGGGATGTTGGTTGTTTGGCAATAGAGTATAAACTTTCCCACCAATATTCCATTCCACATTGTTTCCATGTGACAGCTGGCAGTTGAGGGGCAGTCTGTCACAGTGGCATTTAACATGGAAGTGCATATGAAGCAAAGAGGAGGGTCTGAATTGCTCCACTAAAAAAAAAATAAAAATCTGGCATTCTCTGACATTCACTGATGCTTTCTGAAATATTTATGGAGACCAAACAGTGGATGTGAGCACAGTGAGGTGGTGGGTGGTGCGTTTCAGCAGTGGAAACAGCAGTTCAACTCTGCTGGTGCAGACTTACGAGCACAGCAGACTCCCATTCATTGCTGGTAAAAATGCATAGCTAACGGTGGTTATTATCTTGACGAATAGTGTTCTGCAGATGAAAATTTCCTCTATCAAATACTGTTATTGCACTGTTTGTATCTGTTGTCATTTCCATGGAAATAAATAGACAGCATTACTTTCAGAGTGACCTATGTAACCCAGGGGCCTCATCCTCTTAAACATAATTAAAAATCTGGATGACAGGGCAGAGCACACCCATGGTAAGTCTGGCAATGACACAAAACTGAAAGAGTCTAAATATACTAGAGGGTCATGCAGACATCCAGAGGGACCAAGACATGCATGAGAAATGCACTAAAAACTTTGGGCAAGTCAACAATGAAAAGGGTTAAAAAGTCCTGCACCTGATCAGAAACAACCCCAGGCATCAATGCATATCGGTGGCAGGCCATGTGAACAGAAGCCTCACAGAAAAGGCTTTGGGTCCCTGGTGAACAACAGGCTGACCACAAGCCAGCAGCATGCCCTGACCACAAAGAAGGGCTCTGGCATCCTGGGCTGCACTAGGAGTGTTGCCACAAGGTCAGAGGGGATGGATCCTTCCCTTTTTGTCTGCATTGGTGAGGCCACACTGCGTGTCCAGGTCTGGGCAGCCCAGAGTGAGAGAGACCTGGCCATGCTGGAGAGAGTCCAGTGGAGGACTGCAAAGTTCCTTAAAGGACTGGAACACCTCTCCTCTGAGAGGCTGAGAGAGTTGAGCTGTTTGGTGTGGAGAAGAGAAGGCCTGTGGGAATGTCATCAACATACAGGAATTCCAGAAGGAAGGGTGCCAAGAGGACAGAGCCAAGCTCTTTCTGGTGGTGCCCAGTGAGAGGACAAGAGGCAGTGAGCAAAAACTGGAATACAGGGGGCTCTGTCTGAACGTGAAGACACATTTTTTTTTTTTTTTTTACTGTGCAGATGACTAAGCATTGGCACAGGTTACACAGAGAGGTTGTGAAGTTCCCTCCTTGCAGATATTCAAAGGCCATCTGGTTCCTCAATGCATAAAGGAGTCTGCATGCAACTTTATTTTAAACTGAAGCAAGACCTTTCAGCACCCACACCACATCCCAGGACAACACTCACCACTGTACTAGAGATACTAACACCTGACGATTCCTGCACTAAAGCTACACAACAAGACACTCAAGGTCAGGTTCTGAGCACCCTGATCTAGCTGTAGGTATCTCTGTTCAGTGCAGGGGAGTTGGACTACATGACTTCAGGGTCCTTTCAAACAATTCCATGTAAGAACATAGTTCCGCCTTCTTGTAATGCTAGACAATGAAAACAGGAAGCTTTACCTCAACAACAGTCTTACATCAAAGTGAAAGAAGTGATCAAAGTAGCCCTCTTCCTTCACGCATTTCTTTTCCACAGATGGAAAATGAACTCATACACTGAAAATCAGAAGTTTTCTCCTGTCCCATATTTGTTAGGACTACAATTGCCTGACAATCTACTACAGGATTTATCTTCTATCTAATCTTGGAAGTATCTGCAGTTATTTAAATAACTTTACTTTCATTCATAGGAGAAATGGAGAAAAATGAATTTCCAATCTTCTCTGCTACTCATGCAGTACATCAAAAGCACTTTGGCTGTTCATGTTCTTGCTGTTCCAAGTCTTGTTGACCATGATGAGGAGAGGAGAGCAAAACACAGTACAGACCTTGCTACAGACTTACCCACAATTCAAGCACTACTTTTAATTCTTCTTTTACAATTTTTTTCATAATACAACTGCCTTATTTCAATTTTGGCACAGAGCTTTCCAAAAACATTTCCCAGTTTTAACACTTAAATTTTCTGTGTAAAATCTCCTGAAACAGAACATTTTTCTACTGTTGCATGCACTAGCTTTTCATATCCTCCTAGACCACTGCCAATTCATTCTGGAATGAACAAAGAGAAGTCTTCTCAGCTCACTGAATCTGAATGCTACCCTCTGCTCATACAAACTGGGAAATTTTGTGAGAATACCATTCAATGGTTCTGAAACGTTCAAGCGCTGCAAAACAATTTAATTAATGTTTTTAATTCAGATTTGCTTTCACTGGAATATAATTCAAATAGTACGCCATTAACACTTCTAGTTTTCCACTGCATTTTTTCAAGGGCAATTAGAAATGCCTCCATAAAATAGAAAAAGCAAATTTTTTTTTAAGTTTGCAAGTGTTTTGAATCCTTTACTCTCCAAACAACTGAACATCTACTCTTGCACTAAAAGGCAGTCACACAGTCACTATAACTACCCTGTAATAATACATTAATAGTTAAGCAACTTTGACCAGAGGTAATATAAATTAAGAGGCAAGCTTTACAGTCATCTACAGAAGATATTCTCAGTCAAGACAGTCCATAAATTAATGTGCTCATTAAGCTATTAAAGTAACAACACAAACTGCAGAAAGAGATGCTAATAGATGTGCATTTGATTTTTAAAAACAGTGTGAAAAATGAGAAACATTTACATAGATAAAAATATCATGTTATATATTATATACATGTCGGAAATAAATGCAGAATAATGAAACAAAACAGACAACGACCCACTGCAAATGTTACCTTCTTTTTGTCTACCTTTACTCCATCTCACAACTTAGAATCTAACGTTTCAATTAGCAACACCCACTCCCTGTCTATCAATCTAATTAATCTAATAGCAGAAAGATAGGAACTAAAATTAAAGCAACAGACAAAACATGCTCATAAATCACAAACACTCAGGGCAGAACATCAAAAATTCAGATAAACTTTGTCTTTACTCCAAAGTTCAAACCTTTATCACAAAACAGTCAACTCCTCCCCAGAAGCTTCCTCACATTTTCTCCTGAACAGTTTGTTATGCAATAGAAAAACTCCCTAATGCAACTGATAGTTGTAACTACATTCAATTACAAATGACTTCCACACACACAGATCAGCAGTGTTACAATGATCCTTCTTAACCTACTTTCCTCTTCCTATTCACAGCTTATTCTGTTTAGATTTAAGATATAAAACTCAAAGCTATGCCATTCTTCATACAGGCAATTTGCTTACTGATTACACACTAGTCAGCACACAGCCAACAGCGTTCCAAATAAAGTTCAAAAAAACAGAACTACCCATATTCAAGTAAGCCAAATCAAATCACGTTAAGTAAAACTGAGTAATAAATAAGGATTTATCTAATATGATAAAAATTTAGTGAACCTTGACGGCCTATTAACTTAGGCTGATTCTAGTTTCCATTAACAAAATGAGACTAGGTGACATTAAGTCATTTAAGTTTATGAGTAAAAGACCCACAAACAACAGGGAAAAAACATAACGCCAATACAACAGTCTATACTGTCTACACAAAAAAAAACGTTCAGTAGAGATTCAAGTACTACCACTGGGAAAGAAAGGACCTGGGAGAAGCATGAGATGTCGATTTAGAACATTCAAATAGAACTATTATCAACCATTGATTGAAGAGAGTGGTGGTGAAAAGAGTTAAATCCATACTGCAACTGGTCACGAGTGGTATTCCCCCAGGGTCTGTACTGGGGTCTGTTCTGTTCAGTATCTTTATTGATGACCAGGATGAGGGCACAGAGTTCACCTTCATTAAGTATGCACATGACACCAAGTTGGCTGGAAGTGTCAATCATCCTGGGGGTAGAAAGGCCCTAGAGGGATCTGGATAGGTTGGATCACTGGGCTGAAGCCAAAGGGATGAAGTTTAACAAGAGCAAATGCCAAGACCTGCACTTTGACCTCAACAACACCAGGGAACACTACAGGCTTGGGCACAGTGGCTGGAAGACTGTGAACACCCAGGTGGCCAAGAAGGCCAATGGTGCCCTGGCTTCTATCAGAAATAGTGCTGCCATCAGGAGCAGGAAAGTAACCATCTCCCTGTACTCACCACTGGTGAAGCTGCACCTTGAGTACTGTGCTCAGTTTTGGGCCCCTCACTGCAAAAAAGACACTGAGTGCCTGGAACGCGTCCAGAGAAGAGCAACTAAACTACTGAGTGGTCTGGAACACAGGCCTTATGAGGAGCAGCTGAGGGAGATGAGGATTGTTCAGCGTGGAAAAAAGGAGGCTCAGGGGTGACTTACAGCTCTCTACAGCTATCAGAAGGGAGGTTGTGGTGAGCTGGGGCTCAAGGCCTCTTCTCCCACGTAACTGGCAATAGGACTAGAGGGAATGGCCTCAAGTTGAGCCAGAGGAGATTCAGGTTGGATATTAGGAAATATTACTTCTCTGAAAGAGCAGACAGACACTGGGCAGCCCAGGAAGGTGATGGAGTCACCAGCCCAAGAGGTGTTCAGGAAAACATTTAGATGTACTGAGAGATGTGGTGTAGTGGGATATATTGGTGATAGGTGGATGACAGGACTGGATGATCTCAGAGGTCTTCTCCAACCTTGGTGATTCTACGATTCATTAAAAAACATCAAACTGATAACCAATTTGTGAGTGCTTTTAAACAACTCATGCATGTCAAATACAATTCCTTTTTATTTTTTATTTTTTTTGACTTGACTCAGATGCTAATCATAAATTCAGAAATTACGATAAGGACTACAGATTAGAAGTCAGTCTCTGAATAATATGTCAATTAAGCCTGTAAAGGATTTTTTTACTATCCTAGATCAACATAAAAAGATATTTAGATCTAAAAGTCTGTGTGATGTTTTGAGATTCAGGTGACTATGTCTAAATCTTTAGACCACTATGGAAATTTGAGATACTTTAAAGACAATGTATGTGACAGAAATTAGCCACTTAAGAAATGATTACTGTAGTGACTTCAAAGAATTTCTTTTTTCTTTTTCACTCTTACCAGGAAAAAAAAGAAATCTGATTTTTTTTAATGGACAATTCAATAACAATAAGCTGATAGAAGCTGTTTTACTACCAGCGTAACTCAAAATATAACGACAATGCTGTGCCCAACATATTATATCAAGACTCTTTACTGGATATTCTGCAGTGACAGTATGTAAACGTGATACAGAAAAACTACACCTCCTACAAAGAGGCATTTCAAAACTTTTCCCAAAACAGGATTATGCAGCACATAGCAAGATAAAAGCTTCATTTCTCTGATTAACAAGTACATACCCTTCCTGGAAGAACAACTGCTTTAACCACTCTTGATATTCCAAGGTCATACAGACAGAGAACACTTCCTTCTGCTTCTTCCAATCCAACCAAGAGCCCAGTTCTTTTCTGCCAGGAAAACTCCTTTACCACACGAACAATGGAAGGCTGCTCATTTACTCCACTAAAACGATATGCAGAGAGCCTCTCTCCTGTCACAGAGTTTACCACCTCAAGTTGAGGACCACAAGCCAACCATGCCAGGCCATTTCTCCCTGTAAAGAAAAAGAAAGCGGACTCAATTTTTTGAAAAGAAGATTGAAAACAATGTCAGACAGTGTCCCTTTCCTTCAACAAAAATTTCAAACAGAAGAACATTCACTTACCTAATTTTGGTCAATTATTTAAAATTACCCATTGAAATTCTCACGAAATACACCTTAAAATTAACAACCTTGTTACTTGGCATTTACACTTAACAATGATATTGCCTGAGGTAATGACTACAATACATTGATTCACAGTCTTTGCGCTGTGTTTGGCTTGGTTTTGCTAAAAATCATCTGAATACATAAGGACACTAAGGTCTTCAAGCATATTCCAAAAGTATCAGATCAAAAACAATTCACTGATATATCCCTACTGTAACAATTTTGAATTTGACAAGAAATGACCTTAAAATGCCCATCAGTGCATTAGTAAATACACAACTTTGACATGTGTTGATTACAGAAAGAATTAAACATATTTTACTTCATAGTGCTACGGTTTACGGTTAGGTGGCAGGATTTTACTTGGTCTTAAAAATAAAACAAAAGACTAGAAATTCAGATGGGCACTCAGCTCTACTTTCAGATCACCTAGAAAGTGAACTGCCTAATCTGCTTAGCTGCTGCAGAAACTCTCACTGGATACTCATCCACATCCTATTAAACACTTTGGAAATATGGCTGCAGCACTAAACTGTTAATCTTTTATCCTCCTCCTTCTGTTTTCACTCAGTTTAGAAAAGAAATATTCACTTTTTTGCCCATAACACTGTAGAACTACTTCCACATGTGGTATCATGACAGTCATACTGGTGCAAACAAATGCAGCCTTGAACAACACTATTAACTAAAGGACAGATTTTAATGTAATTAAAAAGACTCACCAATTCAGCACATTTATGTAACTGATTTTATTAGCACAACATGGGCTTAGTCTTCAAGTTATAATTTCCAAGCTTATCTAATACTCAGATAGCAGCATTTTTAATAGTCCTTTTTGTTCTAAGCCTGACACATCTCAACAGCACCAATCTGACACGGTTGACACTACAACCCAGTGCCTCTAAGCAATAACCATTTTACACAAAGATCAAATTTTAAAGGAAAATGCTCACCTCCAGAAAACTTTCCTCGCAGCACAGAATCAAGGGCTATTGCATCCTCCCCAAGTGCCTGAATAGTCACCTCAGGAAACTGCAGCAGACTGCTCGTTACCTGAGCTCTTAGGTCTTGCATTCTTCACTGTAAATAAAAAAAAAAAAGCAAAAATAGACTAGTGTCAGACTAACTATTCCTGAGATTCACAGAATTTTCATCAGCACACAATCTTTTAAAAAAATAAAAAGGCACTTAGGACAGCTTCTGACCTTACAACAGAGCAAATGCCTATGAGAAGTTTCAATAAGAAGTGACGCACAAGTACGTAAGGATAAGCAGGAAAACAGCAATACACCAAGCTGAAGTTTACTCAGACACTGGATACGAAAACAGAATTTTGAAAAAATCGTATCTAAAAAGCTTCTGAATAACAAGCCCCCATTTGTCCTTTATTTTATACTAAATGCTAAGCCCTTGACTATCTTGATTCTCAAATTCTTCACAAAAACACACCGATATTTTCACATTAAGTTCCATACAAATGGATATACAAAATACTTCAAGTAAACAAATTTTGCAAGTTCTGTAAATTATTGAAAAATCTTCCAGAAGAAAAAATAGATTTAATTATCTTGTTTAAATGACAGTTTTCTTCATGAAGTCTCAGAAGGAAGATGGTACACCCAGTTCACTATTCCTGGGTGTTACACACACTCACTAATTCAGGCATCAAATAGAATCCTTATCCTATGCTACAAACCATTACAGACAGCAATTTCAACATGTACACAAAGCATACTCCATTAACTGCAACAAATACACTGTCCTGCAAATACAGGTTTACTGTTCAGCGTGCACTATTTTCCATACAGCACAGGTCACAGTCAGTTTTGAAGACCAGACTCTCCTAACAACATGCACATATTAAAGGGAACGTTACCTTATAAATAAGCATAAGTTAAGTTATATGAATTGTCCTCCTGTGGATTAGTATTAACCTCTAAAATCTGAGCATTGGAATCTACTGTATCTAACTAAAGTCACAAGCACTTCATATATATTACCATATCTTCTAGCAGCATTCAGAGCTCTGCACTAAGAACAAAATAACACCATGAGAACAGCCACTGGTAAAGCTGGTACTGCAGGTCACTGCTGCAACCAGCCAGCCAACCATCCTGCCAACCTTCACAACTACCACAGTGAGTTCCAAGTGGGACTATGCATACGCAGTCAGCTGGATTTACTTTTGGCAAGTCATAGAATGGTTTGGGGAAGAGACCTTAAAGATAATTTAGTTCCAAACCCATGCCATGAGCAGGCAACCTTCCCCTAGACTACGCTGCTCAAAGCCCCACCCAATGTGGCCACTGTCACATCACACCTGTTGGTCCTTTACAGCCACATGCACCTCCAGGGATGGGGCATCCACAGCTTCTCTGGGCAACCTGTTCTAGTGCCTCACAGCCCCAAGTAAAGGATTTCTTCCCTGTATCTAGTCCAAACCTATGCTTTTTATTATCTGCCATCACACTTCCTGATGAAAAAGTCTCTTTCGATCTTTCCTGTTAGGCCTTCTTTAATAATTAATCATTATTTAGCAATGAAAACAGAATGAACTTCTGCACTGCATACCGGTGCTCCAGAGAGCAACGAGTTCCACATTTCTATCAACAGCAGCATTTTACAAGTAACACATAATCCCAAACACTAAAATAAGGTGTTGGGCTGGTGAATAGGATCTTCTAAATGCCTTCAATGCCCAACTGCATTGATAGGTGCCTTCGCAATACTTGTGCTGCTGAACAAGAAAGGAGGAACGACCAGAGACCATAATCAGGAGATTTCAGGAGAGGAAGAACATGACAGTCATCTGATGCATCCAAAAGAGCAGAAAAAGGAAGCAGCCAAGCAGGAAAATCACATTCAAGACAATTGCCTGATAACGTGGGGATACACTGTATAAGGAACAAACTACCCAGCAAAGCACACGCACAAGGAGATCAACAGACTATAAGGAAGAAGGAGATAAAAGAGATACAAAAAGCAGACCGTACCTACCCAAAATGCTACTCATTTAACAGGATATAATGGGATGTAATGTGTTCTTATTAATCTGTATGTTGATTTTTTTTCTTTTCCTGTCAATAATTGTTACCTGTTTTAGAGAACAGGTAAGACAAGAAGATAAAGTAAAGAGAAAAGGATCTGAAACACACAATCTCTGTTCAGAGCCCTGAATTGTTGTTTTGCCTATGACAACTGCCTTACAGACTAATTTACTGTTTTCCTGGAAGTAAGTTACTGGCTCTAGGGGATGGTTTTCTTTTTTTTTTTTTTTCCTCCTGATGGAAAAAATATTGGAAAAGAACATAGAACATACCAAGTTCCTGTCAGCACATTTCTGTAGCCTGCTCAGGTCCTTCTGACAGAGGCACATACCAGCTACCCCCCACAGTTGGAGCACCACCAAACTTGCTGAGGATACACTCTGCCTCGTCATCCAGATCATTACTAAAAGCACTGATTTTTTTTTTAATGATTACTTCAGTAGCCCCAAGATAGCCTACTTTAAAACATCCACCTGGTTGATCCTTTGAGGGAGAACACTGACTTCAACAGCACACGTGGAATTCAAAAAACAGCACGACTGTAGCCAACCATTTCCAAAACTTAGCATTAACATCTGATAAACAAGCCTGTGTGCTAAGTACTTTGTGATAACATGGAATTTTGCAGAACTCATAAGATAATTTTAAGGAAAAGAACAAACATGTATATTCCAGTAAAATGGGTGACAGCACTTAAGAATGATTCTCAACTGCATGCCCCCAGTCCACCTCTGCCACTGAACACATCTGAACGTGTCAAGATGGAAACCAAGTTTCAAGATAATGCAATGGGCAGATCTGAGCTCCAGAAGAAACACATCCAGTACCTCATACTCTCTTTTAAAGCTGCATGAACTCCTATCTGGTGGGAAGCTGGCAGCTTGACACAGGATAATTGTGTCTATGGTAAACACCATGCACACTAATCAGTCCAATGCCATCAATGAGAGACACAGCGTAAGTAATGCTCCAACCCCTGGATCATTCCTGTAACTTCAGATTTAATCACATTGCAGCTACTTTAAATGCATACAGAAGCATGAGAAAAATGCTACATACAGCACCAAGCATGTCCACGTTTCCTCTAGTACACCAAGTGCAATTTGACATTTTTTTCCTAGACATCTGGCCCAGCCATACAGAACTGGAAAGATACAGTCCACAAAAGAATTATGAACAATATGCAGATTGATCTGGTTATTAGGATGTTTGACTAGCATTGTTCTGCGAAGGTAAATCAATGACTATCAGGAAACCCGAACAGACCTGAAACACTTGCTCACAAGAATCCTGTGACTAGGTTAGCCAGAGACAGGTTGAAGGCAAAAGACATCTCCTTTAAAGAAATACATTCAAGAATAACTGCATTTCTGGTCCCTTCGAAAACAAGCATTCCTCCTGTCTATTAGAAACCAAGCTAGTGTAAAATGTCCTGCTGCATGTTTAGGAGTTAAACTGGAATCCAACCTTTCAGCTGTGTCCTACACCCAAGTGGTCTGTGTACATATCACCATATTACCATTCTTCTTTCAATCCAGGTGCTTATGACCTAGAAACACCATGAGCTATTCCTGAGGCCAGAAGTCCCAAGTTCATGGCAGGATTTTGAGTCAAGAGATTCCAGATGAAAGTGAGAAATTACATGCTCAAGTAGAATCACATACAGCCAAGCCAGAGGTCTGGGGTATCGGTTCTGAATGAAGTACCTGAAAATAAGTTTCAAACACAAAGCATTATCTGCTTTCTGAAGAAAAAGCTCAAAACATGGTCAGTCACATGCAGCTGTGATTCCATAATCACAGGTTCACTGCCATGAGGAGGGTTTGCTGCTGCCTCCCATCACTCAATCTGCACAACTCCCCCATATTCCTACAGCTTACCTTGCACTGACTGCAACGCCTGCTGACATGATTTACAAGCCAAGGTAACTCCCTGAGCAGACTGGAAACTAACATAGAAAATATAGTTTTCTGTCAGGTTAGAGAGTTAACTGGGCCTGCTCTCAGCAAGCACAAAATCTGGCAGAAGAAAGGAGGCAGGACAATGTAACAAGAATAGAGTGGGAATTAGTCTTCTCCATTTTATGGCAGCAAGCCATTATGCTGGCTCATACATGTGTGAACTGATACACTCAGCTTGCAAGGAAAGCTGAAATAACCTATACATTTAAGAAAGGACACTAACCAAGACAGTCAACTTGTAATTCCTTGTTTCACGTAAAGACTCACTAGCTCACAGGGACTGGCAGCAGACAACAAGCATTATCCTTCATTCAACCAGATGTGGAAGCTAAAAGGATTTCAGGAAGTGTTACTTGTCAATAAAAGAACAGACAACACTGCACAACATCACTTGGGCCACATTTCCTACAGAAAAAGGATGAAGAGTGGGAAGATACCGAAGAAGAACATAAGACAAAGGCTATACAATCATAGAATGGCTTCGGTTGGAACAGCAGAGCAACCAACCTCCAGATTTGGCATTAGACCAGGTTGCCCAGGGCCCCATTCAACCTGGTCTTGAACACCTCCAGGGATGAAGCACCCACAGCCTCTCTGGGCATCCTGTTCCAGCACCTCATCACTCTCTCTGTAAAGAACTTCCCCCAACATCTGATCTAAACCTTCCCTTCTTAAGCTTAAAACCGTTCCCTCCTGTCTTATCACTGTCTACCCTTATAAAAAGTTGATTCCCTACCTATTTCTAATTGGCTTTTAAATACTGGAATGCTGCTCCTCACATCCTTCTCCTCTCCAGACTGAACAAGACCAGCTCCCTTAGTTATGCTCTTTTGAGACAAACAGCATCCACACACGAGGATGACAATTTCAGAATTTTTTGAAATAGTATTGACTGCTTCCATTACATTTGCTCCAGAAAAACAGGAAAAAATTCAGAATATTGGAGGAGTAGAAGAAGGAAAAAGACACTTCCTGCACTTCAGTAGTCAAGTTCAGCAAATTAGCACTTTGCCATGTTTTACTCCCACAGAAAGAGAATTTAGTCAGTGATTTAGCAAGAATCACTGAGAGAATCTTCACCCTAACGTTGTAAGTAAAAACCCTACATTTAACTCAAAACCTAAATGGTGGGTGACGGAGCACTGGCACAGGCTGCCCAGGGCGGGTGTGGAATCTTCTTCTCAGGAGATATTGAAGACCCGCCTGGATGCCTACCTGTGTGACCCGGTGTAGGGAACGTGCTTTGGCAGGGAGGTTGGACTCGATGATCTCCTGAGGTCCCTTCCAACCCCTATGATTCTATGATTCTAAATATTAGTCTAAAAAGCCACCTGTATAACAGGGACAGTTGATATCAGAATTCTAGAAACGGGGTAACTTCACAGAACCATTAACACTGGAAAAGGCTGCTAGAGCAACCACCAATCTATCCCCACCATGCCCACTAACCATCTCCCTCAGTGTCACATCCATATTGTTCCAGAATAACTCCAGGGTCAGTGACCCCATCCCCTCCCCTGGGTAGCGCATCACAATTCCAATTATTAGCGTATGGTAGCGTATTACCATTCCAATACGTTTTTCCTAATATCCATGCTGAACCTCTCCAGCACACCTTGAGACCATCTGCTCTCATCCTATTGCTAGTTAGGAGGGAGAAG
Source organism: Odontophorus gujanensis (assembly GCA_013399175.1). Taxonomy (NCBI): domain Eukaryota; kingdom Metazoa; phylum Chordata; class Aves; order Galliformes; family Odontophoridae; genus Odontophorus; species Odontophorus gujanensis. The sequence goes on from VXAB01009629.1 coordinate 460,040, forward strand.
AGGTCAAGTCCCACCTCACCACAACCTCCTTTCAGGTCACTGCAGAGAATGATTAGATCTTCCCTGAGCCTCCTCTTCTCCAGACTGAACAACCACAGTTCCCTCAGACACTCCTCACTAGACTTGTGCTCCAGATTCACCCCTAAAGACTGCCTTACTAGGGCAGTGTGGATACTTTATAAGCTCTGGAGCTTAAGAGAAGCTGAGAAGGTGAGAAAAACAGAGTTCCAACCCTCTGTCCCAACAACATCCAACAGCTAAAATTCTCTGTCAAATGGAAAAGCATGGAAAACCACATCAGAGTGGGACATCAGAGCCAGTTCACCCAACTACCTCGTATTCTCTAACATGATGACGCTTATCCAAGCAATATGGTCCCTTGCCTAAGGCTGCCAAACCAGAAATTCCTAAAGTCAGCCCTCAAATTAAGCTCTTGCCCCTCTTTTTGAGGCAGGTGCAGGTGAGGAGTGCCCCAGCACAGAGCACACACAGTCAACAAGCAAATGGCAAGGTGTTCCCTAGCATGGACTTCCCAAACACGCTTTTCAGAAAGAGTGGCACAGACATAATGACTGGCATCGAAGTCCACAGTGCTGGCAAACAAGGCCTGGGTTTTTCGGGACTCACTTCTATCAGTTTTAGCATTCCATTCACCACACAAGAGGTGAAACAATACCACAGAAGCAAATGCCTATCAGCGTCATTTCTTTAGAACTGTATCAGACAGCCTACCAGGTAGAAGACACAAAATTAAGAGAAGCCTCATTAAGTTCACTTGGCTGTATCAGAAGAGCAATCTCCAGGCAAATCAGAGCAGCGAGTCAAACCGATGCAGTGAGTGCAAGGAGCTGTCCCTGGCAGGGCACACTCGTGCTGCCTGCCACGGCTAGTGCAGGCACCTGCATGGATGGTACTCACCACATGCCACCACACACCTCAGACAGGACCCAGTACTCTCTAGAAATTTCACGTTATTTTACTAAATGCAAGCATAAAGGAGTTATTAGCCCCAAAAGACTGACACCATGCTTTGCTGTGCTGGCAGAAGCTTCAGCCCTGGAGTCATTGCTCATGAACAAATCCGGCACTTTAGTCGAAGTCAGCAACTCGGCAGCGTGATGGGCGCTCCGCACAACAACTCAGGGCCGCAAAGCGCTCAGCACCACGCCCGGGAAAGCCGGCGCGGCAAAGAGCAAGGGACGGCGCAGGTCTGCAGCGAGGGGCCGACCCCAGGGGGCTCGCCATTACTCCCAGTAGGGAACCAATATCCCACCTCCTCCTGGGAAATCACAGCCGCGGTCCGGGGCAGTGAGGGTGAGAGAAAAAAGAGGAAAAACAACAACAAAAAAAGCGAGGGAAGGTGAAAGGCGGGCGGGCCTCTCCCAAAGCACACCGAAGGCGGGAGGAGCGGGGCGGCCCCCACGAGCCGTCCCTCAGTCCTCGGCCTCCCGCCGCCGCCGCCACGCTCTGCCCAGGCCGCACCGCNCGCGCCGCCGCCCGCCCGCCCCCTGCCCGCCGCGGCCCGTTCTCCCCGTACGTGCCAGTGAGGGCGGCGGCATCTCCCGCAGCAGTTACAGCAGCCTCCACCTGCCCCGGCCGGCCCGCCCGCGCCGCGTTCCGTGCCTGCGCAGCCGCACGCGCGCACCCCGCTCCGCTCTGCTCCGCGCCCCTCCCCCGCGCGCGGCACCCACCTCGCTCGCTCACCCGCCGCGCCGGGGGCGGGGCGAGACGGGGTGGGGGGCGGAAATCTCGCGATGAGTGCCGTCGCCGTCGCGGGAATTTTCAAATTCGCGGGACTCCGGCCCGGGCAGCCGCCGTCTGCGCACTACGCGTCCCGGCGTACCGCGCCAGCGCCACTTCCGCTCCCTGCGCCCGCTTCCTTCCGCCGCGGGGCACGCCGGGAAGCAGAGTTCCAGACCTCCATTTTGCCTCCAACGCTTGCGGCCGCCCCGGCTTCCGGGCAGCGTGGGACACGGGAGAACCAACCCACGGCCACGCGGCCTGCTGAGTGCGCCCTAAGCGGGAGCCCCTCATGGAGGACAGTCCGAGCCGGGCTCTGAGGGCTGCCCTGCCTGTGTATGCCCCTCTCTCATGCTGCCCTCAGTGGGCGTAGGGAGCTGGGCACTCTGGCTCTGCAAGTTGAGCACGGACAGTGAACTCCGTGCTAAGAGCTTTGGGACCTCGCTGCGGATTTGTGCTGCAGAGTTAGCAGCGTCACTGAAAACTCCCGTGTGGGTGCAACTGAATTGCAGTGAAACTCGAGCTGGTACCGGGATGCGAGGTGTCTGCTACCCTGGCAGTTGTCTTATTAAAGCCCGTGCTAGAGCAGTCTGTATGGGGTTTACGCCAGGAGCCATTGCCAGTAACTACACAGAGTGCTCATGACAAGAGGACTGTACATTTTGTAAATAAACAGGTTACTAGGCAATGCTTCAGTCTCAGTTTGTAGTTTATTGCATTCATTGATTTTACTTGATTGAAGAGCTCTCCACAGCAAGGAAGCAAAAATGGAATAATTCCAGTGATGGGAAATATTTAAAAATATATCTAAGGTCAAGGATTAACCTGTTTTTCAGATTGAATACCCAAATGGCAGCACAAATGAACATTCCTTTACAGATAGAAACCATGACTATTGCACACATTTACCTCTGAAGTGAAGGCAGCTGGAGGTACTTAATTATATAAAGCTCTTCTTTACAACTGCAATAATGCTAGTTGTTTGTGTACGTTTGCCAAACTGATTTATGACCTGCACATCTATTTCACGCCACAAGCTATATGTCTCCATCATGTTGGGAAGATGCTTATTTACCCATTCAGGTTTCTCCTCTTGGAGGTAGAACATCGGCCACATGAGAAGAAAGAAGAAGTATCTGTACTTATAAAACAGTAGTTCATGACCTTGTTCTGGATGTTGTTTCAGTTAGGGTGATAATAGATAGAGGCTTCTCTTGAGCACCACTTTCTGTTCAAAGAATGAACAAACTCCCACTTTCCTGTAGTGACCAAGAGTTAAATGACTGAGGATGTGTTCAAACCCCTTTCCACTTATCAATTGCTTCCATAACCCCCACATTTTTCTTAAGGTAACCAAGAGCAACATGTTTTGTTCTCTTTTTCATATGTGTTTAAAAATCAATCTGCAGAAAGACAGTTTAATCACATGGCTGTTCACTATACAGTACTACTTTTATACCAGCTACCAATAGGGCTCAATTTCTTCTTTACTTAATAATAAGAAATCCATTAGCCCTCCCAGCTTCAACAGAGCCTAATGCAGTCACTAACACACTTAAATAGCAGCTTCCTAATTCCTTTTATTCCAGTGTTTTGTTGCTGTCAGAATTTCAGTGAAGTTTGCTGAACTCACAGGAGTGCCTGTAGTATGTTTTTTCATCTGTCAGTTTAAACTGATGGACTAAGTCTTCTGTTTTCAACTTTAAAAACAAAAGGCTGGAATTCTGATCTTTGGCATTTTAACAGATTTTTCACTTTTGGGCTATTTTTACTCCAACCCACATAGTATCCTTCACAAAGAGATTCATTGCACAACACCTTTGAGATCATTTCCATTTCATTTTACAAATTGTGGGAGAAATACCAGAGCTGTCAAGTGTCACTAGCAGTTTGATACCTACCTTTTTGCTTGTACTCCTACATGTCTGTCATAAAATACCCTATAAACAATAGAAGTGAAAATCAAAATACAAGTCACTTCCTGCACTCCAGACCTGTTGATACAAACATAGTGGATTTTTAAGCAAACCAGTTCAATCTTGAGATAAATGTTTAAATAGAAGAATGCATGCTCAGAACTGTTAAATGTTGACAAAAACAACCAAGTAATCAGCACTGAATAATCCTACCTGAGATTCCAGTATACTCTTTCAGAAGAATAGCTTATTGTGAGGACTAATCTGTTTCCCATCACAGCAAGGACTCCTCAGGAGACTCAAGACTATCTTTAAGGGCAGACTTTTATTTAGCATAAAATTCAGCAGGGAAAAAAAAAAAAAAAACCCTATGTATGAAATACTTCCACTGAACACTCTCAACGATGTCTTCACAAGCACTCCAGGCATATGATTAGAGTAAGACTCATAGACACCCACCTCTGTCTTCACCTCCTCCTTCCAGGAGAGAAAGCACTTGCTGATTTCCAGAACTGTTCTGGTAACTGCCTCTTCCCTCCATCTGTCTGGGCTTTAAAGGGGTAGGATATTTAGCTGCAGATTTCCTCTTTCTTTCAGTGAGAAAATGTACACTAAAAATCCGAGATAGTCAGTGTTAATTAAGGTTACACCATTAGTCACAGAAAGGATGGAAAGTAAGTATTAAGGAAAAAGAACAAGTCTAATGCTATCCCTGGGAGGGTAGGAATTATACTGTATTCAAAATGCTTTTACGCTAAAGTAGGCATCATCAGATATTAATAAATCTGCAGTGCTACCAGGAAGTAGCAGGATCACCAAAGGAGTGTCAGTCAGATAGATTCAGATTCTCCCAGTTTGCCACACGACAAACAGCATATGTTATCCCTAAACTACAGCTGCTTCTCTTAAAGTTAAGACTCCCATTCCTTATACTGTGATGCAAATGTTGATCGCGCTTCAGTGGTTGCTGTTGCTATTTTTAATATATTACTTTGTAGCGTATAAGAGCATGGGTTGTGGATGAGGACCTCACCTTGCTGGCGCAGAAGTAGCATAGACCAAGGAAGAATTGGGAGGGACCCACAAGGATCATCAAGTCCAAATCCTAGCTCCACGCAGGATCACCCATAGGACAGTCCTTCTGACACAGAATGGAAGCTGGTGTGTGACCAGATGGGAAGCACATTGAACCGGTGTTTGCCCGGCACAAAACCCTCACCCTTGTCAAGTGTTTTTGTGGGCAGTGAGAAAAGGAAGAATTTTGCAGGTGTGTTGGTTTGGCAGGTGTGTGTGAACAGCTCCTCCCACACATGCTGGGCATCACAAAGGCTGTATGGCAGTATATGGGAGAGTCCCAAAGTGAATGCATCATGGACTAATGTGTGACGGCAAGACTGACTATTTGCTCTGCATGAGGGGCTACACATGAGACAGGTGGAGCTGGGATGAACTACAAAAGATACTGAAAAGGAGAAGCAGCAGCTCTTAATAAATCTCTGGGAAGAAATGCTAAGAAAGGCCTGGCAGTATCAGAGAACTGTCCAGGGAAGTGTCCTTCACACAAGTGTGCATTTGCTGAGGTCAGGAAAGGCACTTCTGTACTCATAGTAAGCATGGTTCAAAGCAGTGACACAGCATCCTGTCAAAAGTATTTGCAGAGAACAGAGGGAGAGGTTTGGAGTGAAAATGCCCCAGCTATAGGATACTTGACTGTTGGTCTGCAGTGCTGTGATGAAGTGATCTTTTGTAGCCTAGCTTGGGCAGGGACTGGTATTGAGGCTCATGTGGAGACCAGCATCAGTGAGGCCATGTTGAAAGAAGGCCTCAAGGTCCAGCAGCAGCAATGGTAGCTGAGCGTGGGGCAGAGGCTGGGTGAGAGGGCAGGAGCTGCTGGAGGACTCTGGGCTCCTCTGGCCTTCCCTGCAGAGCGAAGATAAGGGATGTGCATGGCGGTGGAAAGAAAATGTGTGAAGAGTTGTTATTGGAGCTAGGGGGAGTGGCGGCATTTGTAAGCAATGAAGAGGATTAACAGATGCATTCATTGAAATGCTGAGGAACCAGAGAAGGGTGAGAGATTAAAGAAAGAAAATGAGAGGGAGGCAATTAAAGAGCTGAGAGGGGGTGTAACCAGGAGCAAGCAAGGGAGGTAAGGACAAAAACAGCCAAGAGGGTTCCAGTTACTGGCAGGAGCACAGAATTGCAGGGGATAAGTGGGAGTATATGTGAAACAGTGGTGGGAAGCAGGGGTCCGAAGTTGAAACACTGGAAGAAAGAAGTGGGATCCTGTAGAAACGAAGAGGAAAGGAAAGGAAGGGGAGAAGCTGCAGCTGAGACTGTCTGCAAATTGAAACTGTTTGGCCAATTTGGAAAAGTTAGGTTGCTTAGTGAACGAGGTTGCATGCAGCTTAAATTGTTCAAAACCCATTGGACAAGCTGTATTTCAAAGGTAATCTTCTTTAGCTAGGTCAGTGATTGACAAATGTAATTGCCAGGGATATGTAGGGTATGAGCAGGTCACCTCTGCAGCACCGCAACTTCTGAACAGGGCCCACAGACCCTTGGGGCCTGCACTGAGACTGGGAGAGCTGGGAAGGAGCATGAAGTGGATGTCAGCTACAAATATGTACTCAGTTGTATTTTTTTCAAGTCATTGAGGAAAGCACAAAGTAGCATTCCCTACAAGCTCTTAGTTGAAGTTTGCAGTCTGAAATTTTCAGTAAGCTTTATCAAAATTAAGCAAATCCTCTCATACAGAATGCTTTGAGAAAAAATGCAGTTCAGAGTGTAAGCATATATCATCATCTTAAAGGTGAAACAAAAAAGGAAAATGCTCTGGAGATGTCATCACTATTTCCAAACACGGGGTTATTTATCTGTAAACACGGAATGCTCAGAGATGTTATAATTACCTAAGCATGTAATTACAAAGATGCAAGTTTAAAAACAATGTAGTCGTTTCAACTGGGAGTTTCTTGATTTCTTCTCGTTCAGAGGTCATAGGATCATAGAATCATAGACTCATTAAAGTTGGAAAAGACCTCTCAGATCATCTAGCCCAATGACCAACACATTCCCACCATACCCACTAACCATATTTCCCCAGTGCCACATCAACACAGTTCTTGAATATCTCCAAGGGTGGTGATCCCACCACCTCCTTGGGCAGCCCTTTCCAATGCCTCAGCACTCTTTCTGAGAAGAAATTCTTCTTAATATCCAACCTGAACTTACCCTGGTGCAACTTCAAGCCATTACATTTCATTCTATCAACAAGATGAGTCCTAAGATGCATCATCTTATAAGTTTTTGGATTCAGAATGTGAGATCCTAGTGATCAGTTCTGTACATTTTATAGATATTCTCAAGCTTTAATTCTGCTACATCTTTCACTGGGAATAAATATTTTATATTCTTCCCTGCAAATGATACTAACTCAGTTGTAGGACATTGCTACCATTGCACATTAAAAACATTAATTAGTGCTTTTGAATATCAAACCTAAAGTGATTAGAAACTTAATTGAGCAAAAATAGTATCACAGCATCTCTTCTGTTCTCCACTGGAGCAGCAGTAATTTAATATAATGAGAGGCACTCCAGAATTTCTGAGGGAAAGAGGAAATTAAGCAGTGACTGGAACTGCAGTTACTAACACACTGTGCAGCCATTAGAAAAGCGGGAGTGAGAGAAGTGCCTGCATTTCAGTTCAAGCAGAAAACCAGACCTTCTGAGATCCTGAGGACTGAGAAGTATGCCATGCAGCAGTCACATTTTGGTGTCCTCTGTGTAAAACATTACCTCCTGAGAGGCAGAGGTAATCCCAACTGCTTCTGACTAGATCAGCATTCCCTCTAGGTTTGTGCCATACCCAACTCAGCGTGGAGGCAGGTGATCCCAGTGCATTGCTTGAGGCTCACCCCACTTCCTCATGTTTGAGAGAGATTACTGTCTCTAGATTATGGTCTCATCTACCTTTTGCCATGTGACAGATGAGGATCTAGCAGTCTGTTTTCCTCCAGCTGTGCTGACTGATCCATAAGTCAGACTCCCCACCCTAATGGCCCTGGGCCTTTCACCACCACAGCTCCAAGAAATGACAGAGGTCACCTGAGCTCCCCAGTCACTGAAGCACAGAGCTGGTACATCGGGAAGCTTTGCAGATCCCTCACCACCCAGAAGAGTCAACAGGAATTTCCCATTGGGGTGCCTGGTTCTCTCCTCTGGCATTAGAGGGAACACAGACAAAGCACAGAGAAGCGCATGTCACTTGCAGCCAGCCACCAGATGCTGGAAGGAATCATGCTGGGGTTCATCAGAGTTGAGTAGCTACTGTTCTTAAACCCTGCACCTTAAGGTTCAGCCAATTGCATCTCCCTGAAGTACGCATCTCCCATACTTTATACTTGTTGGGCTGCTCTGAGACCTTCCAATTACCTGTACTGATCTTGAAAGGAAAGGCAAGGTCACTCCCCAGACTCAGGAGTTTCTAATTATTTATCCCAGTGCTTAAAGAGAAGTTCATGACCTGCATTTGTTTACAGTTTGTTTTATGTCTGCTTCTAGGTTCTTGCAGGTAAAGGTAGGTGGTTGCTGAAATGTATCTGAAGGGACCAACAGATCAAAACAAACCACAGGTAAGCTATGCCAGCACAGCTGCACTGTATACCAGATAATCTGCAGCATGTATTCCTTTCTTTTCAGCTTACTGTTGGCTGACTGCACAAGAAATTCCTGAGTTCTCCATCGGCCTTTCACTTCCTCACCCTTTGGGTAACTGATGTACCTTTTGATGTGACGTGAAGATCACTCGACTGAAGGATCCACAACTCAGTTGTGGATGTTCACATTGCAGCAGTAGCACTCAGTCTGTGTTGCACAGCTTGAGAAAAGTAGAGTTTGCATTTATAGTGTAGACAATGGATTCTCTTATGCATGGGAAAGGAGCAGAAGATCTTGCATAGCACATGTGTAATGTGGCTGAATTAATTGTCCTGTTCAAGTGTGAAGGTTTTTATGCCCATGGTATTGCTGGTAAATCCCAATGGCCATTAGTTCCTAAATCAAGCTTTTCCCAAAGAGAGAAATTTATTCAGATCTGAGGTTGCATTGCTGGTCTTTGTTAGGGCTCTGACAAACGCTCATTATTTTTCACACTAAAACAAAGCAAGAATGGGCTTGTACTAAATAAATAAATAAATAAATAAGAAAATCCTCAAGGGTAAATTAATGAAATTTAAAAGTCTAACTTTAAGAAACAGTTTCCCCTTGATTTCTGCTACAGATGGATCTTTGCACCCAATTTATGCAGTGCAATAGCTACAGGCAGTACACTGAAGCTGAGAAGTGGACTGCTGTGCTGAGGTGCTGCAAAGCAATCTGCAGATGTTTTCTCCAATAAACACTCCAATAATTAAGTGGGATTTTGTCCTCTCATTGGCACCAAAGTCACTCTGCTGTCTGCAGTTCATTATCGCAGTGCAAACACAGTATGTGTAAGGTTGTTTACACAGTGTTCAAATTTGGAATGCTCTGATTTAGCACAACTTGAGCTGGGAAGAAATCAATTTGAGATGGTTGGTGTTAGACATTTTCTTTGGTGGTTACTGTGTCTGTGTGCGACTTTAGATTGAAATGCCAAGAGGTCTAAATGAGAAAACTTGGAGGCAATCAAAGCCAAACTTGTGTAGCAAAAACCTGAATGCTGGAAAATACAAATGTAGAAAGAAAATAAATCATGTTGGCTCCTTTTGATCAGGGACACGAACATACATTAAGTGACTGTCAAGTAGAATTTTTTAAAAAGTGTGCAACCTCCTCCCTCAGCAGACAATGCAAGTTCCTCATCACAGCACACAGGTGAGCAGAGGATATCCATGTTTCCTCAAACTATCTGCAACAAGCTGGCTCCTGAAAAATGCCTGAGAGCATGAGTAATTTCCCCGTGCAGGTAAGCTTTAATGTCAGTGTGCCCAGCTGTGTGAGCAGTGCTGCTGAGAGCAACAAATAGGTTTGCCAGCACAGCAACTACGGTGTCTAATTTATTGCTGTGTGGGCTGTCTGGGTAACTCAGCCCTGCAGCCTTTTATTCTGCCAGACGCCCATCAGCTCCTGAGAGATGCTAACACACCTCATTTGTCAGTGGGTGCTTGGCTCTGTGCAGGAAGTGATCAGCACCTTGTTGGGATCTGACTGACAAGTGCTGAAAAATAGATGCTATCCATCCTGCTGCAAACATGTTGAACACAAAGCTTCTGCCCTTGAGAGAGCCACTGTGACCTCCAGTGTGAGCAATTTGGAGGAGGAGACATCACTCAGTCTGCTGAATTTGCTCATTGGCTCATGGAACGAAGATGTACTGTGAATAAATCATCCTTTCAGCTTTTCTCTCTCCCCTATTTGAAAGATAGAAAATCTGTTTCTGGAAATGATGTCTTGGATATTACCCAGATGCCACCAGCTCAAGGGTCTCCCCAGGTGGTCATTGAATGTGGGGAGTTGCCCAGCTGGGCCCCAAGGTTGGCTCTAGAGGTTAGGTTTTACTCTCCTGCCTGCATTCGTTGGTTGGTTTGTGCTGTGCCCAATGCCCTGAGCAACTCCCAGGGCTGACAGGGGACTGTGTCTCCTGTGCTGGGCTGTGCTCCTTTGCCCAGGGCTTGTGGGGGCTGCCCTGGGAGAAGGCTTGTGTGTAGCACTGGCTCTGTAAAAAAACCTGACTGTGGGTTTCTGTGTGGTCTCCCATTCCTTTCAGTGTACCCCTGCCTCTGGTGCTGTGGGATGGAGTGCTGAGCTCCTCTTCCTTCTGGATGTACTCATCTAAAGAAATCAGAGTCAACAAGTTTTATCTTGATGTGCTAGCTAAGATCAGAGTCCTGTTTCATGAGGCTCCATGCAAGGACAGAATTATATTCAGTCTGCCTCGCAAAGCACTTGCAACTTGACAAACTGGAAGGGAAACAGCTGCAAGAAAAAGTGCCTTGCCAAAACTCTCCCCCCACAGCCCAAGTGCTGAGCCAAAAGCATTGACCAGGTCTTCCAGTTCCTGCTGTCACATGCTCAAGTAGGCTTGCTCCAAGATAGGTGGCAGGTGGATGTGTGTCTTTATTCATAGCAGTGGCTGCTGCCTCTTAAGAAATGTGCTCAGAATGCATACTGCTGAATTAAATATGTATTGGAGGATCTGCTAGCCCCTGGCTGACTAGCGCTCTATGCAAGGAACAGCTCCAGCAGCAGCTGCTCTTTCTGGATAATTAACATCACTTTCCTGTAATTTTACAAAGCTAACGACATACGAGGATCTATCCAAGAGCCAGATGGCATCATTGACTTCTAGTCTAAATTTGCCACTGATTGCAACAGAGATTTCTACCTAGAAACAAGCGCAGTGACTTGGGCCTGCCTTTGAAGTATAAAGATTTTCAAGCCCTAAGGGACTAATTCAGTATTCTAATCTCACTTTCAGCAGGTGAACAAATCACTGGATTTTACCCAGTCATTTTCACATCAAGATCATGACTTATGGTGGAATGAAAATGACACTGCTGTAGTACGGACACCAGCAGAGCTCCTCTCAGCTGGAATTAAGCTGTGGGGGTGGGAGCCATCCTCCAAGCCCTCTGCCCTTCTGAGTAAATGTGACCTGTCCCAAAGTGGCATGGATTGCTTTAGTTCCTTGCATATGTGATAGATCTTAGCTGTTCTGCAGCTTCAGCTTTATATATCAAAATCAGCTCCCCATAAAGGAGGATTAGGTTTAGAATTTGCTTTTGTCTGTGTTCCCTGTTAGGTCTGCCAGGAAAGAAAAAAGCTACTGTAATCAAGAAGCATAACCCTGGAGACTGATAGATTTCATCCCTGTGCATGAACTTAAAAGTATGTGCTTAAGGTTTCTGTTGTGGTTAACCTGCTCTATTTTTAATAAGGGAATTCAAAGCCCTTTATCATTGTCTATCTCCTTTAAGACTATTTTGCACTGAGACGATCCAAATTGTTTCACCTCACCCTGCAGCATTTTTAGGCAGTGCCAAGATGTAACATGATGTACCAATAAGATAAACCAGAGGACAAAGGTGAAGTCCTCAGAAGGAAGAGGAGAAAAACAGGAAACCAAACTACCAAAGTTATACTCATTGTTAAAATCCCACAGTCAACTGAGAGAAGTCAGAGCTTGGCTACAAATAATAAAGAAAAATCAGAGCTGAGGATTTCCCTGTACTAAGAGGATGACTTTTTTCCTTTGATAGATAGTGGTGGGGCCTGAGGTTGCTCAGTGAAGGTTTAGGCTGCCCTGTGGGGCTACAAGTATAAGGGCTGCTGGTTGTTGCACCGCCCAGGCTGCCTTGAAAGAGCTTTCAGTGAGAAATATGCACTTGTGCCCATGACATTGGATAATTGTAAGGAAAAGCTTTCCAACCTATCAAAATTACGTGTTTTCATCTACTTCTTCAGTTCAAATGAGGAGATGTTGTATTTCTGGACCAAGCCGAGCTTGTAAGTGAGGCCACCAGCAGCTGTGCAGGGGGGCCCTGCCATAAAGTTCAGTTGTCACAAGATTTGCATTTTATTGGCTCTCAATGCATAACAAATTAAAAAAAAAGAAATTCTATCAAGAAAGCAACTTGCAGCCAAGGGGGGAAAGAACTGTGCTTGATGACAAAGCAACAGAAAAGATCTTGTAGGAAATCCAAAGCAGTATCCTGCAGAGTGACCAGCAGTGATCATTTATTTTGATTTTGCCCTTCCTTCTAGGTTAATGAGATGAGTGGTTATGTCTTCAAGTAGCCAGGTTGTTCTTCTTCATATATGAGTGTTCCTACCTTGTAACAGAGTTTGATTTGTTGCACAATTTTCACCTTTTTTGCTTGTTAGTTTGTTTAGTCTTTTAAAAGTTTCTGTGTGAGATGAGAAGCAAGGCAAAAACTATACTTGCCAGAGGCAACAGCTGTTATACTTGTTCTTGGAAGTAAGTAAGGAAGAAAATCTTTTTGTAATGGCTGCAGATGACTTCTTCATGCTTTTTGGAGCAAGTGAAACAACAAGTGGTTGAGACATGTGTTCCTCTCCCCCTCTCTCTCATCTTGCGTATTAGCAACTGTTAGTACAAGTCAAAATAATAGCCATTTATTGAAAATAAGTAGTTTTATCAAGAAATACTTAATTCCTTATATGTGTGAAAGCATTCTCAGATGGAGAGATACAATTTAGACATAGTTATTTTACTGCAGAAAAAATTTTAACGCATTTTGGCCTAAAATTTGTGCAGTATTTTATGTTTGTGGCTACAGCAGTAAAGCAATCACAATATTGTCATCAAATAATTTGGATGAGAGGTTAGAAGCGTGAAATGTTCACTGTGAGAAACTTGTGACAATACTTTGCATTAAGTAATCGCAGCACTGCCATTAGTGGGAAATGAGACTGTCAACATCTCCTCAGACCAAAGGCCAAAACCATTAACAAAACACATTTTGTTGTGATCCAGTAATTCTCCTAACAAAGGAAAATGAAAGACAAAACCAAAGGGTTTCAAACCCAGTGCCAAGAGCAAGTGATACACAGCACTTCATCCCTCTTGGCTGGCCCAGCTTGGAAAATGTGCTCTTGGTGAGGTGCTCCTCAGGCTGGCTGCTTGAGTCATTCTCTGCTCCTCAGAGAGGAACAGGCCCCAAACAACTTTGCTTTCACCCTTTCCGTTTTTCCCTTTCCAGGGTAAAGTGCCATTACTGCTGCTACCTGCTCTCAAGTAAAAGAGGTGGAAGCAAACCTGTGTCCTGTCTTGGGTGCATAGATTGGGTGCAGGTCTTCGCGCTCTTCAATTGGTTTGGCACTTCCTGCAATTCCCCCTATAGCAGCTGGGTGGCATGTTTTCATCCAGAAGGGCTGACTCCAAGCAGCGCAGGGAGAACGAGCCCCTCACCGCGTGAGAGTAAGCATACACCTGGCTCTCACAACAGCTCTGGATGTTGGATGCTATTCTGCTTTTCACGAGGATAAATTGCTAAAGCTGAGCAGTTCTCGAACGCTGGATGAAACCTGCTCAACTTCCCAGCCTAGCCTGAGCAGGTGTCTTAGCTTGTCACTGCTTCATCCATGTTCATTAGTTATCTCCCCAGCTTGTAGCTGGGGGCTGTGCATCAATAGCTGTGCCTGCTCATTCACACGTCTTCTTCCATCTTACCGTCCTGCTCACGACCAGAACTTCATATCTGGGCTGAAATTTTAGACGTTTTCAGGAAAAAAAGTCACACTGTTGAATCACAGGACTGTGATGAGTCCCCAGCACGATGCAGACAAGGTAAATGTAGTTGTAGGATGTGTCAGAGCAGGCACTTTCATCAGGCTGCAGTGCCACCTCATAAAGGCAGTGTGACCCTATGAAGAAGCCTGGCCTAGCTTACAGGCTGCAGTGGGAAACCCCAGCAAGAGGTGACTGGGCATCAACCCTACAGAGCCAAAGCAAAGCACAGGACTGCCAGCCCAGGGAGGATCTGAAGCAGGAATGATGGACTTGCCAGTCCAGACCTAGGGAGCATGCCATGCATTTCAGAAGATGTCAGAACTTTTAGAGTTCTGGGATTGGGAAGGGGAAAAAAAAGAAAAAAAAGTAAAAGGAAAAAAAAGAAAAACCCAACAGTGCTAACAGTAAGTTTGCAGATGAAATGGGATAAAATGGAGCAAGTTTTTGTCAGTCCAGGATGCTGAGCCATCTGCTGTAGGAGAGAGGAGTTGGGTTAGCCTCCATCCTGCCAGAAGGGGACTCTCAGCTGGGCTGCATCTCTGCTTGGGTGAGTGGCTAAGCCAGACTGGAACACATTACTGTGGTAGCAAAAAGAAGGGAAAAGCATAATAGGTGCACACTGAGTTTATGCTGCTCCTCCTTTCAGATGATGCATGGAGATGCCAAGACGGAGGGAGTGAGGAAATTCTGAAAATACCTGTGAAATTGCATCATGGTCAGAAGCCAGGGAAAACTGAGATACTGCTTTATGAAAAGAAAGCTTGCCTGAGTTGCTGTGGCCATCACATGGCTGGATGCTGTTGAAAATCACTGGACGCAGTCTACTAATACATTTGAATAGAGAAAATAGGGGTGAAACCAGAGCCTTGCTGTAATCAGGGAGGATCTTGCCATTTGGTGTACTGTGAAGCACCAGTTGCCAAGCTTGACTTCAATTGAATGTCATTACCACAGCGCCAGAGCATCCATCTCAGTTTTGGAATAGTCATCACATTTTGCTGTTTACAGCTTTGTCTGTGATACATTAATAACCACTGGGGCTCTGACTGTATTTTGCTGGCTGTGAAGCTGAAGCTGAGTCACATGCAGGAGGGCTGCCTGCCTGACATAGCTCAGCTAACACCCTAGAAATGTTCTTTGGTGTGCAAGGCAGCCAGGACCCGTGAGGATAAGGTTTCACCCCTCTGCACAGGAGGCAGGATTAGTATGTTCAGTGCTGAAATGTGCACTTCCCTGTCTACCAACAATGTGCTGGCTCTGACTTCCCAGCCAAGGAAGCAGAAGGTTTACATCAGGAGGCTTCATTGAATCAAATATATTTTAAACCAGCTTTTATTCAAAGTGATGTTTGGTGGTGTATTAAAATTGTGTGTTCCATAGGTCTGCTAGAGCCAGCATTCCATCTCTAGAAATTCACTGCAAACACTCCCTTGGTTTCCTCTATTTTAACATCTTCCAAGGTTTGTGACTGGTGAAAGGAAAGGTTTTTGCTTCCTGCAGAGATCTGAAACATGGGCTTTCTGGACAAATGGCAGAGATGCTGCTTGGGCCTGAGCAGCTTCCAAATCATCTGCAAGCTGCTGTCTTGCCAGGGAGTTATTTCTGGAATTTTCATCAGAAAAAAAGAAAAGAACAGATATTTTGGGGCTGCAGGCAGGTACCAGCCATGCTAGGCAAGAGGAGGACGAGACTGTGCTCTGGTGTAGCATCCTGAGCTGCAGCAGTTCCTTATTAGAGAGGATGAGAAGTAAGAGGATAAGGACTCTGCAGAGGTCACCAGAAAGCTGACTTCCCCCTTGCAGGTGTGAAACCAAGCACCTTGGGGCAAGCAGAGCCTGTGGCTTGCTCCCAAGGGCAGGTGGGCACAGCACAGGGATACAGGGAGCTCATGGAGCTTCTCCTCCTCTCAACACCCATCCAGACAGGGCAAGCCCACTCCTTCCAGATTTGGCTCAGACCTGAGTGAAACTACTGTGAATCTGCTCAAATAAACCCCTCTCCAACCTCTCTAACTTTCATTTATCCACATGGTACAGCCTTGTGCTCTGAAATACTGTGTGCCGCATATTGCCTACTCCTGATCCTCTCCCTGCCCCCTGCAAATGGAGTGTAGCAAGTGCTAGCAAAAACAAGATAATTAAATCTTTGTAAATCATCAGAGCAATGTTGTTCTATGCTAAAGATAAGTGTTGGAAGGTATACTGCAATACCTTTTTCTCCATTCACTCTATCCATGTGTGTGTGATCTCTCAAGGAAAACTGGGGAAAAGAAGGCAAGTAAACTGAGAAGCAGCCTTGCAAGTGCTGAGGGGATTGTGAGGAGTGTGATCATCGAGTCCAACCCCCCTGCCAAAGCAGCTCCCTAGACCAGGTTACACAGGTAGGCATCCAGGTGGGCCTTGAATGTCTCAAGAGAAGGAGACTTCACAACCTCTTTGGGCAGCCTGTGCCACTGCTCTGTCACTGCACTGTGAAGAATTTGCATCAGATGTTTGTGTTTCCTAAATCATATTATTCCTGCAGGGACAGCACTGATTATTTAGGCTTGAGAGGATACATCACTAGAAAGCTTGTTCTGTCAAATGAGACCTATTCAAGAGGACCCCAGAGGTGGCAGAAGAGGGGTCATGAAGTTTACAGGACTATGCTCAGATTTTAAAGAGACCCTGTAGTGATTTGCATTACAAAGGATTTTATGATTTTATTAATTAGACAACCAATTTAAATGCAAGCAGGCAATCCCTCTGCTGTCAGCAAATGAGCTTAATGTTCATGGTTGACATTTATCAGCATTTTTCCGTGTTGGAATACCACTTTAATGTACATCTCCACGTATCACATGGTACCTTATATATCTGCAGAAAAGTGTGCAGTACTGTAATAACTGTAAATAAATACTGTAATGTCTCCTAAGAATGTACAGTAGACTGTGTCTTACTTGCATTACATCAGTAACTAACTTCTGTCCTCACCTTAGTCTATTTTGTCAAGTACAAGGATCAATTCTGGCCCTCAAGACCATTTCCAGAGACAAGCAATAAAACCAAAAAGCATTGAACAACTTGCTTAAGTTCATCAGTGGATCAGTGACACCATCAAGGGTACAGTCAGATACCTTGAATCCAAGCCAGTTGAGCACTCCACCTATGTGTGAAGTCCCTTGGCATTTCTGATTCCAGCGCACGCCATGGGTCAATATTTCAGCTGAAACATGCAGAGCTTCTGGCCAAGCCTGAAAGGCTTGTAATGGGAGAGTAATGGGAGCAGTACAGCTCCGGATGAGTACTTTTCCTGAAGACAGTTGTTCAATGGCCAAAATTGGAGGGTTTGCCTTTTGAGTAAATGCATTATGTAAAATAAGCACTTTAAAAAAGTCACAACAAATGTTCTATATTGCACAGGCCCAGATTTCTGTTGTCTTTTGTGACCTCTCATCTGAAGTGTGGACTAAAGCTGGGCAAAGGCTGAAGTGTGTGTGGCACAGAGAGATGGGAATAAGAAATGGCAAGTGCCATTGTTCTCCTCCTTGCCTCCCTGTGAGCAGCGTTTCACTCAGTTTCCTGTTGTCAGAATAGATTAGATATCTAAATTCTGGTATCAATGAGTGGTCTGTCTAATCACTCAAGTTCAGAAAATGTTTTCCACAGAGGAAAGTGACAGATATGTGTGAAGCCACTTGTGTGGCTAAACACAGTGATATAGTACAGGTTTACAGAAGGTCAGATTTTGAAGAGAGCATCTGAACAATACAAAACTAATTAAATCAACAAGAGTCCTGGGGACAAAGGATTCATTTTCCCGTCAGCTGCCAGCAAGGATGAAGGCTGGTATTCTGCTCCACATATGACACATCTGCCCTGCCGCACTCTGAGCTGTCCTCAGGAAGGCCCTCTCCAGGGGAACAGCACTAAAATTTAATTGTTCCTCAAAGAGAAATGAAATGAATGATGGGACAAAACCAAATAGAAGAAAGGTTATTGCAAAAGGAATGAGGTACTATTTGAAATAGTTACCACAGAGGACGCTTGTGTTAGCTTTTGGCAGAACAAAAGGGCATTGCAAAGAAAGTCAGAAAAGTGCCGGTTTTCAAAACACTTTACAGCACGTAATACATTCACATAACCTCCAGAGGCTTGAGCAGGGGGATATGAAAATGTCCACTGTGTTTCTCCCCCAGAGACAAGCAGATCCTATCTTTCCTTATAAAAGTAGAGAAGGAAAGATAGGCACGGGGAGCATTGTTATCCCACGTGTGCTCCCCATGGCATTCCTATGCACAGCAGAGCAGGCTGGTGTCCCCAGAGCAGCCACGAGCCCCACTGGGAAGCTGTGCATTGGGAGAACTTGTCTTTCCTCTTTATTACAGTTAACATCATCCATTGCTTGTGGGTGGTTTAAAGCACGTGCAGTCATCCTGCTCCTCCAAAACACCAAGGAGTGGAGCGGAATGATTACATACTCTATTCCTCCCCACAGTGCTTTTCTGCACTGCTTGTTCACAGCCCTTGGCAGAGGATGGAGTTACTGTGGCAAAGTGTTGGGCACCCCAAGGCACATTGAGCTTGGTTGATGCCAAGGCACTGGACCTGCAGGGTCCCCAGCCTGCAGATAGCTCCCACTGGGACCTAGCACCTGCAAATATCTGGGCCTGGGCCCACCAGCAGTAAAGGTCTAACTGACAGGGATATTTAAATCCTGTTGAGAAAATGGACCTTGTATCAACTTTCACTTGATGTGGATGGGATGATCTTGTGCAGTAGGAATAGCAGGGCAAAGTTAAACCTAGGTTGAATACCGGGACAAGGTGACAGGAACTTAGCAGAATATGGGTAAAGACATTTTAGATCAACTGTACAGAGCAAGAGAAAATAAATTCAGGGGACAATTTAATTCTAAGAGCAGAGGTAGGTAAGAGGGATGAAGGAGTCTGTGTAAAATACTGCTCTGGGCCAAAAAGTGGGGCAGAGCTTGCTCACTGCTTCCTCTCCAGACCCAAGAAGTAAATGGAGGAGGAACACTGGCACCTGCAGGTTTGGGGGCAGAAGCAGAACAAGTAGGAATCATCTGGACACTGGGGCTTGCAATGAGGGCATGAGGGCCTCAGGGCTGCCTAGGCAGGGCAGCAGGCAAGGCTGCTCCCCCCTAGCTGAGCTCTGGCCACCACCAGCCCAACACTGCAAGGGGAGCCCCTGTCCCTCTGTGTTTCCACGTGGAAAGCACAAAGAAAGAAACCAAAGGAAAACACATTGGTGGTGCTAACATGAAACTTGCAGCCCTGACCGTAACCGTTTTTGTGTTGCATTGCTTCGTCCTGCCCTCACCTCTGGCTGCATGGCTCTTTGGTAAAGCATGCAGCTCTGTCACGTGCTCTATAGGGGCAAAGGGATCCAGCTTCCTAAGGCTGCTCTGCTCCAGGATATGAGGAGAATTAACAGGGAGGGTTTACCCAGAAGAAAGAAGCCAAGGTGTGCAGGATTGTGTAAGCAATGTCACAGAGGCTTGTTTCCGTAAACAATAAATTATAGACCAGCACAACTCTGTGTTTTATGCAAATTTTATTGTGTTTTGGAGAAAATTGCATACAGTTCATCAAGTCACTCTAGCAGCATGTAATATGTCTAGTACGTGGTCTGGTCTTTTTCTTCTTCCAGCCATTCAGCATAATTCTTGGCAGGATTTTGTGCTGTGAAGGCTAACTCAAACTATCAGCATTTTCTGAGACATCTGTTCCTATTGAGGTTAATGACATTCTTTCTGGAAAATTCCTAACTACATTCTAAAATTATGAAAAGACATACTGCATCTTTGTGGAAATTCAATAATATCTGTGTATCATTTCCTAATAGGAGTATCTGAAAATGTTCCTCTTAGACAAAATGTACTGCCAGTGTCACAGAATGTTGTTTTCTTCAACCCAAAGCTTTTTATTTTCTTTTTTTGTTGTTGTTATTAATCACTATTTCAAGGTTTTTTTATTTTTTTTTATGAATAAAAATTGAGTGGGTTTGAGTGAACAAATTCTTATACTGAAAAGACCTCTAAATTTGACATAAAAGTGCTAATGCTGCTGCAATTACTTCAACAAAGTGCACTTAAAAAAAATCCTGTTGAGTAAATATTAATCATCCGACAGTGAGGAGGATATTGCTCAAGGAAGTAATACAGAGACTGTGCTTGTGAGTGACAGCTCAAAGTACTTGCACCTCTGCATTCTTCATGTTACCTCTGTGCTACAACACACTGCTCCCAGCCTCATGCCCACAAGCATCCTCTTCTTGCATTGTGGCTATGGGAGCTAACTTTGCTTTTAGATGCAAAATAAAGGGTAGAGTTACTTCCTTGACAAAGGAGACCACCACAAAGGCACGTGTGCTATGGCATTGGGCAGGAAGCAGCAGCTGCAGAAGGGCAATAGACTGGAATAACCCAAGACATTCTCTTGAAGTCGTGGGCTTACTTTCTCCTTTTCTGTGCTGGATTTTAGCATGTGCTTTTTCTATGATGTCAGTGGAGTCATAATCCTTTTCCACAGGTAGAACTCCACAGACAAGCAAGTATGTTACTTGGGAAGTCCCTCTACCCAAAACTGTCTGCAATTTCCCCTGTAATTAAAAACAAGAATTTCAATTCCATATGATCTTCTTGCCTATTACAACTTCAGGTTACCATTTGCACAATTATTTATAGTCAGGTCTAACTTCAGCACTAGGAATTGGAAAAATCCCTATAAAAACAGAATACAGAGTCCATATCCAAGTCATTAAAATACAAAAGGAATCAAGGCTTTCCTTGATTTTGGATAGTCCGTAAATGTCTTGAGATAGTACCTGAAAGAGAAAATGCAAGAGAATGAAAGTGCATACAAGCAATAAAACTGCAGTTTCAATGCAGTTCAGCTGGAGTACCTTAAAATGCCTTCAATCTACCTTGCTTTGCAACCTTTTCCTGTTACTCTGCAAAAGAACATTCCCAAGAAATTTACACTATTATTTAACTAAATGGCACTAAGGTTAAGGTTGTGGGAGATTTAAAGGAGAAACTTCAGGAATTCAGTGCACAGGAGCAAGTCAACTCCAAAGTGCTGCAGAGGCTGCAAGGAACCCTCAGGAAAAGTCATGTTTACCAGGCTCAGTGGCAAGATGCCTTAACGTGGAAGGAACAGTGACATAAGCTGAGCTACTTAAATGACTGTCAGGCCCACTTAACAAGTTTTCCAGGGCACTGTTGTACTCTCACCCAGTTGCTAAGAGGCCGATATGCTTCTTGTATACAGCATTAAATTTCAGTTTTATTTTGGATTCCAGCTCTGCCCCTCCGCTGCTCCCTGGTATTTTGCAAAGTGCATTCCATGAGCAAGCAGCAGCACACTGCAGGAAAAAGTTTGAGTTTTGATACCTGTGATGGTGATAAGCACGGGGCCCAATGCAGCAAAGAGTGAAAAAGGCAAAGGTGAAGGCTGGCAGAGACCAGGTTGCAATGGCAAAACCAAACCATTCCACAATTTCTCCAAAGTAGTTTGCTCCAGAAACATAGGTGAACAGACCCCCTGCAATGAAAGACAGAACATGCAATTTTTACGTCATCTTATGCACATGGAAAGTTCCCTTCCTTAAGGTCAACAGCTGAATACTCTACCTTTCATTTTCAGAACTTGTATGAGAAACTTAAAATGACTTTCCTGAAGCCAGCAGAGGCAGGACAACCTACACTGAAGGATCTTGTACAAGAACCAGAGGTTTTTCCAGCCTAAAGGTTTCTAGCACTTTCACAGCTGTTTATTTCCATTTGGAAATGGAAAGGCTTAAGAAAGCCATCATTAGATTTACATAAATGTCAGGTAGTGACACCTCCACTACCTCTGGGAAATGCAAAATCTGGATCTCAGTTTTGTATCTTAGCTAATCACAGCAAGAGGAAGGTAAGTGTTGGAGGTGAAAGATGGGGCAGAGATGATGATGGTTGAGATACAAGCATCCAAAGCAAGCCAGCAGGAGTCAGAGCCACAACCAGAATGTCCTGGATCCCCATCCATGTTTCTCTAAAGAACCTGGCATTTCCTGGTTCATTACTCTGACCTACATCCAGCACTTCTCACTAAGACAAAAACATACCTTGAGGAATCTTGTAAGTGACTTCCCCAGGTTTCCTCAGCTGGCGCAGCAGGAGATCACTGTGAATGTTGATTCCCATTCCCAGCAGAAATAAGAGGAGGCCTTTGAAAGAGAAATGGATTAGAAAGATAGCTCCGTAGCCTGCCCCATTATCCCTGCACAAGGGATACAAGAACATTTGGGAGATATATCTTTGGCATAGGCAAACATGAGGCTTAATGTGATGCTGGTGGATATATTGTCTAGTCAAAAGATGCACAGCTACTGAGAAGGTTACAGATCCAGAGAAGTATGGGTGAATGATGATGATAACCATGTATCTCTGTGTCAGCTATGAGATCACCTATCCTGGATAGTTTCAGTGTGGAGAGTAACTCTGCGTGTAAAGATGACCACCCTGGGCAGACTGTTCTGTCAAGCTGACCAGAGCACTTTCAGTGCGAGAAAAAGCTGAATTTCTCACCTGGCCATAGTCATCAGACAACATAAAGTCATAGAATTTCTTGGGTTGGAAGGGACATTAAAGATCACATAGTCCCAACCTGTTGCTGTGGGGAGGTATGTCTCCCACCAGCTCAGGCTGCCCAGGGCCCCATCCAACCCAGCCAGGAGCATCTCCAACGTTGAGGCACCCACAGCTTCTCCGGGCAGCAGTGTCTGTGCCTCAGTGCCCTCTGAGTAAAAAGCTTCTTCCTAACATCTAACCTAAACCTCTCCCGTTTTAGTTTAAATTAATTCCCCCTTGTCCTCTCACTATCAAATCATGTAAAAAGTCAGCTTCTCTCCTACTTATAAGTTCCCTCATTGCACTGGATGACTGCATTAACATCTCCCTGGAGCCTTCTCTTCTCCAGGCTGAAGAAATACAGCTTCTTCAGCCAGTTTTTGCAGGAGACATGCTCCAGCCCTCTGATCATTCTTGTGATAGTCCCTGAACAACAGGAGGGAGGTAAAAACGGTGTGCAGAGATATGTGCATATTCTAAAACTAGAGGGCATATCAAGATTCTAGTTTCATGAAAGACATGGAGAAGATAGCTTTTAAGAGACTATCACAGAAAGAAAGATTGAAATGTGAAGAAGAAAAATCTCTGCACACAAATCTGTAGATACTATGGTTGCTCCTCACACTTTCTGCTATCATGCTCTGGTATATCTGTATATCCCATTCTCAGCCAGAGAACAGAGTTTTGTGGTACTGTATGCTACCAGCTGGAACAGCAGATGTGAGGGTAGTCTGTTGCTGCCAACTTCCTTCAACTGAAAGACTGACTATGGGAGGCCTGTGTGTTCCCTCTTGGGTCCTACAAGAGGGTACATTAATGATCTAGATCAGTCATTCAAGAGAGGGCAGGAGGAGCCTGAGCAATAGCTAGATATTCACAGTCCCCAGGGATATCAGATAGCCAGGTATTGGGTGGGCCAGGTAGGTTTGGGAGAAGGAGGGTGCATCACAGAGAAGTGGATGCTGGAGAGAAAATGCAGCAACAAGGTCCTGACAGCAGCTTTACAGAAAGGGAGCAGCCATAGGACCTAAGAAAGGCTGATTTTGGCTTGCAGAGGGACATGGTAGTCAGAAAGGTTAGCTTGATGCCAAAAAGGGTCCTCTGCCTGTTACTGTAAGAGACGTTTGTCATCACACCTTCCTCCAGCTTCTTTGTCTGCAGCTGCTTGCTTCTTCCTAAGGTTTCTTTTACAGCAGAGAAAAACAAAGATGAGCAAGTAGCAAGGCAGGCTCTATACCATATTCACACTGCCAGCAGCCAGCCACAGCTGCAGATATTGCTGCTGAGTAACTACTGAGCAATAAACAAGTTTCATTATTCTCATTTTACACCTGTAAGAGAAGCCCAGAGAACACAAACTTATCCAGCACGGCATCAGAACAAGGAAAGGACCCTACATCCCAAGGTCTGCTTAGTCCACCACAAGTGAGGCCATTTGGACAGAGCTGTGCACTTGAAGGCAGAACAGCTGCTCACTTGCTGAAGGTTGCTGACAGTTTGTGGCCAGAGAGATTCATTGACTCTATTTAGCTGGAAAAACTAGATTGAAGAACTCTGCAGGTGACATGCCCTACATTTCATGCCACATTAGACACTGAGAAAACCACATCTGACAGTGATTGGAAAGGCAGGAATCAAGTAGAGGTGGTGTGTGCTAAGAAGCAGAGCAAAAAAAAAAAAAAATAGCACATAAAACCTCAGCACACTGAGAAGCAGCAGAAAGTCATGAAAAAAATTGTAGAAGTTGTGGAAGAATACACTGTTTTAACTTCATATTTTAAGCGCTGCCTGTATGTTTGTTTTCCTCATCACACACCTATGTATATATATCTATTATGCAAATTAAGTAACATAGCGTGCTCTTTGTATAGCAACAGCTCCCATAGCTGCCAATGTCCAGGATTTTTAAGATGTCATGCTGTGAGATAAGACTGAACTTCTATCCACTGCTTGAAACAGAGCATGGAAAGCACCTTGGTTACTTTGTACTTGCTGTATGCAAAACATTTCTAACCTTCCTGCTTAAATACACACCTGGAAATGAAATTCAAAACCATCCTCTGTGCAACACCAACTGTATAATGCCACCTAGCTGCTCTTGCTCAGTTATTCTCCCTGAGCATTTACAGGGTGAAATTCAGCTAGGCTATTATGTTACAGAACATAAAGGAACATTATTAACATACAACCAGCCTGTATATGATCTCTAACCCACTCATGTGCCCTACACAGGAAAAAAGATCCCTTTGCCTCTAAAACCCCATTTATGCTGGGGCTTGGCCCTCTGTTAGTCAGAATAGCTACATCAAGCACACACCTCCCTAGTAGAGAGAAAGCCCCACAGTTTCCCCTTGCACAGGGCCACTACTTGGTGGACATCTCTAGCTAAGCAAGGGCACATCCCTGCTCAGGCAGCATCAGAAAAACAAGGTTGGTGACTTGAGACTGTGCTCTAATACCCTACATCATAAGCCTTCAGTGATGGCTGCCTAGCAAGAATAAATGTCACTGCACATTCAGTCATTTTATCTGTCCAGCAGGCAGGTTTTATGCTGATTTCCATCACAACTGATCTGACTCACTTGTTCAGTGAAGATTAGGATGTAATTCAAAGCACTGACAAATTGCTTGGAGATTAGATCTTGGGAATCCTGCAGCTGTAATTACCTGATGTAAATCGGATGTCCGTGCACCAATCGTTTGGGTATTCAGCGCAGTAGATCAGGTAGTACCCCTGGAGGAAGCCATTATAGACACAGAATAATGTGCCAAAGAAAAGCAATTGCAGTGGGAATGGTCTGCCTCTAGTGAAGAAGGGGTAAATAAATGTCCTAAGGCAAACAAGAAAACAAAATCAGCACATTTCATGATAACAATGTACTTGCAATTTTTCTGTTGTGGGAAGAGAAACCTTAACAAAACACAAAATATAAAAAAAGTCAGTAAACATGAAGAAATGGAAAAACAACCATAACAAAGCAAGACCAACAATAAATGGGAATCAAAAATTACTGCCTGTATCCACATTTTTCTGGCCCTTTGGGATGGAAAAAAGGAAGCTGGAAATCTCATCCAGAGTCACTGTGGCCTCAAGAATGTCTCTCTGCCTTCCTTTTCTCTTGCTGGTAACAGGAGAAACCTGACCCACAAACAGCACATTCATAGTAAGACTTTGGCTGCCCTTCACCACTGTGCTGCAGAATGCTGAGCAGCGGGTGCTATGGAGGCATACAGGCACACTGATGTTCACAGTAGCAAGGGGTAGTGCCAACTGCAACATACACTTCCCAAAATAGCCACAAAAGCTGTGGAGGAGCTTCCATATGGAGGAGACGTTCCTGACCCCACCACTAAGATTGATCCCTGGGGGCTTTATCCCTTGGTAGACTGTGGAATTCGAGACAACCACTCTGGTTCTCCCATCCTCTGTGGTATGGGGCCTAATGGAAAATCTCCTTTCCCAGCCTTTCCCACATCACCCTCAGGAGTGTAAAGCAGAGGAGTTATATTCATAGTTATGTATTTCCTTACCTAGCCAATTAAGTTCTGCATATGGTAAAAACTACCCACCTGATTTCTTTATTTTGCCTTCCTGGGCTTTGGGTGGTGCTCATCATAGTAGTACATGAGTAGGTAATCCATAGTCTATGTTGCCAATGTTACTTTCAGTAAGCTGAAGCATAAAATATCATCACACCATAAATCTAGCTTAAATCTTATCAAGCACACCTAAATGTGAGTAAGCTGAGTACAAGCAACAACATGTTAATATATTTGCTGCCGACAAGAGCAAGATATGCCAAATCTCCAGCAATTAAGACAGAAGTACTAAATATTTCTAAACATGGTGTAACCTAAGAAGTTCAGAAAATAGTTTTCAAGCAGATATATTACATTTGTCATAGCATGAAACTTCCTATAGCATGGAAGGGAATCCTCTTTAGAGTCCTGTTACCGGCAATTGGTTCTGCCCTTCAGAACTGAGCTGCTGGAGGCCATCTTTAGCATCAGACCTGCCTGCTGAAATAACACAAGCAAACTGGACCCGAGCAGCTATGAAAATCATAGAACCATAGAATGGCTTGGGTTGGAAGGAACCTCGAGGTTCATACAGTCCCAACACCTTGTTATGAGCAAGGCCGCCACCCACCAGCTCAGGCTGCCCAGGGCCCCATCCAACCAGGTCTTGAGCACCTCAGGGATGGGGCACCCACAGCTTCTCTGGGCAGAAGTGCCAGAGCCTGACCACTCTTTGAGTAAAGAATTTCTTCCTAACATCTAACTTGGATCTCTCTTCTTCTAGTTTAAAGAAATTCTCCCTTGTTCTCTCACTAACAAACACATAAAAAGTCAGCCTTCCTTCTACTTACAAGCTCCCCTCAAATACTAGAAGGCCACCATCAGGTCATTCCCAAAGCCTTCTCTCCAGGCTGACCAAGCCCAGCTCCTTTAGCCTGTCTTTGTAGGAGATATATGCCAGCCTTCCAATAACCTTTGTGGCTTTCCCTCAGACCCACTCTAAGAGCTCCACATCCCTCCTGTACTGGGGATCCCAGGCTTGGACACAGTACTCCAGATGGGGACTCATGAGGGCCGAATTAAGGAAGACAGTCATCTTTCTCTCCCTACTGAACATCCCTCTTCTGCAGCTCAGGAAAATATCAGCCTTCTGGGCTACAAAACCATACTGCTGTCTCACATCCAGCTTCTTGTCCATGAGGACCCCCAGGTTCTTCTCCATAGGGCTGTTCTCAACAAGTTCTTCTAGTTTGTACATATATCTAGGATTGCCTCTACCCAAATGCAACACCTCACACATGGCCTCGTTAAATCTCATCAGATGCTTGTGTACTCACTTTTCAAGCGTGTCCAGGTCCCTCTGGATGGTGTCTCTCCCTTCTATTATGTCATCTGCACCACTCAGCTTGGTGTCATCAGCAAACTTGCAGCAGGTACAGTCAATCCCACTGTCTGTCATTGATAAAGACGTTGAAAAGCACTAGTCCCAAGACAGACCCCTGAGGGACCCCACTCATGGCCAGGCTCCACCTGGACACAGAGCCATTAACAACAACCCTCAGGCTACAACCATCCAACTAATTATTTCTCCACCTAACAGTACAGAATTCATAACCACGGAGACTTGCTCCAGGGAGATCCATGATTCTCATTTTTAATGAGAAGTCCAATGACTATAACAGCAGTTTTCACACAGAAATCCCCACAATGTTCAGTCTAGTTTAGGACAGTTACTCAATTTTATAGGCAAATACTGATCTACAGCGCTATCTGAGATGTCAGCAATGCCCAGCACTACAGGAGAACTTAGAAGTGTGTTTAAGGAATAGGCTACAGCAGATATTGCTGCTTTAAACCCAAGAAAGGTAGTGGGTACAACCTAATAATAAGGAACCACTTACCCCCACTTCCAACACTCCAAGAGGAGCAACCTCAAAGTAGAGAAGCTTTTCTTGTGGCTTCCAGCCCTTAAATGAGATTAGGGATGGGTGGACCTGGACTTACCCTCATACATGTGAATTGCTTCCACCTGTGCACCCAGAACTCACTACATCCCTTCACCAGGTGCTCAATAACTGGTTCAGGCCATGACCTAACAGTTCCCATACAGTGGGACACTCTCAAATGGAGACTTGGAGAAAGTAAGTTGTACAAAAGAGAGAAAAGAAACAACTATGGGGAAATCCTAGCATCACTGAAATTACACGTTGTAGCGCTTCTGAAATTCCAAGTCATGATTTCATTGAAAAATCCATCTTGTTAAGCAACTTTTCCAGGGAAATCCCAAGGCCACACTCAGTTCTCTGTATCTGAATAGTCCCAGAAGTTTCTGTTTTAATACAATGCTTGTCAACTTGAACTGTGGGCACACAGACTATTCCTGGTAGGTTTTGATAAAGCAACTGAAATAAAATGAGGATGTGTGATAGGATTAAATAGCACATGGAAGAGTTTGCATTGCTGCTGAGATTATTTTACCCTGTGCAAATCAAAAGAGGATTACAGGCCACTATTTTAGAGTAGCTGATCAAAAATTGGCCTTTTGGATTTAGACCTATGACAAATTTGACCTTTTCCTTCCAGTGCAATTTTGATGACTAATCCTTTTGTCCTTTATCATCTCTACAGGCCAAATGTACTGCATCTGACTAAACCATTGCCAGCAGTTTGCTTTATAAAGAATGAGTAATAAATTATTCATCATCTTTTCTGTCACTTTGGATCCAGACTAGCAGGTTTCAAAGAGAAAATGGTTTGTCATTGCATCAGATTTCCCCTTACATGGAGTATACCAGATCCCTAGAAAATAATGGAGACTCTCACCCAAACTAAGGGAAAACAGAGGTTTCTTCTTCCTTATTTGAGAAGTGGAAATCTTTTCGCAAATGTTAACATAATTCAACAAGAATCAGCTCTCAGACCTCCTCCAACAGCCTTCTTACTGGAGACATTTATATGCTGCTATGTTTTCCTCTCCCCAGCCCAGGTGCAGTAATTCAAGCAACTCATGCTTTTCAGTCTTGAAATTTGAGGTTTTTTCAGTACTCATGAGCTATTTTATACCTGGAGCAAATGGGTCAAGCCCCAAGTTACACTGACCGGAAAGCCATTCCATCTTAACCAACAACTAACAGCATAGATATTTTTGCAATAGTCTGTCACTTGATCGCATTGCTGGGAGACTGCTGATGCCCTTGGCATACCTGACTGCTTAGGGGAAGTCTGAATTGTCTACAAAGACAGTGGTGTCCCACCCGGACTCTCTCTGACGTCCTGCACAAAGGCTTTCATTGCTCTGGGGACTCCCGGATGCCAACAGATGTGTTACAGACATCTGCTGCTGAAGAGCCTGTGCTAAATTCTTCAAATCTTTTTCATCTCAAGACCTACCCTGTAAGGTATTTCTGGTTTCCACTCTGAGCCAGATTTTAACTTCTACTATTTTTGAGCTGCATTACACTGATCCTTACTGAATATTTGCAAAAGACTTGAGTTTATTCTGTGCCCTGCTGTTGACTATACAAGCAATCTGGTACCTAATTTTCATGTGCCCAAATCGTTTTACTTTTTTTTAGTTATCCCAAATTGGACTTAAACAAATATAAAAGTTAAAATGCCCATTTCAAGCAGTAGGCAATCTTGCTATCAATTCAAAAGAACAGTAGAACAAAATAGTCAAAAATACTTCAAAAACTGAAATTGAAGTAACTCTCTCTCACAGTGCTGTCTGCAGGTGCCCTGGTACTGCAAACTGGGGCAGAGCCTCTTCTCTTCTCATATATCCCACTCTGAGATGCTTTGCCCTTCCTATTCATTCGCATGGACTTTGAACTAGTCCCAAAAAGGTCAACAAGACAGGAACATTTAAATTACAAAAGTATAGTGGTTATTAGGAGTCACTTGTACAGGATGAGGTGGGTTGTGTCCCTTTTGCCAAGGAGGTGTCCACAGTGAGACATGTTCTGTCACAGCCTCAGGAACAAAGGCTGCACTGTGATACACCAAAAGTACTGGCACACAGGAATGCCTAACAGGCTGCTGAGCCTGCCAACGTCTGCTGTACCTTCAGGACAGACAGAAAATCTCCTGACTGCAACTCTGTGGCTGCACATCGTCTCCTGATGTTGGGAAGGCCATAAGTGCAGAAGAGGTCTGGCTGCATAGCCTGCATAACCCACCCGTGCAGAGCTGCATAGAGGCTGCATGTGCCCCTGGGTGACCACCAACTGTGAGGCACCCCTTCCTCCTTGCCGTTCATGCATTGCTGAAACCATCACATAGCTGCAGTCACTTGCTGGTCCAAGGCCCCATTGTTCACCACTGCAATGGGAAAACTGCCTTTTTCTTTTAGTCATGCAGATTAACGGACTAGACATGACTAACACAAAGTTGGAATTTGGTTTTCTTTCAAAACCACATGCAGAACATCCTAGTTCCAGGTCGCTCCAAAGATCTCTGGACAAATTTTTAGTCACTTATAGGTTAATGAATAAGAAAGATATACACAAGCTTGCAGTCCAGCTGTGTAAGACAATGGTGAACCCATCATGCCAGGTTCATTTCTAAGTATTCTGTCTAAAAAACTTCACTCAGTCTGTAATCACTGAGCTACTTGTGTCCCACTTAGAAAATTCATCCAACTTGAAGTCTGTTCACAAGGACACACTTTTTTTGCAGTCATTTAGGAATAGATTCAGGACTGAATGAAAGCTTCTAGTAGGAGCCCTCACCTTTCCTGGGGAAGGGAAGCAGGCACAAATCTAATAGAGGGGTGGGAGGAGGACTAAGGAAACCCTGAGACACACAGCACCATGTCTGGATCTTGGGAGTCCTTGAGAAAAAGGCTGATGAAGAGCGGGACGTCTGGGCAGCACTGAGTTAAAGACAGCAGAAAGGGGAAAGGATTCAGACTGGTAAAATAATAAGAGACCTGGAAGAGATTCCCATACTGCACCATTGGAGCCGCTGAATTAAGAGCAGAGATTAAAGTTAGCAGACATACTGTAGATAAAAAAATAACACTGAATATGACAAAATAATCTGTTCGGGGCTGAATAACTGTGCGCAAGTGTTCTCATGATACTGAAAGGAAGCAAGTTCGAATGTAATTAATAAACATTCTTAATAT
Source organism: Odontophorus gujanensis (assembly GCA_013399175.1). Taxonomy (NCBI): domain Eukaryota; kingdom Metazoa; phylum Chordata; class Aves; order Galliformes; family Odontophoridae; genus Odontophorus; species Odontophorus gujanensis. The sequence continues at coordinate 491,192 of VXAB01009629.1, forward strand.
AGTACACAAACAATGCTGAAGTAAAGAGGTGAGCAAGACTGGAAGAAGAAGGGGGATAGCCACAGGTTACAAATAATGGCAAGACATTTAATTAAGATAAGAAAAAGTCTAGGGCTTTGGAATGAATATTCATTCTTGTATTTCAGGGGATAAATCACATACCAATTTGGAGAGGCAGAAGGCAGCATCTCCCCTGGATGACTGAGCACCATTTACTGCACTTTCTTTTGAAAGATGTCAGCCAAGGCAGGGCATTGGCTATGGTGGACCTCTACTCTAATCCAGCACTGTAACTCCAGGACTTCGCTATGGCTCATGCTTCATCTAAGAACAATACATGCAAACTGAGGAAGTTAAAAATGATGGAGTTAACTCCCCAGAATAGAGAAGTTCTTAACACCAGCAAAGCTACGAGCAGAGCTCCAGAGTGAAACTATCCCAGGAAGGCTGACACCATGGATGGCAGTTAAAGGGAATCAGAAACAGCGCTCAACTTCTCAGCCATGCAGCTTAATACAGAGTTCAGTTTGAATCCTCGGTACTGGATCAGAAAAGCTCAGCTGCTTACAATTGCATGTGAATAAAGTGAGATAATAGTAAGAAATCTATGATAATTTGCAAAAGCATGTGTGTCTGATGTGAGAGGCTAAAAACAAAATGTTGCTTTACATTACTATCAATTATTGCTGAAAAAAAAAAAAAAGATGCATTTGGCTACAGAAAAATCTAAGGAATGAGCAATATAATGCTGAATTCCAACACTACAAACACCTTAAGTCAGTTGTTCTTGCAATCTAGCACTAACCAGAAGCACACAATTGCTACAAATTTAAGGTATGCTATATGTTTAGCGTAGTAAGAAGGATGTATGCAGCATAGGAATGAAAGTGACTCCTTTCCACATAGTTACATGCAGGAATTATTAGATGTGCTATACTTAATAAAATACATATGATTGAAAGAAAAGAAAGGAAAAGAACAGGATCTAGTAATGGGCATTTGTTTTGTTATTGGTGAGGACAGACTGCGTAGGCTTGACTCCAAAGAACAAATTCTTACTTTTGTAAATTCATTACAACAGCAACCAGGTTTCAAAAGCACTTTGACAGTCTATGTACAAATAATTTTCTTGCTCTTCCTGTCTTCCACTTGGACTTAAATGAATGTCCAAGCTATCACTGGAAAAATCTGGTATCTCCCAGTGAATAACAGCATCCAGTTAGAACAAACAAAGGAGATTTCTTCCTTTTCAAAAGGCATTGAATTGTGAAAAATATTGAATCACTGCTGTATTGCATACTGGCTTTAGCAGGTACAGCAGCAAGCCGAAGACTTCAATTACTATGCATTTTCTAAAGGAAAGCCAAGAACAAAGTTCTTGGGCTTGGTGCATTAGCAGACTGCACAGCAAGTCACAGTTCATCAGCAAGCTACAGTCAGGATATAGTTACAGTAATGTATTTGTTTCTCAAAGGTTTCCATTTTGGAGAACAAAATATTGTGTTCAAAATATTTTGCCCTTTAATAACCAAAGGAGATAAGGTGAAGCTAGTAAAGCAAAGGAACTATTGCTTGTGTATAGATCACTCCTGGAATCAAGACTGTCCCATATGGACACACGGTTTCATCACAGAGACTACACAGCAAAGTACCAGAGTCCATATATGACACGATGAACGTTTGTCTAAAAAGCCAAATCCTTTTATTTATAACAGCCTCCTTGTCTGGGAAAAATAAAAATAAAAAAAAGAGTCTGTTTTTAATATGTTTGTGGCTGTCACAATCCTGGGGGATGCTAAGCACACCAGGAATGAGGAACAGAGTTAACAACAATCCTGAAATACTGGTTTCATGTCTTTAAGAATCAGTTTGATTCAGTGAAGACAATGGCAAGACATGACTCTTGGGTAAGTCTGAGTAAATATAAAAGGTGAGCTGGAGAACCGTTTGGATGGAGGAGGGAGTGCTGGTAGGTAGCAAGTTGGGAATGATCTGAGAGCATCAGGATGTGCTAAAAAAGCAAATGTTAAAACGTAATGTGGAAACTGAAGTGATAATGGAAGCACTCAAAGTAGTTCCTCTTTGCATGGTGCTAGTGGGAACTTACGTTGTGTGCAGCTGAGCCCTGCACTTCATAAAAGACAGGGGCAAAGGCCAGAGAAAAGAGCTATAGTCTAGGAAGTATGACCTATTTAGAAAGACCAAAGGCCTCAAGGTTGTTAACCTAACTAATAAAAAACTGGTGGAAGACATTATGGCAACATACAATTGTATAAAACTTTACTGCAAAGTAGAAAATAGTAGCTGGAGGGTTTGAGGAACTTCCATCACTGTTTTTAAGGATGGGCCACACAAACAGCCATCTGGAACAATCCTTAGACTGATTCCTTATTCTCTGTAATTTATTCTGCTATTGCTATTCTAGGTTGTCCCAGGTTCAATTGTTACAGGGCACCAGAGTTCACGCAGGCCTCTCCTGTGCTAATGTCATCCTTACAGGTTGAAGCACTGAGAAGAGAATTCAAGGAACTGAGAATGGGAAGATGGAGCTATCTTGGTGAAAGGGAGACACTGACAAGGAGATGGGAAGTAGTGATGAGATCTGGAATTAGCTGAGCGAAAGAAACACAGTGCAAGCAAAACCTTTTGCCTGGGCTGCAGGCTGAACTCAACGCCCGGCAAGCTATCTCAGCTGAAACCCTAACTAGTCTTGGTCCAGATTTAAAATTGTATGAGTGGTGGAGGACAGGACTAGGGTCAACATGACAAGATGTTGTGGTTCTACTCAACCACAATATTTCATGCTTGTCTCTACTAATTGGTAGTATCTAAAAGACAGCACTACTTAAAGATTACGAGAATGTCTGTTTTATCTAAGCAATGGTGTGTCAAAGGCTTAGCCAGCCAAACCATATATTTCAGCAAGGTATCTCCCTCTTTTCTTCTCCAGAAATAACCACTTGATATTTATGAACATAAATCACTTTGTTCCTATTGCTTAACTGTGGTTGTCTGCCAAAAGCATGAAACATGTGCCAGAGTAACTTGACCAGACACTATTCTGTGCACTTAAAAAAGCTCACTGCTCCACTGGAGCAGAGTTCAAATAGTTCACAGAGGCTCAGAGTATGAGCAGAACAAAAGGACACATCTGCATGAAAAATGGTACAAAATCCAAGGATGCACAAAACTGTGCTCTTATGACAAGAAAGCTTAAATATTTACCACAAGGAGTCCACATGGGGCTGAGAAACAGCCTAAGAAAGTAGACATTTAGAAAGCTAACCGTCTCCAAAGCTACACGTTGGTCAGACGGTCTCCTATGAACACACACTAGACTTCCTACTTCTTCAGAAAGCTCTTGGAGAGTTGCAAGATACATTGATAGTAGTCCTCAGGATTCTCTTAATGATTTTTTTTTCCTGCTCCAGTAATTCCCTCTTTGTTCTGTTTTGTGCCTAAACTCTGATCTTTCTCCATTTTGCTCTTCAAGCCTGACTTTCTCCTTTCTTTGTCCTTTAGATTCTTGCTTCCCTTATGGTTTCTCAGATTTTTTTTTGTTCATTTATTTAACATTTTTCTCTCTTGTTACCCAACAACTTCACACTGCCTCTCTTCTGTTGTAGTTCACGTTTGTCCCTCTCCCTTTGCAGTTATGCCTGGGTATCTTTAGCAACAGAATGGCTTCTCCTGAGCATCCAAACAGGTTTTTGTCCCCTCTGCAGCAGATTTTCCAGATCTATAGTAGGAAATGACTCCACAGTGATACGGGGTTCATGTAGTTTACATTGACTTGTACATGAAAATACACTGCGCTATATTAGAGGGCTGCTCTGAAAGTAATGCCACCTATTTTATTATTTTGGCTCACAGTGTCAGAGGCAGATGTTGATAGTATGACAATAGAGGCTGAACCTTCCCACCAATATTCCATTGCATTTTGTTGTCGTGTGACAGAAGGCAGCAGAGGCACTCTGATAGGATGGCATCTGAAATGGAAGTGCATATGAAGCAAAGGTGTGTCAGTGAATTCCTCCATGCAGAAAAAACTCACTGACACTTGCTGAATGTTTCTGGAGACCAAACAGTGGCAGTGAGCACAGTGAGGCAGTGGCTAATGTGTTTCAGCCGTGGTGACAATGACATGAAAGATAAGCCATCTTCCATACAGTCATGCAGACTTTTACAGGCACTGCATGCAGGTCCTTGTTCATCTCTGGTAGCTACTGATGGTGACTGTGTTGAAAAATATTTTTAGCTGATAATTTACTCCATCAAATAATTTAATTATGCTCTTTGTATCTGTTGTAATTTCCATGGAAATAAGTAGGAAGTGTTACTATATATTTAACTCTGAATTTTGTTGGCTTTGTGCAGCCTCCATAGTGTCACCACAAACCTTCCATAACCAAGACATATAACAGCACTGACCTATGCAGCTGCTACAGTAGAGACTGCCAGGTAGTTTCAGTAGGAACACTAGGCACCTGTGGACATCAGGGGAGGTGAGGACCTCCTAGTTTCCTCTCCCCTTGTCCTAAATGCCTGTGCAATTGGTTTGTGTGGTACCTGGTGGAGGAGGCTTTCCAGTTCCCATCTTTCACAGGAGAGCCTATTCACTTTGGAGAGCTATGAGCATGTGCTTGGAGGCAGGAAGCTTTCTGCTCCCATGGAGAGCAGGCCCCCAGCTGCCTCATGCATGGCTCAGTCTGAGCAAGTGTCTGGCACAGGAGATCACAGAGCAGGACAGATTCTTGGAGGCTATGAGATACTGAGGTATAGACCTAAGGACGTGAGTGCACAGGGTGACAGACAGCTTATACCTGGGAGTCTCACCCCTGAATGTGGAGAGTTGGCACATTTGGGCTTTTTATTCATCTATATTAAGAAATCTGAGATGGTGAGCGATGTGTTGCTGTAAAACAAACAAACAAACAAAAACAAACAAACAAAAACAACAACAACAAAAACAAGCAGTGAGAAAAGTGAGGTCATAAGCTAATACAGTTCTTCACTAGCTCTGTTTTACGGATGCTTCTGTCAAAAAAAAAAGTTTAAGGCCCTACCTTTGCTGAGAGTGTTTCTATCTTTCACTGTGCAGCAGAATAACAGTAGAAAGATTTCTGACCATTTCACCACAGCCCACAGGGTTCAAAAGTGCAGCACTGGGTCATCTTCTTCCTTGTTTCTTACTGTGCAAGGGAATGCTCTAAGAAACTGAAAGACTCAGAATTAAACCTCTGCAGAAGTTTAGGCTTGTCACATGTTAAAAACTTCTGCATAACCATAATGACCAGAAACACTATATACATTTTTTTTTTCCAAGTTTGGAACCTAGTGCTTCCTTGAAAAATAAGATTTTAAGCCTTTTTAGCAGGCTTGTTCTCTGTGCACATTCGAAAACACAATTAGTTGAACAATAACAACATTTCAAATAATATTTCATCTTTGACAGTTTTGCAAAGTCAGCTTAGTTAAAACAAATGTCTTGGAATAGCCTGATTAAAAACATGAAACTTCATTCCACTTTTCAGAGCAAGCTCTGTCCTCAGCTGAGTCTCTACATCAAACTGTTTTAAAAACAGTGAGGATGATCTTGATTTTTGAAGGAAAACAGAAATTCAGAGGCCCAAGTATATCATTATGATGATAAAGCAGGAAAGAACTTATAGTCTTGGAGCCCACACTGTATTTGAAGAGCTGCTAGTATAAAATTATTAGAGTAATCATTTTTACCAATAGACTGTAGAAGTTGAAAATGGAAAACGCAAACAACAAACATGAAACTCACAAAAAATTAGTGGAAGTTTTTGAAATGTCCTGAAGTCTCACATTTGCACAGACTTGCATCCTGGGTCTTGAGGATTACTGAGTATGTTCAGTTTAATTGATTTTCAATACCTCTGTTTATGTAATTGGCAGTATCCTGCCATTATAAACCAGAATCTCAGATATATCCTTCTATCGGCAGTTTAATCTGATCAGTTTCTACAGCTGTTACACAGGAAGTCATTTTACTTCCAAAAAAGGTAAAAAATGTTAAAGATTATCATTTCTAAATTTTTAGGTTTGTATTTTGAAAAACACTGGTTGAAATGTCTTCCATTTGGTAAGGTAGTAATCCAAATTGTTTCTGAAACTGTGTGACCTCATATAATCCACGGCAGCACAGACACAATGAGGAACAGAATTGGTGATGACCAGGTCATGTCCTGAGTTTGCACTCTCATTAAAATGATCAAAAGACTTAATATCCTATTATATCCTGTAATAAAAAGAGCTACCATGGGGTATCTCTCATTCACAGTCATCTTTGCTTCCTTCTAAAATAAATATTACGTTAAAAGATTTCCTGGCACAGAAAAAAGCTGTGTGAAGCACTCATTACAAAGAAGTATTAGTGTCCTTTATTTCCCAGATTTGCCCAGATACTGCTTTCTCACATCTTTTCTTCCCTTCCATGTCCCGTAGCATCACATCCACACAGTTTTTAAATACCTTCGGCACAGAGACTCCACCACTGACCTGGGCAGCCCGTTCCAGTGCCACTCCTTGGGGGAAGAAATTTTTCCTAATGTCTAAACATCCTCTGACACAACTTGAGGTTACTGTCTTGAGTCCCGTCATTTGTCATCTAAGAAAAGAGACAAGCACCCTCTCCCATGCAACCTCCTTTGTAGAGAGTTGTATAGCTGTACAGAGTGATGAGGTCTCCCTTTGTCCTTCTTCTCTCCAGAACAAACAGCTCCAGTTCCCTCAGCTGCTCCTCATAACTCTTATTTTCTGGTCCTTTCACCAGCTTTGTTGTTCTTTTCTGCATAATCTAGAGGCAATTCAATATCCTTGTAGTGACGGGCCCAAAACTGAGCACAATATTTGCTGTGTGGTCTCACCAGTGTCAAGTACAGAGAGACAACCACTGCACTGGCACTGCCGGCCACGCTGTTTTAGTGTGCATCTCTCCTAGGAGACCATACACCTACAAACAGGTCTGCTTTGCATAGCCTGACTAGCTTATTCAGGTGGTGATATGAAGGCCTAGCTTAAAGGAGCACAGCTTTCTAGAAAGGCAGTCCAACCCATCTTCACCAGTACATCAAAGTGATGCAGGTTGTCAGTGTGCTCTGGGATCTGCTTCTACCAGGGAAGTAATCTACTCCTTACCATCTCAGATACACAAACCCACTTCCTCTAGAAGACAACAAAACTCTAGGCAGGTCAGTTTGATACAGTGACATTTTCCAAAGACTTTTCCAGGAGGCAGCATAGAAAGTGTTAAATTAAGCTGGTGATGTTTGCTATAAACAAAACAGTACTACACCTGGCAAATTTTGACTGTGTGTGACTACTGAAACACTCAGCTTACACATTTAAATCAATGTCCATTCCATGGAAGTCCAACCTTTTGGCCTGCCTGGGTTGCACTGAGTGAGTAGGAATTGTATTGGGCTGTACATACATAAGTTGCTCTGAAAGTTGTGTCTCCTATTTATTTCCATGGAAACTACAACATACACACACAAAGAACAAAATAACCCCATTTAATAGAGCAAATTCTCAGCTTCAGAACACTGTTTTTCAACATAGTCACTACCATTAACTGCATTTTTGCCAGCAATAAACAAGAGCCTGTATGCCGCACAGGCTGCAATGACCTTTCAAGGTGTTAGCCAGAGATTTTTAATGAAGTTTTACTCTTCCTGACCTTCATCCTTGACAATAATTGTTCAAAACATGCATAATGCCAAAAACCAATGACATTAATAAGATATGACTGTGAAGCGATAACTTTAATTTTGAAGGAGACACCAAGTATATAAGTTACATCACAGGCTGTCCAACAGATGCAATGTCTGAAATGTGTACATTTTTATAATTGTAACACTATAATGTTATTTCATAGATTTTTTTTTATTACCTGATTTCACCAAAACTACGAAACAACCTAAGTATGTAGGCTTTTCAGTGCACAGAGGGGCTTGAGAAAAAATCTCATTTTGTCTAATTATATTGACTGGTTCATTAAAAAAGCACTACCTTCCCTCATAAAGGCTGACTCTTTTATGATAAGAAATCTGAAATGCTAGATTTGTGGATCTTGAAACTGTAAAGTCCTCAACAAATGTCTTGCTGCATGTATGGAATGAATCTTAGCTCTATTCCCCTGCTTTTTATTTCTGACATAAAAGAGCATCCCTAATAAGGGAATACCACTGACATGTCATGATCAAAATTTCCTTGTTTGGCAAAAGCGATGTTACTTTAAAGTAAAAACATTTACTGAAATGCCTGCATATAAATTAGTCTTTTTTTTTTTCTTCCCCTCTTAGCCATTTACATTTCTTTTCTTCTCATCTCAACAGCAGGAATCTGGTAATGGACCAAACAAAGGAAAAGCTTCTCCAGACTGCTCTGCATGTACCACACTTCCCCTCCAGAGGACACAGCAGACCCTAGGTATACGGAGCTTAGGACAGTGGACTGGCTGCAAAACAACAAACATAACCTGGAATGTTAAACTGCAATAGAGTGCAGCACACAGGAGCACAAAATCTTCTTGAACAACCAGGTATGGTAATTATGGCTTTAGTAGCACAACAGGAGTGGTGTGACAGGGAATGAAGGGCAAGAGAGCAGCACACAGCAGTATCTACCTGGGAAGAAAACTTAAGCTATAAATACAGAACCATAATGATTTGTAAAGCTGTGTGGTAATGACAAAACAGCACAGAACAATTGGCATCACATAGAAATACACTGACTAAGGGATGTGCTGTCTTGAAAAGACGTGAAGAAGGGTAAAAGTCTAAGTTACCTCTGCCTATTTTCTTCCATTCTGAGGGATAAAAGGCAAATTTATCTATGCAGTCTTTGGGCTGGGCAACAACTGCAGGTGTCTGTAACATTAGGCCATTTTCCAGTGGAAAAAGAACATTTAAACGAGCCTATTTGTACTAACAGCAAGGAAGGCAATCAGCTAGTACTCTGTTATGAGGGACTAACCAGGAGAGTATTCAGTAATGCTAGAGGAGACTGCAATGAAGCAAACTCAATACCAGCAGTAGATGTGTGATAACTTCATATTTCTGTGGCAAAGCATGCAAAAAGGCATTTTGGTTGAGTATTTATTCAGGAACCTGACTAAAAACAGCAGTGAATCTAGTATTTTCACTCATGAGAAATAATAGCATATAGTTGGCAATACTGAAACTCACTGGGATGACTTGCAAAAAGTTAAAACTCATGGACTGGGCAGCATGAAAACAATAGAGTTGTCAGTCACACTCTTCAAGGGACAGCACTATCAGATCTAGAGTTAAAGGTAAGTTCAAACAACAAGAGAGGGGATACAAGTGTATTCCTGCGAGGCTAGCAAAGGCCAAAAGTTATGTAGTTGCACTTTATTGGTCCATTGCAATGCATGAATTTGAAGAAAAATAGAGGATCGGATTTGTTATTTGAGAGGAATGGTAGAAGTTTTGCAAGGTCATTATTGAAATATCTTTGATAATTAATGATGGTAACTTTCTAAGAACAAACGATAAAATAACTACATTCCATAGGGAAAAAAATTAATGCCTGGGTTGAAGGTGGTGGCTGTTCTATGGTCTGATTATACTTGTTAGTTGGGACATCCCCATTTAGAAATATATAGTTCAACATAATTTAAACTACTCACTTGGTGTTTCAAAGAAAACATAACAATAATAAAAAAAACCAACAAAAACCTCAAACCAGTACAAAATACTTCATATGATTTTTTTTTAAAGATGATCTTGATTTGTAGAAAACCTAATACAGGCACACCAAATCGGTCAACTGCAACCAAAGTGGGAAGGGATCCAGCTGCCTCTGAAAGAGCAGACCTCTTGCTGCCTTTTAGTGCACTTCAAAATGCACATGTATTTATTTTTTCTCTATACTCGGAGTAAAAGATTCTGTTTGTAGCTCAAAGAGACAAGACTTTCCCCTTGCCACTGTGGAAGGTGACATCTCCACTCATCCCCCTTTGTCTTTCTCACTTTTCATCCAATTCTGGTTCTAAGAGAAATGCAGCATTAAAGTCTATATGGAACTTGATTGTGATGCCATCCTCTCATCCCCTTATTTTCTGTTTCCCCCACTTGCTTCTTCAAGTGGGGCTGCAAAATGGAAACGCAGCAAACAGGTTTCCTCCTGCCACCTGAAGGCTTCAGTCTGTCTTCCCACACAGCTCCTCTACAAACTATGTTCCAAACCAGAATTCTTTACAAGTCATTTACGGCAGGAACAATTCCTGTACACTCATCGTTTTGTGCTCGCGGCTGCTTTCCCCGGAGACCACTAGAGATGATGGACTTAGCATCTATTGTTCTTCTCACTTTCTTCCTCCTTTTCTCAGCCTTCCCATACGAAAATGAAGCTGTGAGCTTACCTAAACCAGATGTGATAACGTTCCGATTTTTACGGGATGTTTGCTTAAGCACCATGGGGCCATTTGGATTTGATTAAATCCCCACCACGCTGCGGTAATCAAGCGCGCGTCGGGAGAGCCGAGGAGCTGGCTAACCAAGGCCAGCAGGCGAAGAGGAGGGGAGGGATGTGGGATTCCCCTGGCAGCCACCTCCGGCTCTTCCCGAAGCCGCACGGAGCGCACCTTCTCTCGCCTGCCACGAAGAGTGAGGCTGCTGCCTAGCGGCGGCCGAGGGAACGGGGAGGGCTGGCGGAGCTCAGTCCGGGTTAGATGCGATATCTCCGACCAACTGAAAAACGTTGCGGCCACGCGACACCACGAGCAAAAGCAGGGCACCCTCTCATTATGCCGGCTTCAGCCTGCTCCTAAATTTGTGAAAGGGTAATTTTATCCCGACAAACAGCGGGCTTGACGAAGTACCGCGCGTCTGCGCCGCTCCGGGTCAGATGGGGTAACGTCCGCTCCGCTGCAGCTGGCACGAGGCCGCCAGGAAAACAAATCCTCCACAAACACTCCATCATGTGCGGCAGCTAATTCATCGGAAACGTGATACACGCTCCTGTACTATCTGGGTCACACAAGTGCAGATGGAGGAGCTGACAGCTCAGTAAGAAGCGGACTGAAAGAAGATCTGATTACTGAGTAAATGATATCACGGTCAGAAAATACTATAGGATACTACGGGGCACTTTAGAGCAACAAACAGTGAACATCACTGGGAGGAAATAAAGGGAAGTCCAATTCAAGCATAACATTTTAAACTCGTCAAGTGACAGCATTAGAATTTACAAGACTTCACTAGAGGATTCTCTGTAGAATAAATGAGGGATTTTCTGTCTTCTGGAGCTTTCAGAAGAAGGCTGGGAGGTACTCTGAAGTATCTGCTTCAGGCAGACCCGAGCTCCTGAGGCAGCACAGCTGGGCTGACGGGCAGGAAGGCAGGACAGTCACTGCAGTGGCCCTTAAAAATCTCTGCTTCTGTAATAGCCTGTAGCATTCTGTAATATTCCTTCAGAGCAAAGCTCTGAAACTCCCCTTTCACAAGCACATTAGGTGTGAGAGATCTGACAAAATTAAGAACAATAAGAGCTTCCTTGCAGAGACTAAGATGTTGCTAAAATATGTAATGATATTTGAATAATTTTTTCTCTGTACAGAAAGGGGTGTTTTCATACAGGTAACACTGATATGCAGGCAGAAACACAGATGTCAGTAGGAAAAGAAAGGAATAGCTCAATGGGACACATTTGTAACTGAAAGCAGAACATCATCATTCACATCATGGTTTTAAAGTCAAAAGAACTACAGTAGGGCACCTCCACTGAGCTACTGTAACCTTAATATTGACCAACTGTATATCATACTACAACCACGAAAGTATTTAAAACTGTTGTTCACTTATTTCTAGTAAAGATGATTACTTGAAAAAAATATGAAGATAAATTGTGGCTGCTGTATCAAAGTGCTGAACCTCTTCCCAGTGAAGTGCCCTATGCCACAAAAACTCCCCGATTTCTCTTTTTCTTGCTCTTCTACATAACAATGCAGCACTAACACATAACACAGTACTTCAAATATTAATTGATTTGAAAGAAACTCGGAATGGTTTGCGTGAGAAGAAGCTGCACGCTGTAAGAACAACGCCAGAGTGACATGCAGTATTAGAAACAAAACAGGTCGTTTTATGGGGATGGCTAAATGAGCTTTTACTTTTACAAGGGAATAACTATCTTCTGGCCACAGGTGAGAAGAGCCCCTAAATTATCTGCGAAAGAAAGCATAGGAGAACACGGGGCTTCTGCTTGATAAGAACAACGGCAAGAAGACCCTGGCTCAAAGACAGGCGCATACTGGTAGGGCAGCCCGCCTTTCACACGTCTGGTGGTGCTCATTCACCTCTGTTTCGGAAACAACCAGAAACCCACAAGAACAGCGGAGTGCGTTAAACGTACAACACATCTGTTTCTGGGAGCACGAGTTTAGTACAGCAACAAAAAGACAACGGCGGTGATGGTTAATATGCCTGCCGAATATCTTAGCACTTGAAACCATTTTTTCCACTGGTTTAAACGCATTTCCTACAGCCAATATTTATTTATTTCTGCGCTCTGTCTACCTGTAGAGACACCGCAGCCAGACTTTCACCACTGCGATTGCGGGTGGGTTGCAATAAATCACTGATGAGCCATAACCGATTTGCATGTTTTAATTCTAGGAAAGCGAAGGGGAAAAAAAAAACATAAATAGGAACTTGGATTAAAAAAACTGAAATAAAAAGCGACAACCCGCAGAGAAAAAGTGTTGCTGTGGAAGTTGCATAGCCCTATAGCGCTGTAGTAGAGAGGGACCCCGGGGCCGTTTGTGAGAGGTCCGTTTTATTCCTGAGCGGTAAATGACTGCGGTGCCTCACGAGCTCCACAGCCAACGAAAGAGCGAGCGCAGGTAAAGCAAGCGGGGCTCCATGCAGCAGAAGAAGGGCCCTTCGCCGCGCTGCGCTGCACGCGTTTCGGAACCGGGTCCGGCAGAACCCGACGGCAGCCGCGGGGCTGCTCCGCTCTGCCCGGCCTGAACGCTACCTGCCAGCGGCGGGAAGGTCACGGCTTTGCTCTTTAATTACGAGAGCAAAGAGCTTTGCGCCATCCACCGACACACCGCACGACGGAATTTCTCATGCGTGCATACACCGAATCTCGCAGGCCGAGTGAAACTCCCGCTGCGGCGGCGGCGCGTGGTGCCGGCTGTGGCAGCGCCGATCTCCACGCGCGGGTTCTCCCGAGCACCGCCTGCCCGCGGGGCCGTCCCCACGCGCGTCCCGCCCGCACCGAGCGCTCCGCACGCTCCTTTGCGTAAGGTTTGCTTTCGTTTCGTCCCGAACTTGGCTCCGGCTTAGCGAAACCGCTCTCTCTTCGCCGGAACGCACGGAGAGCATCTCCTCCCCGCCGAGCAGCGGCTCCTTCCCGCCCCCCCGCTCCCCCCTCAGCACCGCCTGCCCCTCCGCCCTCACGGACGGCGGCTGCCCCGTGCCCACGGGCAGGTGCTCGCGGCCTCCCGCGGGTTGCCCGGCGGTACCTGTAGAAGTAGTGCCAGCAGAAGAGGCAGCAGAGCAGGCGGCAGCCCAGCGGCTCGAGGCGGGGCGGGCTGCGCAGCGCCAGCAGCAGCGCGGGCACCAGGAAGGAGGGCAGCTCCTGCACGAACCAGGCGCAGCGCGCCGGCAGTCGACCCCGAGGCCGGCACAGCCGCTCCTCGTGCTTGCCGTAGCGGGACGGCACCCGCAGGTAGAGCGAGAGCTGCAGCAGCGCCAGGGCGCCCAGCAGCGAGCTGAGCGCTAGCACCAGGCTGGGGAAGCACTGCATGCTGGGCGCGGGGCACCGAGGCCAACAACCGCCGGCCGGTGCCGGCCCCGGTCTTATTAGAGCGGCGGCGGTCACCCCGCCCCGCTGCGCTGCCGCCCGTCGCCCGGGCCCGTCAGAGGGCGCAGCCCCTCGCTTCCAGGCGCCCCGGGGGAGCGGGGTGCTAGCGGACAGCTACGGAGCGGGGTTACCGGCTCCCGCTATGTCACATCGCCAGAGCAAGAGTGAGCTTTGTTGAGTCGAGGTCCTGCGGAGGAGCAACCGGAACGTCAAATCGCGCTGTTACAGGCACGGCAGCTCAAGACCGCGAGTTCCAGTTGCATCCTTGTCATTGTGAAGAAAGTGTTCGGGTGCAGCTCAGCTAAAGGTTGGATGCCATGCGAACTTGTTGGAAAAGCCATACTCACGGGTTTTACTCCATACCGGGGTTTTATTCCGCGCCTGAGCAATGGATGTACTAATGTGGGATGCAGCAGGCTCAGGTTCAGCCTCTGCTTCGGGAGGTGCTGGAAAATGTGGCATTTGCTGTTTCCCAGCTGTGTATAAGATGAAAGCTGGTCTGGAGTAGGGCTGTAAAAACGTGCTAATCGTAAAACAAAAATGAATCAGCAGTAAAACAGTTGGAGATGAGAATGTAGCATTCATAATACACGAGCAACAGGGTGAACAACTTCAAGTAATTATTTTAGGGCAACAAAGTTGTGAAGGGTCTGGAGCACAAATCTTATGAGGAGCAACTGAGGGAAGTGGCATTGTTCAGTCTGGAGAAGAGGAGGTTCAGGGGAACTTATCACTCTCTACAATTACCTGAAAGGGAACCAGCCTCTTCTCCCAGATGACAGCGATACGATGAGAGGTAATTATCTTAAGTTGCACCAGGGGATGTTCAGGTTGGATATTAGGAATAAACTTCTCAGAAAGAGCAGCAACGCACTGGCACAGGCTGCCTAGGGAAGTGCGGAGTCACCATCCCTGGAGATGTCCAGAAACTCTGTGGATGTAACACTGAGGGACGTGGTGGGGATAGGCTGATGTTTGGGCTAGATTATTTGAGAGGTCTTTTCCAACATTAATGATTCTACCATTCTACGAATCTAAGTGACCTCTGGTCACCAATCATGGATTGATGACATGTTAGCAACAGAGAAACACGTTATGTGTACTCATGGAATGTATATTCTGGCTTAGTTTGGTTTAAAAAAAATCAGAACAAAACAAAACAGTGATGCACCTTGAAACTGCTCATGAAGCAAATTGAAGCTCAGTAGTAGCTGGTAAGTTTGTGGAATTAACTTCAAAAGTATGCTCTGGATTCAAGCTAAAATGATGGGGCGACAGTGTATAGAGGCTGCAGTGCTGGTGGCTTCAGTTAGTCCCCTGATCCTGCTTGGTTGGATTCAAGTTGGGTAGTAAAGCAGTACTGCAGAAGCATTCTATGTATAGATCAATGGATTTTGAGAAGTCAAGGTACAGCACTGAATTCTAAAATTAAGTTTATTTTTCCTGTAAATGCTTATACAGATGCTGGTTTCATCAGTCCAAAGGAGTACCAGGCGGTGAAGAATCTGCCCTGAAATGATCTTAAGCCAGCACAATCAAGTTACAAAAGGTAGTTTATTGAGTTCAGACTTCTATTCCAGTAAATGACAGATACTCAGAATGCTTTCTATGCCTTGGCAGTAAAAACTTCACCTGAAATGTTGTTTTGTTTTTTGTTTTTTTTTTTTTTTAGAAAAAAAACCAAAACATTAGAACACTGGAAAATGTACATTCTTAACCCTGTTGCATACCTGATAAGACATCAGAACTCTTGGTTTGTTGTTTAGTTTCTTTTTCAATTGAAGGGAAAACCCAACTGTTCTGAAGAACTAAATTGTAGGATGTACAAAATGAGGTATGTCAGAGGTAGAAATTTATGAGTAGGAATCATATGAGGGGAAAAATGTGTTGTTTATAGACCTAGAGGTCTATTGATTTAAGAGGCTTTTAGAAAGAAAATCGCAAGTAGAAATCAGGATGGTTTTGTACACCACCAGTCTCCTACCTGAGTTCAGGAGGTCTTCAAGAACCATTATAGCTCACTGCAAAATCCAGAATGGCTGGAGTGTAAAATTTCCAAAACACAAGCCCTCTTTCTGACATGTCTGTGCCTCCTGAAAGAATAACGTATCCCTGCTCTGGTAGCTCTGGATAAGAACAGCCTAATTCTGTTTGATTATCTTTCTGCACCCCAGAGAAGCTTCCTACCTGAGAGCTCTTGTAAACCAGAAGCAGAGCATAATGGAAGTAAAAGATGATCTGCCACTTTTCCCAAGAGAATCTGGTGCTTGGGTGTAGAGTAACCCCAGGTACATTGTCCTTGCAGTTGCACATACATAACCTTTAACAAGGGCTGATGGATTAAGCTGTGAATGAGAACAGAAAAGTATGCAATAATGTAAACAACTGCCTAAGGTCGCTCCTTACATCTCTGGAATTTATGTGCGCATCAATGTGATTTTGAACAAATCTCTTTCCAGTGCTGACTGAAATTCAGCTGGACTGGAGTTCAGAAATATTGAGACTCATCAGTTGCTGCTGACATTTGCTTTACATCCTATGTATCCTACACTGAATAAGAAACTGTATTTACTCCTGGTCCTTTCTACTGTGCTATCCTCACATAGTTTTTAATGCTGCAAGAGCAGAGTTCATAAGCTGATACAGACATTTCCCTCTCAGTCACAAGTAGTTTTCTTCTGTGTGACAGGAATTGTCATCTTTTGACACCAGAAGTTGGACTGCTGACACTTTGCATTTCATGCTTGAACTGGTGGGAGAAATTAGAAACATGAAAAAAAAAAATTCTTTGTTTTCCTTTAGTCACGGTGCAGTGAAAGAGTAGAAACTAAACTACCTTTGGTTAATAGAAGTACATTTCTAAAGCACTGTTCTCTGAGTTGTGCAAGCAGCCATACAAAACCAATTAGAACTGCAGAAGTATGAATTATCTTGGCTTGTGAATTTTAATAAATTAATCACTGCTGTTGTTTGCACTGCTGATGCTGAAGAAACTGTGAGAATCTCAGAAAAATATAAAATTATCACCAAATCCTGGTAGAAGAAAATCAGTATTCAATTTTATGTTCTCATACGTGAAAGAGTCAATGCTTGTAACTTGCAACAGGAACTCCATTAGCAGATCTTCACTGTGTAAAATCTATGGTCTGTTATTAATACTGTTCACTGTGTATGCTTACTTAGCATTAAACAAATGCATAGAATACTCATTGAAGGAGTTTGGGTGAAAATATAGTAAAGGTAGGTTTTCAGGAAGACAGGTTGCCCCAACATATGTGAACAAGGAGGAATGAATCTTGCAGGATTAACTTTAATCTAGTGCACACACAGTTTTGCAGCAAATTGTTTTTAATATGGTGTTTGCATCACTAATGGGATAAATTGAAAAGGGTGCAAACAAGAAGGAGAGACATAATATTTTAAGTCAGGTTTTCTTTTAATTTCCATTTCTTGCAAGCAGCATCTATATAAAGATGCCACACAACCGGAGCCAGACCACCAGTTCTCCTCTTTAATTGTTCTTACTTTATCAGGTGAGATTTTTACTGCGTTGGCTGGTTTTCATACTCTAATCTCTGAGAACGCAGTTCTTTCAGCAGAAAGGGAAGGTACATTTGTACTCTCACTGCTCAACCTATTCCAGTTTGTTAGCATTAAAATGTTCTAGCTAATGAATTTTACGAGGAGTTGAGGAAACGCTCTCAAGTTAACTGTCTTGCTCATTGAAGTCAAGTCTGAAAATCACAGAATGAAAAGCAGGGGGAGCTTGAGGAGCACAAGAGAATCTTCCTCATCTGGTATCTGGTGTGAGCACGGAGTCCACACAGCAGAGAACGGCAGCCTTTCTGCTCACCAGAGGCTGGGTCATTATCATGGCAGGCAGGCTGCCCTGAGAAATCAGCTATAAGCTTAAACACGTATCTCCTGATCTTCATCAACCAAGTATTTTTGAAGGCTTCTCATTTGGCATGTCCCACATGTGAAGGCCACCTTCTGTCAAATGTCATGTGAGTGCTTCAGAGCTTGGGGGTGCTAAAGCAACTTCTTTTTTCTTTTTTTTTTTTTTAACGTGGTTAGCTATTTCCTTTTAGAAACAGTTGAATCGTTGGCTGACATTTTCCAAGAAGCTTGAGCAGACACCAAACTTGGAAAACATCAGACTATATGGTTAAAGTTGGCGTACGTCTTAAGATGGGTATTTACAATCTCAAATGCCAGGCATTGTTAAAAATTCTTGTTATTTTTTTCCCCTACTGGTCATGCACATGCTGGTCATGCAATAAGTGAGGTAGAGCAGTCCCTATGCTGCTGTGTTTTCCTGCCTGCAGCTCCACAGCAGGGGTTGCCTCCAGATTGTTGCTGGTGCCATCTCAGCACATGACTTGTGGGTGGCCCAAGTCAACAGAGCACCCTGTGAGAACTCAGGCCATGCTGGCTTTCAGGTCAGATGCCTTCCCTGCAAGTTCTAGGCCCTGTCCTGTCAAAATCAGGGACCTGCATAGAGTGTACCATTGCTTCCAGCTGATATTCCTGAGTTTCTTATCCATGGAAGTGGAGACTCCAGGGAAGAATAGGCCTTGAACAGAGCAGGACACTGTCCTGATACAGAGTTGGTTGTATTGTCTACCCAGAATACTGAGGTTCTGAAGTTACATGTTTAAGCCTCAGCTGTCTGTGTAGGGTCTGTTTTCAACTATATAAACTGGAGAGGTTTTGATTTCTGAGCTCTTACAGTGGTCAATGAGTTCAGAAAAAGGAGGTTTGATGAATATTTTAGGTTTGTGGCTTGCTAAACATCTAGCAATTGTTTTGTATAACTGGGAGGCATGGAAAGTTTTCTCACCAAGAACCCATCTTCCTAGCTGGCAATGTTTCTTCATACTGACTGTTGACTCTGCAAGGAGACTGCAGTCCCCTTTCAGCTTCTCTGAGCTACTCCAATACCCAAACTATCTCCTGATGGCTCTTCACATCTAAGGAGAACCTACAGGTCGAGTCACAGCAGCCCTCAGATGCTAGAAAGTTGGAAGTAGTCTGGAATAAGCCAAGGTAATTCAAGTCCTTATTCACAGAAAGGCAGATAACTTATTGGGGCAATTCAGTGTGATGTTCAAGACTGTTGCCAGAGATATAACTCCATGATCATCTGTGTTCTGTAGTATCTTGAACCCTCAGAACTGTTACAACACAGTACTCTCGGTGTTTTGAGAATCAATATTATATGGTAAGCCAGCTCCAAATTGCATCTGTGTGACAGAGATGACTAACAACATCCTGGGCTGCTTTAGAAGTCTTGCTAGTCGGTCATGGGAGGGAATCCTTCCTTTCACTCAGTATTGCTGAGGCTAAACTGGAACTGCTGCTAGATCTGAGCTGTCCAGTACAAGAGAGATATGATCATACATGAGGAAGTCCAGAGGATGGTCATGAATATGATGAGAGGACTGAAGCTTCTCTCCTGTCTGAAACTATTCAGTAGAGAGAATGGAAGACTTGGAATATTTCTCATCAGTGTGTAGAAATTCATAAACGGAAGGTGCAAAAAGGACAGAAACAGGCTCATTTCAGTGGTGCCCAGGTCTGGGCAGCCCAGAGCAAGAGAGACATGGACGTACTGGAGACAGTCCAGCAGAGAAACCTTCAGTCTCTTCATAGTCCTTCTTTGGACTCTCTCTAACAGTTTTATATCCTTATATTGTGTTACCCAAACTTGCACATGGTGCTTGAAGTGAGACCTCACCACTGCAGTGCAAAGTGATACAGTGTCTTCCCTTGACTGTGCCTGATGCACCTCAGGATACAGTTGCCCGTTTTGGCTGCCAAGGCACACTGCTGACTTTCCCATTCTGTACACACATTCAGGCTCGCCCCATTTCTGGTGTGAAATTCAGCACCTGCTCTTGTTCGTGCAGTTGGTGGTTGCCCTGCCTCCAATTTATCAGGATCTATCTGCAAGGCCTCTCTACCCTTGAAAAAGTCTATGGCTCCTCCCAATTTAGGGTCATCCACAAACTTACTTAGTATACCTTCATGTCCTGTATCCAAGTCATCGATGAGAACATTAAAGGGAACTGGCCCTAAAATGGAGCCCTAAAATTAAGAACGGCTACATTTCTGGATGGTATTCTTCAGTCAGTATAATTATCGAGTTTAATATATGAGTAGTTGGATAAAATAAAATGGCTTTGGTTAGCATCTCAGGTAAGATGAACTGGACTCTTTCTGGCTTTGAAATGCGTGAGTCTATGAAAAGCATGAATCCATTGCTGGATCTGTTAAATCCGCTTCTGTTCTAGTTATGAAGTCATCTGCTTGGATCAGAAAGATTCTTCACTTTGTTGGTTATTGGAGAAGACAAGACAGAGCCTACAAACAAAGTTCCCTCCAGAACAGTGTGATCTGCTAACAATACTCAGCCACCTCCACCTGTTGTAATGGAACACAAACAAGTTTCTGCTGCAGAAGACAGAGAAAATCAATGCAAGCACAAATCCATCTACACAAGTACCAACACATTCACTTTGCAACTCAGCCTCTGGAGTACAACTTTTCACATACTGCACTTCATGGTTCAGTTAGATTTGATCACTGCAGCAACAATAAGGATAATATGGTATTAGATTATTTGGGAAATGCTATGTGATCAAATAATCAGGTGGATTGTTGCACGCAAATGGTAGCTTGTAGTAAATACCCACATGTAAATAACTAATTTATATAGGGCAGTGATGACAGTAAAAATTGTGAAATGTAGAAGGCGGGAAAGCAGTCTTGTTTTACTTTGTGCATTGGAACGTGATTTCCTTGATTGTATTTCTAATTTATTATTGGTATATTTTGTTGTCCTCACAGTTTGCTTAGATTTTGGCTAACCTACAGTATTAGAACTGTTCTAGAAACTGGATGCCACCTGTTTCTGTTCAGTGACTTCTAAAAGCCTGGCTGGAGAATCACTGTTTTACAGTTGCTACTGACTTTCACTTCTGGCAATCTATTAAGCAGTAGATAAACCTTTGCAGAAGTGTCATGTAAAATGGCAACAAGCTGTGCCTGGCAGTTACAGTCAGAATCTGAGTAACAAAAGGCACATATATCCATGCATTACCTTTGCTCTAAAATCTGGAAAAGGTAATACAGATTGCTGTCGCTACACCTAAAGTTCCACCATCTGGAACTGGAGAACAGGTGCAAGGAGGGTTGGTCATGGATAGCCAAGGCAGCAGTAACTGCTACTTCTGCAAGGGGTAGAAGTGAGGAAGGAAAGATGTGCAACATGGGCACAGAGCATTGGTGTACTGAATATATGATTAAATACCTTTGCAGACGAGACCAGAAAGCACCCAGTATGAAGTGCTCATTACAGAGGTACTGGGTGACATACATGTAGCCAAAAATGCTGTCTTCTGAACTGTAAACTATAACCAAATACTATGGCCTTTTTGTCACGTATGTGTTTGTAGTTTTCATATTTTGGTCGGTCTATCACACATTTTACATTCTCTTAATCATTATTTGCTACATGCCTCCTCCTTCCCTCCATGAATTCATTGTAAAATCATTGAGATTACTTGGAAAGACTCCTATTGACTTCAGCAAGGTTGGATATGGCATTTCCTTAGGTTTCAAGTTATTGTTATTCTAGTCATTGGTTATCCTTTTGTACTGGATTTAATCTGTACCATTTGAGAGGAGACCCTGAGGACATGCGTTTTTTCACATTGTTTCCTTATGCTCTGGTCCTAAGTATATACTTGAGTAGACAATAGAAATTTAGCAAGAGAGGGAATGGTTCAACATTTCACCTCACATTTGGTAGATCTGAATTCACTTCTCAGTCTACCAGAAATTCCACAGGTAGTTTTGAACAAGTTACTCAGTCACTTTTTCCTCTAGTCCACACTTTGAGAAATGGCAGCTATAGCATTTTGCAGAGTCAGTTCCCTGGTTTGTAAGCAGATGAGTGTATTCAGGATTATGATCTTCTCAAACACTACAGTACTAAGTGTGACTGGCTTAAAGAGAAAAATAAGGGCTAAAATGAAGGAAATGTACATCACCAACCTTGCAATATCTTGTCAGTGTCAGCAGTGCTTCATGGCCCTTCCTTTGGTGCACAAAGCAAGGAAGCAAAGTTGGCTCTATCGATGATGAAACGTTTCTGACTGCAGTTTGTGATGCTGATAAATTTCTGGCATGCCTTTAGATAGTATGGGCTACATTGATTTTATGACCACAATTGAAACATTATGCTTTTATTTTACTTATGGTGATATTTTTTAGGAATAGTTTGTTATTGTTCTTACTTGTCCTTGCCTTTGCACAACCCTTTTGTACCTCAGTCTATCTACTCAGCTACATCCCATACCTCCTGCAAACTTATCAAAGAGCCTGAGTAAGTTTCACTGCCTGATTTTTTTCGCTAATCCTCAAAGGCTTATGGCAACGCTATGTGAGTGGAAAGGGATAGGAGTGAGGAAGCTAGTGAGCCATAAACTGCATCTCTGGAATAGAGGCTTTACAGCCATATTGTCCCCTGCAAGCAGATTTCTTCCAGTGAAGAAGAGTTTACCAACAACCATTCCCAGAGGTTTAGCTTACTTGAAGACTTGAGCAGAACAGAACAGAGCCCTTCTTCCCAAGTCTTCTGCTGGGTCACGGTGGTGGTTTCTGCAGAACTCCTCCATCGTCTCCCTGTCAGCTGTACTCTCCCTCACTGGTCGTACAAGCCTGGTCCATCACCAACACAGTTCAACAGTACTCTGAGATTTGCCAAGAACTTGTAGAATTGAAGGAGGCATGACATCTTTGGAAGTATTATAGCAAATTTTTTTTTAAAGTTGTATATCCCTCACACTTGGAGACAGAGACTTGCTGTTTGGGAGTACCTGAATCTAGGGTCTCTTTCAGAATTGTGGCATTTGACGTTCTTTTGAGGAGCCACATGCATTTGTTCAAAGTAGAAGTATTGTTATCATAAACTAGAGCTAAAATCAAAATTCATGGCTTTTATTAAGGGATCAGAATAAGATCAACACGGTTTGGGCAGAATTAGAGGACAGCTATAGCTGCACTGCTGACCTACATAAAGAACAAGAACAAACTAAGAGCCATTTTGCTCCGTGCTGGTTACAGTAGAGAAACAGTCTTGCTTGCATGAGGTCATATGCCAAGTCCAGTAACTTTGAAGCTCTACTTATTGACAAGCATACAGGACTCATGCACTTTGAAAGCTTAGCAAACGTATACTTACTGCTTAATGGAAGCTCTTAATTGTCTTATTGTAATAAGAGCTGGAAGATGTAGTCCAATTGACTAGAATTCAATTTCCTTAAATTTACACTGAAGCAAGTTCATAATGAAGAATGATTTGGAAGAAAAAAAGTAATTTCTGATAGATAGGCATTCTGAATTCCTGCATTAAATATTGAAGTAGCATGCATTTTTACAAATACAGAGGCGATCTGACAGATGAAATTACAAATATGTTTCTTCATTATGCCTTTAATACAATCAGTCCCATTGAAATTTTCCAACTGTTTAGTCACCCAGTGAGTGGCTTACTGGCCTGCAGGCTTGCTGCACTGACTCAGCATGAGCCATGCCTTTTCCTTGCTGTAAGACAAATCTGGACAGAAACTTGAGCTTCTCTTGGGCATAGACACAGAATGGCTGTTCAGTCACCATCTAGATAACTGACTGCACATGGCAGCTGTAGTTTAGTTAATAAATGTAGCCAGCAGATAACTTCTGGTTGCACTGAGAAGCAAACAAGAACTGATCTAATGGAGGTGCAGCAATGGCAGTTGGTGCAATTAGGACCTACAGAGCCACAGGAAGTGGAGTCTTGGTTGCTGAGCTAATGAATCAGTGCTGCAAGTACTGTTCTCCATGTCAGTCTGCAGCTGCTGAGGAGGGATGGAGGCAGCCACTCTGCTCTCACACACCACTGATGTTTGGGAAACCCATAAGAACAGTGAGAAAGATGCTGCCTTGTATTCAGTCAAGGGTTGGAAGTTGTTCTCCCAGTTAGTTGAGACCAAGTGTATTCATCCTGCTGGCAGCAACTCTGCCGTGTTCATTACAGCCAGGTGTTTGGAGAATTAGCTGGCAAATTTCAAGTTTCTAAAGAACACACAAGTCATCTAACACTTGAAAATTGGACACATTCCAGTGTATTTTGGCAGGGATTATCACCGGGATTAATTACCACCAAATACAAACTCCCAGATCTTAAACTTGGAGGCTTTCTCTCTCTTTAACAAGATGGTTCAGAGAATTTTCTGCCAGGGAAAATACATTCATTTTCCCTACACCTCATTTTTGAAAAGGCTTGTATCTTTCTTAGCATGATTTTTAATTATTTTGCTTTAATTTACTGTAATTTAACAAAAATATTGTGGTGTTCCTAAAACCAGAATGAAACTTATTTTGTTTCCCATATGAGTGATGTCTTCTAATGTGCTGAATGTTTCATCAGATCTTTTAATCAGTCTTAGGCAGGTATCAGGAAAAATAGAGAAGGAAGTAAATAGGGAAGCATCAGCAACATTAAGCAGAGTAACTACTGTCCACACAGCTTATGTCAGCTTTTGGAACAGCTGAAATAAGCTGGACTTTTTTCCACCATGCTTATTTTATTTAGGCAAATCCATTTTCTTCACCTATGTCATAACAGGAGAATTTAAATGGGGATGAAAATCTTCATAGGCAACTAAAAGGAGCACACTAGTAACTATGGATTTTTTTCCTGTAGAAAGACTTGTAGTGATTGCCCTTTTGTCCCCCAGTTTTGCCCGTGTTTTGTCTCAAAGTAAGTGGAAGGAACTGTGGCATTTTATTGAAAATAAAAAGCAAAATATGTTCAAATGTCATATCGATGTATTTCAAAGCTTGAGCAACTGCTGCTGCATTTGGTTCAGCCTCAGCCACCCCAGAAAGCTCACAGTGTACACAGACTGGCCTGCCTGGTCATGTTGTTCTGGCATAACCACACTGAATATGTTGTTGGTACACATTGAAGAGCTTGTGCTGGAACTTATGGAGGATCAGATTTTACCATAACTACTGGCTTCTTCAAAGGAAATCATAGGTAGGAAATAAAACCACCCCTAAAATGCATCAGGTGTTGTGACAAAGCCAGTGAACCGCAGTAGGTCTGTACAACAATGTGAGGGTAATGCCATTTAACCATCTTCATCTCCAGTAAAACTCATCTGACATAGAAACGTTAAATTTCATAACACAATGGTGCAAGAAGCTTTGCCAGGAGATTTAGCTGGAAAAAAGCCTTTCCATTTTCAGGGTCTCACCACAATGGCAACAGCAAAAAAGAAATTAAATTCCCAAACTGAAAAAAATTAAGGGAAAATAGCATTTTATCTATGCTGGCAATTGGCTAACATTGTTAGACCATGTAACTGTGTGGTTTCTCTGTTCTGGTAACCCCTGCCTGGGCATAGCCTCTGCAGAAATACTTGTTGATCTCATGTGTCATTCCCAGGAGATGCCAAACATGACTAAAAGACTGAAAGACAAAAAACACGCAACAGGACAAGAACCAGACCTGGAGGATGATTGAAAAGCTGTCAAGGGAATATCTATGCAGTGACTGTACAGGGAAAGGAATATGAAAGGAAGATGAAAGTGTGATCACAGCAGCCTTCTGCCCATTCCTCCATAGGTGCTGCTCCTGTGCAGGGACTCTTGTAGGGAGAGACATCTGTATCACTGGTCCTGGCTCTACAACAAGGGGACAGCGGTGTCCCCTGACACACACCTACCATTCTCTATCACAGACATGAGCTGTGCAACTGTTTGTTTGGCTCAGAGTTGACATTGTCTTGCTATTTACTAAATCAATAAAATCTTTTTGTTTGTTTGGCATATGTTCTTGGTTAAAAGGTTTACTGAAGCATACACGTCCTTCACAAAACATGTGGATGTCTTTTGGGACGGACGGTCGAATTTTTAATGTCGTAGGAGGTCATATTCAATTAGAAATACCATAGCATATTAACAACACATGTACAGCAGCTTTGGAATTGATAATGTGCCATAACAACCTACTTAACCTCATAAAAGGGTTTAGAGTCTTTCTGTGAACTGATGCATGAACACGTACAGGAGCACATTAATTGCTCCTGCTCTCTGCTTTTGAAGATGAAAGTGCATCTCCATGCACTTGCCCAACTGACGCAGACACCAAGCAGACACCTCTCCTTCTCTTCTTCTGTAGTCAGCTAGGAAGAGCTCTCTGTGATTCTGCCACCCAGTGAGTAGCCATTTGCCTTTAGAAACTTCTAAAACACAATATGCATTGGTAACACAAAACAGAAATTTCTCAAATGGTAGGATGCTTCAAGAAGCATCCTAACATTTCCATTTTTCTTTCCCTCTTCCAGAACTTGTGGTCACTCTTCAAACATTGATGCTGAGGCTCAGAAGACAGTTTTCTCAGAGTTCTATGTCCAGAAAAGCCGATCACACTGAGAGCAGATAAAATCAGATTTCTCATAATAACAGCGCTGATAACCTCATTTGATGTCAACAGTGTGGGGCTGTGGAAAGTGGAGGGGTGCAATATTTATGTAACCAAACTCAAGTTTTGAAGCATCTTGGCATCAGAAAATATGCCAGATCATGTCTCTTAAAGCAGTTCAGAGCAATATGGAAACTCTTCAGCTTGTCGACAAAATAGATGCAAATGAAGATTTTTAAAAAAGTAGTTAATGTAAGTCAATTAGGCATTTCGGAAGAATTATTTCATTTTAAGACCGGAAAAAATAGTATTATACTAAAGCTACTTGAAATCTACAAAGCATAAGCTTATATATTGCTCAAAAGAGAAAAAAACACAACTCTTATTTTGCCTAGCTTTCATTTTGTTGAAAAAGAAAAAGCCTCTGATCAATTATTTGCATAGCTCCATCTGAACTCTGATGCTGTATAGCATTTTCTGATTCCCCTTCAATTTTAGCATCTTTCTTGTTCTTTCAAACGTTCCATCTTATCTTCTTTCTTCTGCACCTGCTCATTTAGACAAAAAAAAAAAACAACAAACTTTTCTTTTTTACTTACTTTGAATCTAATGGTGAAAGATAATAAGAAGATACATAGGTATGCTTCTTTCTTTTCTTTATTTAGTTGGGCGGGGGAGGGAACTTTCTCAGCTTTGTACTTTAACAATTTTTGAGCCAGACTCCTCTATTTAAAAGGCACAGAAATGTAGTCACTGAAGTAAATTCCATATTGCCAAAAAGACTAAAAAACACAGCAAGCTATTTTATAATATTATACTGTACTGAATATCTTCAACCAACTAGGACTGTTGGTTTTATGTTGTGGGCTTTTGAGAAGTCAAAGAATACATGGAACATTTTTCTTTTATCATTGGTTCACTATTTGCAAAATATGGACACACTGGCCAGTGATCATTTTCTCTTTCTTGGCGCAAAATTAATCAGAATATATCATTGTAAATCTAGGCAGCTGCTAAGTTTTGCTTGTTTTTGTTAGCGAGATTAAGGTTTCAGGTTTTGTCTTTGTTTTATAGGAACCAAGTAGTGCTCACATCCAGAATTGGTGTCACTTCATTTCTATTTCTGTCTGTGACGTAAACAATTCTTGCGTTTTTCATCACAGGAAAAAGGTTCTGCAGTAAAGGGATTCTGCAGCAGGAAAGTTTAGACATTCATTAGAGTCGCAAATCAAATGCTATAGGACTTCCTCCTCCACACAGAAATTTCCTTTTCCTAATTGCAGTGATTTCTGTGATGTGTGAGGTAGGATGCTGAAGTAAGCTTTGGGAAAGAATTCTGCCCAGCAGACTGTAAATATAGAATGCATTGATGTCTTTGGATTGGTTCTGAAATTACAGTGCTCTGAAGAGAATTTTCTTCTGGTTACCTGTGTGGGAGGCCACACTGGAACCTTCCAGCTCCCTGGTTGTTGCACGAAGCCATGACTCACAAAATTCAGGTGCCTTGTGCTAGCTGCTGTGGAAATCCTGCTGACACCCTCCTCGCAAGGCCCTGGGTGGGTGGGCTTGTCACAGTGCCAGAGCTGCCCAGGCTTGGGGCTTCAGACAGCCATGAGTCAGCGTGGTGACCACAGCTCTCCACACCAGCCAATGGACACCAGGAGCCCCTGGATCTGGGGCACCTGAGCTTCCCTAAACTCAGCTCTGTGTGTTTTTACCCAACTCAGATGAGGATAATGTTGACACGGCTGCCCATGTCAGAAGGGGAAAAAAAAGGAAAAAAAAAAAGAAAGATTTGCCCCTTTTCACTCATTGCTACTGGAGATACTGGAAGCAACGCACCACTGTCCTACTGGGTGCCAGTGTGGTGTAGGTACCTCATCCCTCGAGGTGCTCTGCAAAATCCCAGACAATTATGAAATCAAGCGGTGCTCAGCTGTCAGCACACATTCCAGCAAAGGCTGCATGTCTCTCATTTGCAGGCTCCAGACTGTCTCTAACCATTTGTGCCTCTCTTTTTAGCACAGGAACAGTGTTGCTTCAGGGAATAACGGCACATTTCTGGGCCATTATAAAGTAAGACTCTTGCTGGTGTGAAGATGCCCCAGCTGGCAACATGAGGATAACAGATCTCACTGAAGATAGTTTCATAGTTTGGGTGTCAAAATACCTCTCAAGGACTGGGCTTCCTGTCCGGATTTTTTACTATATTACTTGTTTTCAAGTATTCACTGCTCCTTTTTTTCCGTTCCTCTGCAGCAAGCTATTTTTCATGAACATCAAGCCAGCAGGAACCTACCCTGCTTCAACTTTATGAGAGTTTTGACAATTGAAATGCACCCCATCATGTGTTTCAAAGCAAATCTCAACAATTCTCCATCTATCCCCTTGCTGCGAATTGCCCAGACATCTGATCCAAATTATGGCTTCAGCTGGCAGCAACAGAGATTTGCTCAATGCAAATCAGTTGCTCCAAACCGTTTCTTTCATCTTTGCAATACTTTTCAATGCAAGTTTAAAGATCAGATCAGTCAGAACTCTTTGTTATCACTTACTTCCAACTAAAGACTGTGAATTTCTTCACTGTTTTCAAAAGAAGTGGGAAATTAATTTCCTTAAAATTTCTTTATTTAACAGGAATATATCAACCTCAATGCAAAATTAATAAAAAGTGGAATTGCTTAACATGAAAACGGGATGTTGCAGCACAAATCTTGATTTCTTTTCAGCTGTCTCCTTTCCCTTTTATTGTTACATTACAAATTTTATCATGTCAGAAGCGCCATTAAAAGGTTAATTCCATAACACAGAATCACAGAATTGTAGGGGTTGGATGGACCACTGGAGGTCACCTGGACCAACCCCCTGCTAAAGCAGTTCCCTACAGCAGGTTGCATAGGAAAGTGTCTGTCCAGGTGGGTTTTGAATTCTCCCCAGAGAAGGATACTCCACAGCCTCTCTGGGCAGCTTGTTCCAGTGCACCATCACTCTCACAGTAAAGTTTTTTTTCATGTTCAGTTGGAACTTCCTGTGATCCAGTTTGTACCTGTTGCCCCTTGTCCTGTCACTGGGCATATCTTTTGTTATCTTTTTGTCTTTTCCTCTGAATTTGTACTTTGTTTGTTTAAATTTTGACTTTTCATTCTAAGTTAAAATGAAAACAAGATTCAAAATGAAAAAGTTTATCTTAGGTCAGGAATTTCTCCAGTTCTGTATTTGATCACAAATCTGTCTGAATGATCTCACTAGATGATCTTGTACCATACATCAGGTTCCAAAGGATTGGTTGCAATTCATTTCCATCTCCAGATGCACTTCCTTCATCTCAGGCTGTGTGAATCTGGACTAGGACACATCTGTCATACCAAAGAACTTTCAGAAGGAGTCCATGCGGCTCAAGGCAGATGGACTGCTGTTACAGCTCATCTCTGGTGTGCCTTCTGACAGTCTTTCCTTAGGATGCAAAATTCCACATGCAGGCTCTCCCATGTAGTGAAACTGGTGGTGGAAGTCATGCAGTATCCTTGCCCAGTTGTGTTTCTTGGGGTTCCATCTGTGCATGGGCACTCACAGCTCATCACTTATTTCCTCCAGGATAATAGAGCAAAAATGTATGTGAGGTATGTACAACAAAGGGCACTCTCACCACTTAAATATCCTAACAAAATATAAACAAATATCCTGATCTGTAATGTACCCACAGCAGGTCCCATATACGTCTGTAAGCCTTATTTTTCAGGCTGGCTAGAGCTTCCCTTGTCCTGTTCTTTACCACGATCCCTCTGGGGTAGCTGCTTAGAGCAATGTATTTTCCCGACCCTTGTATACCCACTGTTTACCTGGTCAGATGGAAACATCCAGTTTCAGAGAGATTCTGCGGCTTTTCCCTTTCCCACTTCAGGCTGGGTTTTAAAGTCAGCTGAAGCTGGGCAGTGGGCACCTCATGATGGTCCTTCAGCGCATATTTAGACTTTTTTTCTGATCAAGGCTTTTTCTGAAATTCCTTTCAATGGCCTTTGTCTGAATAAGTTGAAAACTTTGTTCAAGATGGATGAGTCCCAAAAACAGAGGCAATGCAACATGGATTTCATACTTGGATGTGATGCAGGGATACTGCTCAGATGGAGGCTCGGCTCAGGGGCTGACCTGATGCAGACAATGCATACTGCTCTCCCAGCCTGTAGCCCAGCCTCTGATAGGATAATTCCTTGTTTTCTAGGATGTCCTTGCTGTGAGAAGCCAGACTAATTCTCTGAGAAATTTACCCTTTAGCAAACTAGCTTTTGTGTTACTAAATAATCTTTCTAATCTTTTCCATGACAAAATCCATGGGCACAAGACAGACAGAAGTGATTTAAAAACCAAATTTTTACATAATGACCTAATCTCAAATCTTCACCCATCTGACCTTGAGGATAGCCTGGAAACCATCACCCTTCCCCTATAAGACTTTGTGTTGCCTCCCTCCTTAATTCCAAACATCTGCTGATCTCCCCGTAGTAATTGAAGTTAGTTTTGTTGCTTTTATCTCTTCTGGAAAGATTTGGGTATTGGTCACCTGAGTTCATTTTACTGAAGAAGATGGGTCTGATAAGATTTGATGTTTGCTTTGAATCACTATTACTACTGGGGAAGCAGATAGAATTTTGCTTAACTTTTATCCTGCTTTTACTACACTTTGTCTGGCCCTCATGTTCCAATCACCTTATCTTTTTAATGCTATCATGATTATCAGATGAACTTCTCTTTTTGGAGGCCGATCCAACTTTAAAAAAATATATATAAGTATTTAATGAAGAGAAAAAATGGCTTGGCTGCTTCAGAAATAAGCAAAACAAAACAATTATATTAAAAATTATGCTTCCAGTGTATGACTTTTCAAATGCAAATCCTTTTGTGAAATATAGAAATAAGAAGTATTTATCATGCAAGTACTACACAGATTTATCTATTTCTCTTAGGAGAGCTTTTGTCTCTTTGTAAAAATTTCCTCATATTTGTTCATTGATAGTATATGTTATCTGCATGCTTTTTAATTTTTTTTTCCTTTTTTCTTTTATTTTCTTTCCAAAATGAGGTTTTGGAACCAGTATGAAAGAGAAAATCTTTTTCTTTGCAGAAGCCTTAACATTACAAGGTGCTGTGCATGGATCTTTCTCAGTGTTTTCATGGCTTCAAAATTTAAAACACCTCAAAGATGAAACATTATCAGATTAGAGCTCAGGATCTTATGAGTTATGGATCTCCTGGTCTCACTTTGGAGTGAGGAGGCAACAAAGTGAATGTATCTTCAGCACAATCAGGTGTGGGTTCACAGAATCCCAGAATTGTAGGGGTTAGAAGGGACCTCTAGAGATCATCAAGTCCACCCCCCCTGCCAAAGCAGCTCCCTAGCCCAGGTTGCACAGGTAGGCATCAAGGAATGCCTCCAGAGAAGGAGACTCCACCACCTCTCTGTGCAGCCTGTGCCGGTGCTCCGTCACTGCACTGTGAAGAAGTTTCCAGACACGTTTTTGCAGAACTTCCAGTGCTTCAGTTTGTGGCCATTTCCCCTTGTCCTCTAACCACACACCACTGAGAAGAGTCCAGCCTCATCCCTTTCCCTCCTGCACCTTAGATATTTATAGACATGGATCAGATTCCCTCTGAATCTTCTCTTTTTCAAGGTTGAACAGAGCCAGGTCTCTTGATTTCCACCCTGCTATCAGCCATGTATAGATGTCTTGGACAAGCCCTTGCCCACCTGCAGCATGCATCGCCCTGGCACTGCTGCAGCTGGCACAATTGTCCTCTCAGATGCTCTGCATGGTGACAAAATCTGTGTCCTGCATCACTTTTTTGTTGGCATCACAGTGTCTCAGTAATTTGTCATGAGTTTCCTCAGAAGAGTTCACATCCTGCACAAATGCGCTTTGTGGCAGGAAGCAACCATAACAACACCTTGTAATACTGTCAGATGCATCTCGTTGTTTTTTCTGACAAATGTAGCCTTAGGAAGAGATTTGATCCAGCTGCCATAAATGTAAACAGAGGTGTGTACAGCACAGGAGGTCTGAGAGAGCCACCTGTGTCCAGAGGGAGCAACATCAGCACTGATGTTTCTTAGCTCTTTGCCCACACCAACTCAGAATGTCTTATGGGGTTAGAGAAGCCAGGAAGTACAAGGAGGATGGAAGGCAGGCCCCTATGCATAAGTGTCTACTGTCATTTTACCTGGAGAATATACGTCCAGTTCTCTGCTCCTCAGTTCAAAAAAGACAGGGATCTTCTAGATGGTCTGAGTGATGTCTGCTTTGACATGGGGCTACAGGGCTGACCCTGGTAGCAGGCAGTCAGGGCTCCATTAGTCACAACATACCCTGTGGAGGATGTGTTGTTTGGGTGGATCTGAAAATGGGACAGAGGTGACATTTACTTCTGGATTTTGTTTTAGTTGTCTGATCAGTGTGTCTTGGGACATGTCTGTGAACTTAGGTCCTGACAACTGAAAGTGGTACAGACTGAAGTGAATGACAGCTGCTGTGCGTGCTGAGCCAGTGGTGATGTTGGGGTAGTGGCTATTGAAGGTTTTGGTTTTGGTAGTTAGTCTGAGCCTTTCTGTTGGCACCTTTTTAGTTTCTGTAAAAAGTATCGCTCATGAGAGCAATCCAGAGTTTGGGTCTCTGCATGTACGCCTCATAACAGAAACTCATATATTTATAGTGCATGTTCCAAGTGGAGACAGGTTTATGTTTTGTGTCATAGATGCACTTGAGTAAAGACAACTGAACTAGTGGTTTACTGAGTAGAGATGTTTTACTTAAATGTGGTGTAGAACTTGCAGCTCTGGCTTGATCTGATTACTATTCAGGAAGTTGTTCCAGGTTGTTTACTGGTGATTTGAGTTCCTCTTTTGAACAATATAATATTTAATTAATGTTTGTGTTTCTTTTATATGGATAATTTGTTCTCTTGGCAAATCGCTTACTGTATGATTCTTTATTCTGGAGGAGTGATTTGAAGCACTCTAAACTAGAAGTTAAAGAGGAGGCATTTGGAACTTCATCCTTTCTGCTAAGTGATTTAGTCTTGGATCATGTCTAGTGACATTTCCACTCTGAGGAAAGTATAATTCACTAAGTTTTAGTATAACTCTCTTTGTGGTCCAATGAAAAAGTTTTAATGCAGGGATAGATATTATTTTATTGTCTGTCTTTATTGCCTCTAATAGAGCTATAGATAAGAGCTGAAACTAGTACTTGGATAGGTTGTATTTCTTTCAAACATTTTCCTCTCTTAACTTTCTAAGATTCAACGTACATAATACATGTACTTTTTGCACTGTTGGGATTTCTTCTGAAGAGATGGATTTGCATTGCGGGGTGGCTTTTCCTCTGCGTAAGCAGCACTGGGAAGTATCAACGTGAATATTCATGTTCTGTAAGTGACAGAGAACAAACAGCCCTAGATCTCTGCCACAGTGAGTTCTGGGATCCAGAGGGCTGATGAGGTGTAACTTTAAGCACTACCAAGAGTTCAGAATAGCAGAAAACAATCTGATAGGAGCTGTGGGATAACAAAGTTTGGGGTAAGTTTGGGGTAAGTTTCCTTGCCTCCTGACACCCCCAGATGTCTGCACCAGGTTCTTTCTGCCTCGCTTGACTGTGGGGCACAGCAGGCAAATAGCGGTGTCAAGACCCTTGTGGGACTGCATTTTCATGGACCTCCATTTTGCAGAATGTGTATCCACTTGTGGTTCACAAGTTCTCATCAAGACTCTTGCAACATCTCATCTTTGGATCTGCAAGGACTGGACAGGATTTGATTCTCTTGACAATGCCCACTGACCCAAGCAGTCATATTCCCAGGATGTCACTCATCACTAATGGTTTGTCACTTGAGTTTCACAAGATCTGCTGGCCTCTTTCTCTGGCCATCTGAGAGAGACTTGGGGAAAAGTTTTGCTACTCAGTTATTACCAGGCTTCTATCCTGGAGAGAAAGAGGAATCTCTGGGGAGTGAAGCAGTGAAGGGTTTTATCCCTTCTCTGTCTGTCATAGTTATGCGAAGAGTTTGGCGAATAGACTGCAAAGTACATGTGGTTTGGCTATAAGTCCTCACATTCCTCCTTTGATCTCAGTTGGGTTTTCTCTCTGAAATATGCAGCTTTAGCCTAAAACACATGTGGTTCTTCCACTAGGTTTATTTCTGTTGGTGGGAGGTGTACTGTGGTTGTGAATTGAGTGACCTTTGGTCTCTGTTCTAGGTGCTTTTGTACTAAAGGCTGCATTCGTCTCCTGTGTTTGGTTATTGTATAATGCTTAGGAAATGAGACAGGGTTTGGGCTTGTCAATCCCAATAACTCATTATTAAAGCCTGTTTTAACTGAGTCTTGGCTAAGAATATTGTGAAACTGCCTTTCTGGCCTTTTCATTTTGCTCATTTTAGGCTGCATGTAAGAAAAACATTCATTTTGTAGAGGGTGTGCTGTCTCCATCTCTCCTAGTCACACCATCTTTCTGAGCAGCTTCTTTTCATTCCAAGCAAATAATTAATTAGAAATTATTCAAATACTTAGAAGTTTTGAAATGGACTGAAACTGATAAAATTCAGCATGAGATCCTGAAGACCTGATAGAAGTAACCTCAGGATGATGCAATCACTGCAAGAATGCAGTGAGCAAAAAAGGTAATCTGAAGATGAGAAAATGGAAAATGGGTAACTTTAAAAAGTATAGTATGAAGATGGGAAATTATCAAATGATTGACGAAAATTGTCCCACGTGTCTTGATGGAAATAGTTGAACAAACTGCAAGTATATGCAAGGCAAAGAAGAGTGTCAACTAAGACAGATTTGCCATCCATAATGTTAAACCAGTTTGCTGTCCTTCTGCAAAAGGGATAATAGATCCTGTGAAGTGGGAAAATCAGAAGTTTCTTCACACGATGTTTCTATCTAGACCTTACTTCGTTCGGTCTCATTTGATATTCTCATTAAAAGTTAAGGAAGCATGAGTTAGATGAATCATTTTCAGTCTTTTCAAATGTAGATTCATGAGAAAGCTCAGAGTTCTCCCTAGTAACTATTAACTACTTGGCTACACTTCAGAAACCCCTTAAAGGTAGCCCCTGCTGAAGCCTAAAGGCAATAATTTCAGATCACTGGTTTACACAGTTTACCAAGGACCAGTACAGAACCTGCACACCTGCCCTCAAGGTAGCCACTAGTGGTCCACTGTTAAAGTGTAGATAGAGGCAGTCATGTTGGAATCTCTTCTAGATTTGCTATGTTATTAACTAATGAATGCAGAGTACATGAGTTTCCAGAGCCACAGATCACAGCTGACAGTATAAAGGTATGACACTTTCTCCATAAAACAATCTGAAAGCACTAAGACACTAACTTAACAAGCCGAACTCAGCCAATAATGCTGTTCTGCTGGCAGTAGAGCAAATGCTGTTCTCGTAATAGCAATACCATAGACTGTAAGACATAACAAATGACCATCCCACTCTACACAGTGCTTGGTAATAGTTCAGCTGGAATATTGCCTGCGCTGCTCTGGCTTATGTCTCTGTAGCTGGCAAAAGTCCAGAGAAGAGCAACATGAATGATTAGTGAAAATGCAACATCTGAAGAAGGACTGAATGAACAGGGTTCTCTGGTCAGAGGAAAAGAAGACTGAAGAATTCAGGAAGTTCCTTTGTGTCCTTAAATATACATAAGATGACTGTATCAAGGAAAGGAATAAGCTGTTTCACAATGAAAAGGATAATAAATAATAGGATTAAATTACTGCAAAGAATATTTGAGAAAAACATTAAGAAACATATTGCCATACTGGGAGTTATGGAGTCTGTGGGCTACCCAGTGCTGCAGGCCTTTGAAGTAAAGGAGGAAAGGTGCAAGAGCACTTGTTGCAGCCTTAGGGTGAGGGATTAACTGGTCTCAGATGCTCCTTTCCAGCCTTTATTTCTAGAAGCCTGTAAAGTTGTCCAGAATGAACGCTAAGATAACTTCTGGCAGTGGATTTCAGCCAGCCAATGTAGCCAGCTGTCTGCAGCTTAAGAGGCAGGATAATTTACAATAGGCAGTTCTTCACAGTACTGCTTCATAGTATTACAAGCGGGTTTGTATTTTATTTTACTTGAAAATGACGTAGATGGAACTATTTATAATTCTGGGTTGTATTTGCTATTTGTTTTGCACCTGGGTTATATCTCAGTTGTATTTTGAACTGTTTATGACTTTGTGCATTTTCGCTTCTAGCAATCTACTTTTATTTCATCATGTGTCTTGAAATCCTTGTCTGAAATCAGATGGGCATAGTCCATCTGAACAACTTTTATATTTAACAGATGTTGCCCCACTGTTCATGCACTTCTGAACCTACACGTACATGGGGCCACGCCAACCTCATTAAGCTCAACAAGGCCAAGAGCAAGGTCCTGCACCAGGGACAGGGCAATCTCAAGCACAGATACAGGTTGGATGAAGAATGGGTTGAGAGCAGCCCTGAGTAGACAGATTTGGGAGTGTCAGTTGATGGAAAATTCAACATGAGCTGGAAATATGCTTTTGCAGCCCAAAAGGCCAACTGTATCCTGGGTTGCATCAAGAGAAGTGTGATCAGCAGGTGGAGAGAGGTGATTCTGCTCCTCTACTCTACTCTTGTGAGACCCCACCTGGAGTACTGCATCCAGTTCTGGAACCCCCAACACAGGTAGGACATGGAGCTGTTGGAGCAGGTCCAGAGGAGAGCCTCCAAGATGATGACAGGGATGAAGCACCTCCACTGTTAGGACAGGCTGAGAGAGCTGAGGCTCTTCAGCCTGGAGAAGGCTCCAAGGAAACCTTATAGTGGCCTTCCAGCACCTGAAGGGGGCCTACAGGAAAGCTGGGGAGCAACTTTTTAACAGGGCATGTGTCTACAGGATAAGGGGAAATGGCTTTAAACTGGAAGAGTGTAGATTTAGACTAGATGTTAAGAAGAAATTCTTTACTGTGTGGTGACAAGACACTGGAACAGGTTGCCCAGCAAGGTTGTGAATGCCCCCTCCCTGGAAGTATTCAAGCCCAGGCTGGATGGGGTTTTGAGCAACCTGGTCCAATGGGAGGTGTCCCTGTCTGTAGCAGGGGGTTGGAACTACTTGACCTTAAAGGTCTCTTCCAAACCAAACCATTCTATGATTCCATGGTTCTGTGCTGAAGAGCCAGCACTGATTTTGGAAGGATTCTACTGATCTTACAGCCACAGAAATGTAGGATGTTTTAGGTTGGAAGACATAACAAAGCCCACCCAGTTTCAAGCCCCTGTTGTGAGCAGAGCTGCTACAACCAGCTCAGACTGGCCAGGGCCCCATCCTACCTGGCCTTGAACATCTCCAGGAATGCAGTATCCACAACTACTCTGGGCAGCAGTGCCAAAACCTCACCTTCTGCTGAGTAGAGAATTCCTTCATAAGATCTGAACTAAATCTGTTCTCTTTCTTGAAGATGTAAACCATTTACCCTTACCCTATGACCACACACTCAATAAAGACCATCTCCCTGATTTTTTTCTCCTTCAGGTACTGGAAAATTACTATAGTATCTCCCTAGATGTCTCCTCTCTGTTGACAAAACTTTTTTTCTATTATTCAACCAGTTATTAATACATAAAATGATCTTCCTTTTAGCCCCATGCAGTTGAATTTTTTTTCAAAAACTTCAAAGCAGCAGCATGGCTTTACTCAGCACAGTGTTTGTCTGTGTGACTGCATCTATTCTGTGCCATGTCCCTGAGTGGAAGTCAGGACTGCTGACCTGTTTCCTGGTTTAAAAATTAGTGTTGCATCTGTCATCTTTCATTTCTGTGTCACCACAGCTGGGATATCACATACGGGTATGGGTTTAAAGACTTTATATTTGGGTTCCAGCTGTACTCAGAGCTCCTGTGTGAATACCTGGGATTGAATTTAATTCTTTCTGATCCCTCGTGTGAGCCCTACCCAGATAAATAGCCCCCTCACGAGAGGTGCACACTGCTCAGCAGTGAATGGGGAGTGCTGCTTTGCTGTGGGTTCCCTGAGGTGACGGCCGTGGGCTGTCCCCAGGATGTCCCACTCCTGTGGCAGCACACATAGCCCAGCCCAGGTCTCACTGTGCTGCATGCAGCCCTGGGAGCCATAAGCCCTGGAAGCAGTGTCAAAGCAGAGCCCCTGCCACACAGAGCCCTGGCTCAGCTCCATTTTGGGTCTGGCTGGGGCTGGAGTTTGGGTCCCTGGTGCCATGGGGCTGAATCCTTTAGCCTGACACTCTGAGCCATGACTGGTCAGCAGCAACCAGGAAGGGCCCAGCACCTGGCTGGGAGCAGCCTTTTGCTGTTCTCAGGGAAAGGTTTCGTCTCTGTAGCCGGCAATTTTATTGCAATAGCACGAGATAGGAAACATCACATTTCTTACTGGCCTTGCCAAAAGCACTTAAAAAAACTTCAGAGAAGGTCATGACCCCATCAACGCCATGCTTAGAGTGTAAAACATCCCCTTTTAAGGGAGTTAAACCAGACTGATGGAAAGGGGAA
Source organism: Odontophorus gujanensis (assembly GCA_013399175.1). Lineage (NCBI taxonomy): Eukaryota > Metazoa > Chordata > Aves > Galliformes > Odontophoridae > Odontophorus > Odontophorus gujanensis. Next base: position 530,075 of record VXAB01009629.1, read on the forward strand.
GAGAAATCTCTGACCTTCTGTTGTTCAGAACTCCTCAGTAACAGTTTCGAGTCTAATTCAATGTTACTTGGTGCTGACCATGGCTGAGCTTGTGTCCAAGCCTCAGAATTGGGTTTTGTAGCTGCAGGGTTGAGTTATCACAGCATATGACACGGTACTTCTAATTAAACAGCGTAGGCACAGCACACAGCAGGGTATGAGACCCACTTACCTGTCTTGGGTATTTCTTGTGGAGAAATGAGCTTCACATGCCAGAAATTTGATCATTTTCTCAGTTTTTGAGTCATAAACGTGTAACTCCAAATCCATTTCTTTCTTTAGGAAAGGAAGAATGTACTCAGTTTTTGAAAACTTTCCTTTTTTAATTTAACTGGTCCACAATCAGATTGGCTCCATCATGTCACTTACTCTACATGGAGGAAGAAGTGGGGGGAGAAGAGAAAACCATCCTTCCCACTTCTTTTATGATGAGGTGCAAGAGAAATTAGTGGACTATATATGGAGGGCTCTGGTAGCATGCTCCTGTTGCTCTCTCATGTCTGTACGCAAAGCCCCAGCGTGTCAAGTCTTACAATGATTAAAGATAGTACAAAAGTCCTGCTGTCATGGGAAAACCACTATTTCTGTGAAGTGCAACCTACACTCTACCTGAGAAAACTCCTGCCCAAAACTCATGGCAGAGCTCAGCTTCTCTTTGGGAAGCATCTCCTGTACCTCTAGCTATAGTTGTACCTATACCTTGTTCTGTACAATGACTCTAAAGGCTTTGGAAGGCTTCAAATGCTGGAATGAACTGAGTTTGAAAATGCACTGGTATTGACCCTATACTGCCAGCAATGCACACTGCCCCGGCCACGCATCTCTTTCCATAGCTGGGGACACCATGGGTAGCACCAGGTGCTGCAGCACAAATCCTGACAAATGCCTGGCAGCATCTCCAGAGCTGGTCAGATGCAGACACATCTGGGACAAACAGACCTCAGGGTTCTAATTTCTAAAACGTGACCATGGTGAAGTAAATACTCACTGAGCAAGGCAGTACAGATCTTGAGTCAGACCAGTCATACTCACAGCACTGCCAAGTACACAACCAAAAATCCCAAATCTCTCTTTGTATGAATGAACTGGGCTTACAGCAATGAGATTAAGAAAATACCAGTGACCCGTTGCCTTGCTTGAACCCTGTAATCAAAACCAACAATAACTTCCAGCTTCTCTCCAGTGTCTGACATCAAGAAACTGAATTATTGCTTTCATTCAAGCCTGAAGTTGCCTCCCGTCTCCTGGGTTGTGGATGCCAGGGCCCTCAGAGTCCCCCCAGTGTTGTGATAATTGCAGCAAAACTCCTTGGCTCCACAGAGCACACCCGCAGGGGAAGGGCAATTCTGCTTGTGGATTTTGTTCTCGTTAGCTACAGGATGAATTTTCTTTCTCCAGCAGCCAGCCTGGGAAACCTCATGCCACACCATGGATGGGCTCAGCACAGCTACCTCAGTGGAGATAAATTGCCCATAGTTTTTCTATAAGGGTTGTGGATGAAGGCAAAAGAAAGGCTGTGAGCATGCAGCCAACGCCTATAGCATATGCTCACTTATGAAGCAGCAGGGCCTTGTCTCCACCAGGTTTGTACTGGGGCAGCTTTATTCCACAGCAGCAGCTTGCTGCATCTGCTGCAGGGCTAGGAGGCAGCTCCACGCACAGTTCTCCAAAGCACAGAGAGGACAGGTGGAATGATGTGTGACTCAGAAGGCTGTCAAGGGCCTGGTCTGTGTTCCTAGAATTATTTTCCCTTTGCATCCAAAGACTTTGTTCAAGTAGACCTGTGCTCCATGCCCTGAGTGTGCTCGCTCATCCCTCAGCTGCATAGCCAGGCCCTTTCTTGCCTGTGTCTGATGTGGGTTTGAATATCCTCCAGCCAAAAAGGCTCAAAACCCTTGTGTCTCATTTCCTGAGCACGTGTTCAAACCACTAATTCAAAATTCAGGCATTACCCACAGTGCCTGCTTTATATTAATGCTTTTAGAGGATAAAATGGATGTTGTTTTGTTCTGAAAATACAAAGTGTTACCATTGGTCCTCAAGGTAGGACACTGTTTGAGTGCTGGAGGTCTAGAGAAGTGTGCCAGATTTTTCCCCAACATCCACTGTCCAGGGAGACTTCACACTGAACTCAGTGACCCCAGCTGATACCTCACATCAGTAAGAAACAGCCATACAATACTTAAAAGGAAATAAAATACCCCGGTGAGTTCCAATAGAAATATTGCTTCTGCTGTGAGATGCTTCGTGCTTAGAATACCACCAGAAAATATTGTTAATGAAATTATACATTCTAATAGAATCTTATTGCATAGGATTCTATTATCTAAGACATTTTCATACAGATCTAAGAGGCTAACAAAACTTGGAAGTCTCCTAAAAGAAAACAGTTTTTTAATGCAAAGTTTTCTTGTCTGAGGATTTAATTTTAGTACAGTGTTTTTGTAGAAGATTTACCATTGCTGAGAAAACCTTGTGCATTGTCACTCTAAATTTAGAACTGCATGCTGCAGGAATACTGAATAGTTTGTCCTGATCTTCAGGACAAAATAATATTTTTACTTCAGCATGAAACAGTGTTCAATCTTCATCCCTTTGTGGTGTCAGATAAGGCAATCTGGCCCACAGCAGACAGAAAAAGCCTTTTCTGAACCAACACGGAACAATGTTTTCTTATTCCAGCATAAATTTAAAAACTATATTCCTTTTCAGATTGAGTACTTCATGGTTCCATAAGAGGAAAAGTTAACAGATAAGTGTTTATTTTGTCATTGCCAAGGAGTTGCTTAGAGTTGTCCTTAACTCTCCAAGCATGACATCACATCCAAATAACATTTCAGTTTACCTGAGCAGCACAGAATCCCAGCCACGTACCCCTAAACCCAAGAGGATCCATCTCATCATCCCACAGGTCGCAACGGGAGTGGGATCCCACGTGGGCACCCTGCTTGACTTCCCCCTGCAGCTGATGCCCTGATAAACCAAGTTGCAAATGCTTCAGACCCTTGCATCCGACTGGATGAGCCCACCAGGGATGCTGTGCTTTGTGCATGGCTTTTTTCCTTTCTGTTTGTTTCCATGAGAAACACCTCCTGAGTATGAAAGGAGAAACATGGCTCACGCTATCGGCTCTGTCTGCAAACTCTCTTCTGCCTCTTGGCATTGGAGCTTATTGGTGATGTTTTGGCACCGTTGTGCACTCTCTGGCCGAGAAGATTAGTTGTTTTAGTTGTTTTTAATTAATACCGAATTTTAAGTAAGTTTTCCACATAAATTAGACTCTTACACACTTCAGTACTGCCAGATGGATGGAGCCATCTGTCAGAGATTAACACTCATTAAAAGACCACTTAGTATTAGAAAAAAAATAACAATTCCGTAGAGTTCCAATAAAATTTTTGCTTTGTACATGGGTTGAACTAAACAATTGCATGTGAAACTGCTCTTGTTTTCAAAGATCAGTATTTATGATTGCTTGCATAATACTTTGCTGAACTTGAAAAAAAGAGATGGTTGCATGATTAACCCATTTTTACAGAACAGAGACATTTCTGAGGGCCACTGGTCTGGGATGACTCTGTAAATGCTGCAAAAAATTTGGAAAGCAAGAGACAGTGTGGCTCTCACACATGTGGGTAAGTGGTAAGCAAATCAGGGATCACTGTGGGAAAGGATAAGCCCAAAATCATAGAAAAGAATGGATTTGAAGGGACCTCAAAGCCCACCCAGCCCCAACCCACTGCTGTGGGCAGGGCTGCTACCCACCAGCTCAGGTTGCCAAGGGCTCCATCCAACCCGGCCTTGACTGCCTCCAGGGATGGGGCACCCACAGCTTCTCTGAGCAGCTGTGCCAGGACCTCATCATTCTCAGATGAAAAAATTCCTTCTTAACATCTAACCTGAATCTCCCTTCTTTTAGTTTAAAGCCATTCCCCCTTATCCTGCCACATTTAGATTGTATAAAAAGCCTGTCCCTCTCCTACTTATCATCTCCCTTCAAATACTGGAAGGTCACAATGAAGTTTCCTTGGCCTCTTCTCCAGGCTGAACAAGCCCAACTCTCTCAGCTTGTCTTCATAGGTGCTCCAACCCTCTGATCTTTGTGATCCTCCTCTGAACTTGCTCCAGCAGCTCCATATCTTTAACGTGCTGGGGTTCAAGACCTGGATGCGATACTCCAGATGGAGCCTTACAAAAGCAGAACAGAGGGGGAAAGTCTTTCCCTTTAACTTCAGAAGACAGCCCTGGATAAGGTCAACAATGCAGAGCTCATTGTACTTTTGCTTTCCCTGTTTCTGTTGCTGTCAGTGTCACCTAGGATGGTGATTAATGGGATTTTTTTCCTGCTTCCACTGGAAAGGTCAGGTGTGGTCCAACAGGTGACAGAACTACCACCATTTTTTTTTTTTGGTTGCTAAAAACATTTTACCTGAAATTGTCTTAAAACACCATCTAGATAAACTAAGTGTTTTCAAACTTGTTCTGAATGCAATTCACCGTATGCATTTCTAGCACTGAAAGAGGCTAGCTCAGGCTGAGAATTTGGGAAAGTGTGACCAAGATCACGCAGCACTGACCAGGAGCAGACATCATGCCTCACTGCATAAAGGGGGCTCAAAGAGGCAAGATAACCAGAGATCACTTGGCTTCAGTGTCCAGAAAAACACTGTAAGAACAAAAGATATTATATGAAAGATGCCAAGCAGATGAGTGATAAAAAACACAGATTAATGAGGAACAAACATGAAACCACTTCAGGTTTGTCCTGTGAGAGGATAAAAGTGGAAACTGTCATTCTATGTGAGCAACAGATGTGCTTTGCAGACCGGCTCGGTTCCCTCCATGGTGTGCTTTCCAGGGGAGGTGGCTGAGTCAGGAGATCATCCCTGTTGGATATGTCCAGAGCTGGTCATGGAATCATTGAGGCTTCATGGCTGAGAGCATGGGGTATGATTGTCAAGTTTGCAGATGACTAGAGCAGGAGGACTGCCAGCACGTAGGATAGAGCTACGGCATTCGGAATGGTCTTGCCAAAGTAGAGAAACTGTCTAAAAACAGAAGGTAGTGGAAAAGGACACCAAAGAGTGCAAGCCTGGCATGGCCTTCTGGATGAAAAAACACTTGACAAGGCTATACAGCTTACCTGCTGGAATGTAGGTGTTAGTGCAAGTCACAGCACCTTACTGCTGCAGGGAGTGAGAGCATCACACCAGGTTGTACCACATGGTAGCAAAGTGTAAAAGAACATGAGGTGATGCTCCCTGCCTTGGCACCAGTCTGACCTCCACAGAAGCACCACCTCTTTCAGGTGCTGTGCTTCAAGGAGCTAAGTACCTCTGTCTCTGCTTTTAAGGATAAGGAAACTGAGGCACTGCCTGGTGAATGCTGGGTGTTCAGCCAGATGCAGAGACTGTGAGGAAGTCCAGTGCACTCCTCTCCACAGTGTGTACCCACCATCAGGGAGCAGGGGAGCAGACACCCAGCTAGAATCCACCCTGTCAAAATCAAGATTAGGCTCCACTTTGTGTCTCTGTTACATTGCTCAGGGAAATCATTTAGAAAAACATTCTGCTTCATTTATATAACAGTTTAGAAACATCTTAATCCCTTTCACAAAGTGTATGTGTAAGAGAGACCTGAAGATTTCATTACACCTCATTTATCTATTAAACTGATCCACAGCCCCCCTCTCCAAGAGAGTCTTTTCTCCCCTGTAATTTTCTTTTTAGAGTCACACTGCAGGAGGTGATGTATTTGCCTGCTATGCCAAGGGGAAGAGGGCAGTTAGAACAATAGACAATTATTCTGATCTGTAGATGGGAGAGCTGAAGAAGCTTCAACCTCCTTTGAAAAGTCCCAGGGGGCAGAGTCGGAGAGCTATTCCTAACCCACCCGCACAAAGCATTGTGAAATCCCTTGGTGAAAAATCCCCCGTGGCAGTGACTGCACAACCACACAGCTGCACTGCACCAGCAGGAGTGCAGCCAGTAGATGGAAGGATGTGGTTATCCCACATCACACCTGGGCACAGTGTCCATATTTGAGTTCGCCATGTTCAAGAGGGATGCTAAAAAATCAGGGCGTACCAAAGTGGTAAATGGGGCTGAAGACCTTGATGTATGAAGAAAGAATTAAGTAACTGCATCCATTCAGCCTAGAGAAGTGAGAGCTCAGGCTGTTCCATCTAGTCTTTCAGTACTTGAAATGCTTGGGTAGAGATGATGAAGGCACTATCTGCACAAGGCTACATCACAATGGGATGGTCAGGTTGTTTCAGACCAAATTACATCTCTGTGTACAAGAAAGAACTCTCCTCCATGAGACGAGTTAAAGGTTGGGACATGTTGTCCAGAGATGAGGCAAATTTCCTATGATAGAAGTCTGCAGTGCTTGGCATAATAAAGCCTGGGGTGACCCAGCCACCATGCTTTCAGCACACACTGGTGCAGCTGTTCTCTCTCATCTCAGCCAAGCTGAGCTTTGCCCCAGTTTTCTCTCAGAAACCTCTGTTCCTACAGAGACACAGCTCTGGGATAGCACCACATGGGCACAAGTCTCCCTGCCACCCCAGGCATACTTGGACTTCAGCAGCACGTGTCTGGAAAGGGCTTGGTGTGGCATGAGGTGCCAGGGAGGTGGGTCCTCACCAGCAGAAAGGGCAGCTTGCCCATAGACAGGGAAGAACCTGGGTTTCAGAATGCCATCACTGGCCCAATGGTTTTCCAGCTGGAGTCAGTTGAAAAAAAATGTCACAAGTCTTTTTTTAATGTCAGTTCCAGCTCAAATTATTAGTCCCTCACCTTCTGACTTCATTTTGAAGTTCTGCTTGTTTTAAATATGAGCCAGGTTCAGCCTGAGATTGCTCTCTCAGATAAGATGAGTTCAGCTGCTAAAAGAAACCCTAGTCATGAGAAAGGTCAAAGCTCACCTGTCAAGAAAATAAAACCTAGCAGTGCACTGCTGTTGTTGTTGTTTTCCTGGCTCCTGTTCCTTTTTTAATGAACAAGATAATCTTGTAAAATCAACTGGCAGATAAATGAAATTCATGCCTGGGGTCAGTTGGCACTATTGTCTCTGGACACAATGGGAGCGCCTCTCCTTGTTCCTGCCTCCATTCAGCTGTAGGAGCCATCAGTAGCACTTCGGCCCATGCCTTCACTTCAGCGCACAGTGTCTGCATCACGTTGCTTGATCCACCTCCTCTTGATGTCATTGAGAGCTCAGTCAGATTCAGAGGTTCTTCCCCAAGTTTTGAAGAAGTTGGCACCCATGCAAAGATAGACATGCTCAGAATGTTTCAGTACCCGCAGCCAGCACAATTCAGGACTTGGGCTCAGCCCACTGAAACTCATCAGATCTTTGCCACTAAATTCTGCAGAGGCAAGAAGGCATCCTTAGCACCTCATCCTCTTACTTCACTTGTACCAGAGCACATAGAAATCCTTTCCCTTTACTCACACTGCATGTAGGGCGAGGAGAGGTGCAGCCTTTAGCCAGAACTCCTTTCTAGTCCCTAACTGAGGAACAGCTTCCCTGAAGCATGAGACAAACCCAGTAATCCATGCATGACTCCCTAGACATAAACAGTCCATGCCCAGGGACCGAGACAAAGATGCACCATCACTATAACTTTGAACAATTACTCATGAGAAATTTTGTACAGTAAAAATATAGTGACAACATCTGTTACTTAATTTGTGACAGAAGTAATTCAGTAGGTGAAGATCTCCAATGAAATATCATTCCCCAATATATTTTTTCTCATTTCTTTTTCTCAAATACAATACTGTAAATTGACACTTAAAAACGAGCTTTTGGACTTAGCCACAAAATTCAAGGAAAACCAGAAGACGAAACACTCTGATATTTTACAAATAATAAACTTCTATGGACTAGGAAGTGCCAAAAGGTCACAAACCTCAGCCAGGACGTCCCCATCTCTCCACTGACAGCCTGTTCTCCCTCGAGAAGCGCAGAAGCCCAGAGAAGCCCGACACTGACATCTAGTGTCAACCAGGCCACCTATCTCTCCCCTCGATAACGAAATTTAATATAATTTAATATTTATTAGCTACTTTCTAAGAAAGGAACTGAGGACCCAAGCCTCCCTTTGTGGTCAGCATCAATCAGATCACTGCAGTGCCCAGGCTTAGGCCAGCAGTTATTATTGAAGGTTTGCAGCCTTCAGATTTACATGTTTAGAGAACAGCTTAAGCTGCTCCAGATGGTTTCAAGTTTCTCATCCTTTTTGTGCAAGCCCACAATAATAGCTTTATACTTCCTCGCTGCGCATTACAACTGTAAAAATTGTAGGGATGTGAAGGCACAAGCCATACACTCGCTTAATAGTTTTATGTTTTCACAACAGCGTGAAACAGTAGTAAAAACAGGAAATGGCTTCAGTGGCTGCAGTTATTGAGAGTACAGGAGCAGCACCACAGAGCCCTGTCATGGTCTCAACCCACTGCAGCCTCTCTCTGATTCCCACCGCGAAACTATGAGAGTGAGCTGCTGTCTGAGCCACAGGGCACAGCCCCATGCACAACCTGCTCCAGCTGACATGAGGCAAGTGGCCCTGCGGGCTCTCATTTTGCACGGAGGAAGGTGGCCTATGGGCCACAGGAGTGGAAACGGCTGGGGAGAGGTCACAGCAGCAGCAGCCACCCATGTTCCTTCTCACAAGGATCACGCAGTGAGGGAAGGGAGCCCTAGGCTCCACTAGCTTCAATAAACCTTGTACAAAAGTCTGCCTGCAGGAGAACAGGCTTTGTATAAACTACAACTCCTGCTGAAGGTCACACATCTCTTCTGGGAGTGGCGGCAGGCTTTCAAGACTTGCAGATCAGCAGAGATATGCCTAGAAGCAGAGCAGGCCCGAGCCCAGAAGTGCACGAGCCACATGTAGTACACTGTCCTGTTCTGCCTCTCAGGTAACTCTCCTGACAGAGAAAACACTGAGCATGTACCAGCACTGGGCACTAACATGTAACAGCCACGTTTGTTTAATTCAGAACTACTTGAAAGCAGCACTCAGCCCCACCAAGAACATTTCTCCCAGGGCATCACTTCTCCCTGAAAGTATCACAACACTGGTAAACATCTCCCAGCTGTCCCTTTACAGTTGCTGTCTCTGATGGGACTGTCTCATTGAGTTGTGATCATGAAGGAAAGTACATTTTTACCACTAAAATCACAGGACCTTAACAAGCAACTCACACCAGCTAAGCTTAGGGGCTCATTGTCCAAGCCTTTGTAATTCATGGAGACAAACGGAAAGCGATCAGGTCAGCAGTTGAGCATCAGCCAACACATCCCAGGGCCTGCCTGGCCCCAGCACTTCCCTCTGTGCTGCAAGAGCTCAGCAGAAAAATATGATGAGCACTTTTAACCCAAGGAACTTTATGCAAGAGTACTGTTGTTCTCAGTCTTGTGGAGCTCAGCAGTCATTTTTCATCGATTTAAAATTCACCACAGAACAGACCTGAATTGAGGTTGGGAGAGTTCCTATTTTAACAGTGTTTTATTCTCTTTTCTCATAGGTCTTGCTTATAAAGAGCACAGATACTGTACCGGTGACATCTGTAGGGTCGCTGCAGGCTTTGCTCACAGCAGATTTGAAGCTCCAGGTAATTCTATATTGGTATTTGTTTGAAAACGGGAATGACATTTTTCCTTTCACAAGCACTGAAAAATGCAGGCAGAACTGCTTTCTGGAAACATGTATTTACTACCAGTGGCAATAGGGATCACACAGATGAAACAATTATTTTTTACTGCTTCAATGCACCAAACAACAACCATCACCTCAGTGACCCTGGGGGCAGTGAGGGATTTTTGTTTGCCGTCTTTGCACAAAGGCAGAGACACCTTTACTTACCTGTAATCTGAAGGTATCAGTGTAGGATTGCCACCCTCAAGCTCCACCGAATTGAGTGTAACTTGGCAAAATGTCCCCACAGCACTCCTTCCCTTTGAAGCAGCATTAATAGACTGTCCATAGCTGCACTTGGGCGGGCAGAACTTGCAGCTCATCATCTCCCAGACCTCACTGTAAATGAGCTGCTGGCATCACAAAGGAAACAGCACCCATTTTCTTCCCATTGATGTCTATTCTCGTCTTTCTCTGTCTCCCTCAAAAAGATAGAAGTCTCAAAAAAAACCCAAAAAAACAAAAACAAACAAAAAAAACCCACAAAGTGTAAGCCAGCAAACTGATAGTCATCTCTCTAAATTTAGCTATATCATTACTGTGGCATTTTCATTGCCAGGGTGTAACAGGAGAGGTATCGTGAACTTGCACTAGGGAGTGCTTGGACTGAACAGGCACTCAGACACAAAGGGAAAAGGCAGATTCTAAGTTTGCAGCTCATGCTAGAGTAAGATAACCTCAAACAACACCAGGAATCTGGAAATGACAGTTGTTCACATGGACAAATTGTCTTCAGATTTGAATAAAATAAAAAAATAACCTTGAGAGAGGAAAGAAAAACTCTAGAGATAGTTAGAATAACGGCAACAGGTTTTTTCATTACTGACAAGACTGCAGCCAGCTCATTCCTACACACCACTACGAAGCTACAAAGTTTTGCAACCACCTATTGAAAAGGCCACCTGGGTACACTGCACACCCAAGCAAAAAACATCTCGTATGTCTGAGCAGCAGTAAACTGTATCCTAACATTCAGTGTTCCATCATGATGAGATCCTTTCACAGGCCAGCTGAAGGTTCAGCTTCAGGAAGCTTCTCACAGAAACAGGGAATGCCACAAAGCAAGGGACTTCAGACAATTCTCCACCAGTGTTCTACAGGCAGTTCGGGCAATTTCTGAAGGCAGATCAGATACTGGGGCACAGCTTCTCTTAATGCAGGAAAGAGTATTTTTTCTTCTGTCAATAACTGGAAAGAACAAATCTATGTAAAGAACAGAACCTTGCACCAACCACTGAAGCCTGGTCCTAAGGACCAGGAGTCTGCAACGTGCCATTGTCAGATAGCAACAGGCTCCTGCTGCCCACCCACCTTGCCAACACTTCCTCATGCTTCCACTGAACTAAAACATAGGCTGGGGAAGAAATACTGCACCACTTCAGTGCCAACAATGTGAAGCTGAAGAATCAGGAATTAAGTAGACAGTGTTTTAGAACACCTTTTAAAGACAATATTTTAAAAACAGGTCCATAAACGCTCTATTATCAACAGCAGGAAAACAGAAAAACAAGGAGTATTTTGATCAACACTTTCACGTATCAAATACTTCCCTAGCATGCCAAAATTGGAAAACATGAATCTCTTTCCTTGATGGATTCATTGTGCCAGAAGAGTGGTCAAATCCCAGTAATCCTGTGCAAAGAAAGGCCTCCACAAAGGAAAGGTGGTCTGTGGACATTCACTATTGCATAAAGCATGTACTCTTTGACCCAAAATGCTATGTTTAAAGGTGCATTTAAGTGAAAACAACGTGCAGTAAAACTAACAGTAGAAACCACAGACTTCAGGGAAGATCTTTTCAGCAGTTTGTTGTTATTTTTAGTTGCTTTTCCTTCTGACATTTTAAACTGACACATCAGGAAACCTGAGCGGTCAAGTCAGCTCCCTCCAACCCCACCAAAAGTCAGGACCCAAAAAATGGAGTCCTCTGAAATCAGATTGATACATTCGATACTCAGTTAACACTGGAAAAGATATAAATCTTTTTTAAGTTGGAGCATACTTCACAAAGCTTTAAATGCTCAGAGTGGGCTTCTGAACTGTCAGTGTTGGTATTATTAGTAGGCAAAGAAAGTCCCATTTTAATTAGAAACTTTATTTTGAAATACATTACACAGTTTACATGTGAAGTGCTTTCACTGTAAGATACTTCAAAAACATTGCACTGAGCAAAATGGCTGACCAATTTCCTTGAAACTCTTCCAGTTATGTGTTGTTTTCATTAACAATATCTTACAGAACTAAGATGCAACTTAGGTATTTGTATTCAGAAGCTATTACTAGGTTTACCTTAGGGAGAAAGTACACGCTTAACCGTTCCAGTTAACTATGTGCTTCAGTAATGATGTTAAGGATTTGGCATTAAGATTGAAAGAAACCTGAGTCCTAATTAAAATCTGTATTCAACAAAGATTAAAAACAACAACAACAAAAAAAACCCTTCTGAAATTACTTTTTTTAATAAGGCACAGTCAGACATGTATTTATAAAGACTGACTACCAACTCAGTTTTACTTGAACAGCCTCCTTCCTGCTGTGTCAAAAGCAGTCTGAAAGTTGTTTGACCTGTCTGCTGCTGAGAATTTTCAAGAACAAGGCAGAGCAATAAGGCAACTAAAAGAACAAAGCAAGGAAGTTCAGCATTCGTGATGAATTCTGAACATCTGCAAAGTAGTTCATTCTGTAAATGGAGCGTTCACTTATTATTAAAATTGTGGTCATCTGTGACAAGGAAAATAGAAGTGGTGCAAGCAGGGCATGTTTGCAAAAGGAGTATTGCAAAGGTTATCTTTTGTTGTTGGGTGTGAGGTTTTTTTCCCCCTCCCCCACTCCCAAAAGCTCAGGACGTCTGGTATGCTTTCAGGTGAAGACTGCATGCAGCAATTCCCACTGCTTTCAAAGATAATCTAAATTGAATTCTTAATTTCCCCTCTGTTACCCAGAAAAGCTGAGTGTAACAGGAGGTTGCTTGACAACAGGTCAAATATCAGTGAATGAAATCTCCATTTAGATAATGAGCCAGAACTGCCATTCTATTTTGCAATAAGAAATTAGAGTGAAAGGAATCCTGCAGGAATAATAACAGTTCAAACAATTATATCATTATTTTGGCAGAAGAAAAAGTTCAAGAACTCATAAGATACGCTGTTGGCTGAAGAACATGAAGGAACTCAACTCTCAGTTAAAGAATTATAAGAAAAAAAAAAACGGGGTGGAGGAGAGGGTGCAGGATAGCAGGATAGAGGACGGGAGAGAAACCTTACCTTCCCCTCCCAATTAAATCCTTGAGGAATAACTGCTTGAGCTGTATGGCTTCTGTGGCCTATGAATGCTTCACAGATACACTAAAAGTTATCATTTTAAGCTGCTTGTTTTCAGTTTTAAGTCACTTAAAATAAAATTACTGCATCCATTCCCCTACAATAATCAAACCAAGAAAAAAAATTAAAAGCATTTCTGATAAAAATTTGTATCACATATTAAAAGATTTTATAATTCCGTAAAACAATTAAAACACACAAGTTTTTAAAAACACTTTTGCACAGCTGAACTCAGTGCAGGTTTAAGATAAAAAAAATCTGTAAATGAAATAGTCATAACAAATGTTGAATATAAAATACATTCTAAAGTATTTTACAGAATGGCTGAATTTCAAGCAAAGAACTGAGAACAAAGGATTGTTAATGACAAGCAGCCACATACAGAACACAAAGCAATAAGTTTAAATCAGACTATTTTGGTTTGTGTAGCCCTTTATTAGCAACTAAAATAGAAGATATTTGTTGTACATCACGGGTAGAACTGACTATACTGGAGTTTTATTATGTTCTAATACAGGATCATTTATAAATGCGTTGTTTTCCTTTTTTTCTTTTATTAAAAAGCTTCCACTCCTTTTTTGTTTCCATTTACAACTTGCAAAACTATTCTGAAAGCTGAGTACATGTGCACAGGTCTGCAAAGAGTGCAAATTTAGGATATGGTAAATGCTTTACATGTCATATTTGTAAGGACTGCCTGCCACCCATACCTTCACAGCTATTATCTTTCCTAAGAATCACAAAATGTTTTTATTCCACTTTTCCTTCCATTGTCCTAAACAAGAAAGCATTTTTAAATGAGTTGAAACTAAGGAAGGACTACACCTACTAGAAAAGAAGAAAGTTCTATTAGTTTGAGGTTTCAGTATACCCAAAGACCAGGGACTGTATCTTTGTAAGGGCTAGGCTGGGACCCCGTATACAGAGTGTGTGCAGGTGCCATCCCTGAGCATTCAGCAGTTCAGTGAACCATAAGTGCTCCAGCTGCATAACTCACTGAGCTGTCTTGCCAGTTTCGACACTGGCTTGACTGAGCATAATTCAAAAATGAAAAGCTCATATTCATTCCATTCTTCTGGAGCTCATTGATAGCCTGGAGGGAAAAAAAAAAAGATCAGATCTCAGTTCCTTCCCCAGTCCCTTGAGGGCTCTTGCACACTCTTGCCCCTCAGTGCACTACATACATACATACACGCAGCTCTATAAAGCAATACCAAACAACCTTTCAAAATAGATGCTTTGGAAACTACTTTAAGTTCTATGAGGAATTCATACAGAAACAGACAAAAAAAACTAACACTTTTTAGACAGTATTCTTCCTGTTAAAGAAAAAGAATGTACCAGAAATACATTAGGTGTGACAAGCAGCAAAAGCATACTAACAGAGTTTAGCTCAGAATCACTGTAAAACTCATCATGATTTGAGGCTGGATATCTACGCAGTTATGCCATAATACTGAATTCTGATACATGCATCCACAGTATCGATATTGCTCATACAAACTTCTATAGACCACACTTTAAAAGACTCATCTAGATGTTCTCTGTAGAGGATATTTCCAGAGAATTAGATTTTCCTTTGTAAAAAAGTTAACGTGCCTCATTTTAGATTTAAATTGCATTGAAAATACAGTGAAATTCACCCAAGCATTATGATAAATCTGCAGCACTCCATCAGTAAAACAGCTGTGACCTAATTTAAACAACTAAGTTAAGGCAGGTTTATGCCTGCATTGCATCAAAGCAAAAAACTTTTAAGTATGAAATACCGGTTAAGCTGAACTCTAATTGCCATAAATTTATGAGTTAAGAGTGTACAGCAGTCATTCTTACACAAGTACTCTTGCGTTGTACTTGCAAAACCCATGTCACACACCACAAGGCATTCACAGTTACTAGATCATAGCAATACTGAAAGAAATCTATACATAAAGTGCATTTGTAAGTACTGATTCAGAAGAATAAGTACATACTTCGCCACAGAGAGGGACTTTATTTTTAAGTGCCAAGAGAAAGCGAATGACTATTTCACTGAAATTCAAAAGGATCGTGGTACCTCATCTCCCTCAGGCAATTGAAAACCTCAGCCTGTGTAAGAATGTTTATCCATGAGCAAGACAATGAAATTAGAGACCAAATTGAGAACACTTGGAAAAACAAATTAATTCAAGACTTGCCATTTTAGAGCTAAGGAATTCTCCAGCAATATTACATTTAAAGCAAATGCAAGCATGTTGCTAAATGTTACGTTTTTCAACAGATCAGAAATTACTTACATTTAATAATACGCCAATAGGATGTCTTCCACATATTGTATTGTGGTATTTCTTCAAGTAATTGCTAAAAGATACAGGATCTAGCTGCTCTATAATGTTCATACCCTGAAAAAGAATTGATAGCAATGATTATTTCTCGCATTCATAAGCAGGTGTCTATGTAATCACCTACTTAGGAACATACAGCACATGAGGAATAAAATTCCTCTACTTTCTATCAAGGGAACCTCAGCATGTGAGGGTCTAGCTTGCAGTCTTCTTGTTGTCATCCCTTAAATCATAAAGGCAGGAACTCTTTTGGACCCAAAGATCTGTGATACTATCCTTATAGACATCAATGAAGCTCATGTTAAAAGTGCTCCTCCCACAGACTAGGTGAGCTGACTCCCACCTCCAAGGATCCCTGCCTCCATAGGATTTTGTACTGCAATAAGCAGACATGGCTACTAAAAAAGTGAAACAGGAAGAAGTTTCTCCTCTTCTCTCTGATAATAGCCTTCCAGAAAGAGCACTTTCCTGGAAAGTCTGGATATCAAAAAGCTCTAGACAAATTACACAGCAAGTTTCCTAGATACATCAAGCACACAAACAAGGCAGTTGATCTGAGCACAGGAGGGCCATCCACTCAGAGCATAAAAATCAGACCCAGAATATCTCCAAAGCACTGGCAAATTGGCACACCACAGAACCTTAAGAGGCAAAAGACCATGCTCCCATATTCCATGAGGCCATCACACCATCAATATGTTCCTTTCTCTCCACCAACAAGACCCATGATAACATGGGGTCTACTATGAAAGCTAACACTTGCAAGGAAAACAAAGCCTCCTACCTATGCAAACATTTACAGTCTTAAAGGCAAAAGGATTCTTGCAACTACGTATACAGCCTACTCTTTTCCTACCCCCAAACAGCAAATCATATATGATGAAAGTAGTTCAAAGCAGGTCTAACACCACTGATGTCTGGGTTTCATCATGGTTTTGTTATTTCAGCTATATCAGAGTCCATCCTCTGCTGTTTTTCCTCCCTCTGAAGATGATTAATTCTGTTCACCAGGCAAATGAGTCCCATACACTTACTAATCAGTAAGAAGCATAGCTGTGCCTCTTAATTGTAGCTGATGAAGCAGGAAGGTTTTCCTCAGAGACAAGAAGAAATGCATACACTTTGCATGGGAATAATGCAAATTTTATATTAGAAAGCTACATTAGAAAGGGAGATCAGACAATTTCTCTACAGATTCCTTTTGTTTCTGCAGTTGCCCCAACCAATTCCCCTGATTTTGGGAAGCATAAGTGATAAAAGCAGAAATCATGATGCAAGAAGCAGTCTGTCTGAAGTCTCTACCTCAGGAGTGAAACCTCTTGAACACTCTGCAAGGACGCTGGCTGATCTGGCAGATACCCTAATTATTCAGACTGGATCACAGCCTGGAATGGAGGAGCTGGAGGCTCCCAGAAGCATCAGGAGAGAATTAGAAAACAGCAACCATAACCACCACCTCTGTGTAATTTTAATTAAAAACAGACATAAGATGATTTCATAAAAAGATAAACTTTACAGAAAAATAAAACCAAACGATACTGACTAACAGCTGTCAAGAGCTCAGTTCTAGTGTCACAGAGAGAGTGTTCAGACTCCTAGATGGTAATTGCAGCTGTTTCTCACACTCTAGATCTACAGAACCAAAATGAATGCCAAAAACAAAGGCAGCTCCTCTCTTAAGTAGCAGAGATTACAGATACCATTGCATTTCTAAGTAAGAAGCATGTACTCAAATTGTGCATTTACTGGTAAACTGTTAGTACAGATAGCAGAACCAGATACTAAACAGCTCAAAAGAACATATTTCATCCATTAATGAACTATTTCATGACTTTGTGAAAAATAAGAATGGCTGCTCACTTGAGAGGCTCACTCTACAGCAATAAATCACTAGAACATACTGTGCAGGGGCATCTGAGCATTTATCTCAAGTTAATGAATGAGGAATTGTAAGAATGCTTCATAAGCTTCCATGCACAAATCAGCTCTGCATGCACTTAGAGCTAAACAGTTCATCCGAGCACATATCATCAGAGCTCCATGCACTACGGAGTTGATACAATCCATTGGAGACTGGCAGTAACAACTATCCTATCAGCATTCAGCTGCACTGAACATTCCAAACTTTCAAATTTAAAAACTGGCAGAACCAAGCTTGGTTCTTCATCTGAAATGGCTTTGAGAAACAAAAGAAATACTTCTGTCATGTGGTATTTTGTTTGTTCTAGAAAGAAGTATGAGGCTAGTCAGAAACTTTCAGCATTCAGAATAACTCTGTTCTAAATCTTGCTCAGCTGAATTAAAATACATGACAAAATGTAAATTACCACAGTTTTACAGTTCATTTCACAGACATTACAGCATATATCAGTTAACCAGACACAATAAATGGCATCTACAATAACCTTGCACAGTTAACTTTGTAAAGTGATCCCTATGGGACCAAATACCTACCCATCTTACAAAACAAAGAAACAAACCCAAAAAAACACACCCAATCTGCAGGCTTATTTTATACTATAAACCAGACAAAGAAATGGTACTCCACAACATCCTTCTCTCCAAATCAGAAAGATAGGATTTGATGGGTGGACTGCTGAGTGGATGAAGAACTGGCTGCAGGACTGAGTGCAGAGAGTGATGGTCAATGGCTGCATCTGGATGGAGATCAGTGATGAGTGGTGTCCCCTAGGGGGTTAGTGCTGGGACCAACTCTCATTCCGATCTCCATCAATGACATCAGTAGTGGGGCTGAGTGCACCCTCAGCAAGTGTGCTGATGACACCAAGCTGTGGGGCGTAGTCAACACACCAGAGGAACAGGATGCCATCCAGAGGGACCTAGACAGGCTGAGCAGTGGGACCAGGTGAACCTCATGAGGTTCAACAAATCCAAGTGTAAGGTCTTACACCTGGGTAGAAGCAGCAGCCACTACCAACACAAGATGGGAGAAATCAAAAAAATGAGTGCTGCCAAGAAAGACCTGAGTGTCTTTGGATGAGAAGCTGGACATGAGCCAGCAATGTGCCCTTGCAGCCCTTAAGCCAACCACTTCCTGGACTGCATCAAAAGAAGTATGGCCAGCAGGTTGAGGGAAGTGATCCTGCCCATCTACTCTGTGCTGGTGGTGCCTCATGAAGTACTGCATCCAGATATGGAGTCTTCAGTACAGGAGAGACATAGATCTGTTGGAGTGCATCCAGAGAAGGGCCACAAAAATGATCCAAAGGACAGAACATCTATTCTACAAGGACAGGCTGAGAGAACTGGGGATCTTCAGCCCGGAGAAAAGAAAGCTCTGAAGTGAACTGATATCTATCAATAGCTAAAAGGGAAGCTACAGAATAGAAAGGGACAGATTCTTTAGCAGGGTCTGTGGTGACAGAACAAGGGGAAATGGTTTCAAACTCAGTGAGGGTAGATTTATGTTAGATATAAGGAAAGTCTTTTACAATGGGGGTAGTGAGGCACTGGAACAGGTTGCCCAGAGGTGTGGTGGATGCTGTCTGGAGACTTTCAAGGCAAGGCTGAACCAGGACCTGGGCTATCTGATGTAAGCTGTGGGTGTTCCTATCCATTGCAGGGGAGTTGGACTAGAGGGCTTTTAAAGGCCCCTTTCAATTCTAAGGATTCTAAGACTTTTTGACAAGTTCAAGTTTCCAATCAGTAACCACTATCACACTAAGGGAAGTAAAAACAAATCTGGTTTCAGCACTAGTCAGTCCAACACTCCTTGGTATGTTGGAGTCACTCAGACTAGGAGATAAACAAGCTGCAGGAAAATGAATGGCTGGGCACAGCAGAGACTGAAGAGGTGAGCAGCCATGCAGAAAGGTATGGCCTTGAATTATACCCAAGCTAAAAAGTCTTCTCAGGTTGGAGCTTTCTGGAAGGCACTAACACATTGGAGTGGTATGGCAAAAACCATCTCAACAGCCAGCCACACAGTGCACTGCTTTCCCACAAAGCCAGCTGGCTGTTTCTGCACAGCTCTCCTTGCTATACCATCCCTTTTCATTATTCAGACAACCCTCCTACTGACTCAAGTGAGGTGTAAGGTTTCACAAATAGATACAAATGAGCAATCTGGCAGAGAAGGTTGGAGTTCATAGTCTGAATTTTCTGGCCAGCCATAATCAAAGAATAATTACTCTTCAGTGATGCATTGCAGAATACTCTTCTGCTCTTATTTAAGAAGCTGGCAGGTACCAAAGACAGTATAGTACATCAGATGCTTAATTACAACTCCCCATTTGAGGCTTCTTCCCTAAGGTACCCCTGTTAACAAGGAGAGTATGGTACCCCCCTTTCAGTAACCACTCTGCAAGGCAACAGAATGATCATATTAAGAGCTGCTGTGAAGAAACAGATGTTTGCCCAGCAATAGTTACAACTCTCTCTCTCGTGCTCCAGTCTCAAGTCTTTAACAGAAACACAATAAATGAAATTTCACACAGATTAACAGGATGGGAAATCTCTAATGCCCGGAATGTTTAGGGTTATTTATACTCTAGTTAAGAAAAAAACCACACATATACCTAAGGTCAAGTCTAACTAAGAGATCACAGTCCTTCCATAAGGGTATTTCTTTAGTAAAGTCATTCCATTGCAACACAGAATACTTTCCTGCTTACAAAGCACTCAGTCTGCTGCTTTGTCGGTTACTAAACAATTGTAAAATTATTGCTATTAGCTAGCAATAATTTTATTGGATCAGCAATCACAGAGGGTGACACCTCTGCTGGTTTTAGAACAGTTCTGTCTCCATCTTTGTTATTCTCCCTGCGGAGAGGCCCAACAGTTATAACAAGAGTCTCTTCAGCATCCCAAATGACATTATAAAATTCAACACTTAAAAAAGAAAAAAAAGTAACTGAGTGAGGTATAACATTGAATAAACTCATACAAAAAAAAAAGCTGGAAGAACATGACAGGCAAATCTTCGTAGCATTGTGCTTAACATCCTATTGCTAGAAAGAAATTTCCTAAAATTGCTAAAAACATCGCTCTGTATTGAGTTTGAACATTGAGTATGACTATGGAACTGTGTTCACATACACATTATATGCACCAACAGGCAAAAAAAGTACACTGCCACAAAGCACAGTTAGTTTTCCAGTTAAAATTAAGACAGGGTCAGTACCTTTACATAAGTCAATACACTGTGTGCAGTAGACATCAATTTCACTAGCGCTACAAAAACATCATTTCTTTTTGGCTGAACAACTACAAAAATAAACAGCCCAAAGCAGCACATTCACCAAAAGTAATTAAATGCCAAAGTCCAGCCTTCTTCACAGAAATAAGCAAGAGGGAACCAATGTTAAATATTTAAGTGCTAATACACTTTGAACTACTCTCCTACAAAAATATGCAGAGCTGCAAGTTCTGGGACTCTACAAAGAGACACCTCTCAACTGATAGTAGGAATTAGTAAAAATGGTAGTGAGTGAAGGTAAATTTATTGCAACTGGTGAAAAACAAAGACAACAGTTGGAGAAAACCAAAGACATCAATATAGATACACAAAGAAAAGAACTCCAGAGCTCTCTCCAACATATTTGTTCTTTTACTCATTTCAGACAAGTGGAAAAAAGATAATAAATGCTCCCTAAATAACAACAGCTGACTCTTCCAACAGATTTACAAAGTCACAGAAATGATCCAATATTTTCAGTTGAATTTTGAAGCTGTATTTCCAGGAGAATTACTTCTATTCTGTGAATTAAATATTGTTCTGAAGGTTAGCACACGTTTTCTTATCCTACTTAAAAGGAAATCCTTGGTTCCTGTGATTGCAAAGAAAATGCAACAAAATTGGCATCATGATCTCATGTATTTCACATACCTTCCACTCATTTGCCAAACCTAGAACATAGCATGGTCTAGCATTTTTCCCCATCAGCTGCTACAGAGTAAGAGAGAGGTAAGACTGCTCCCCCAATAAGCAGGGTCTTTTGTTTTTCTAAAGAGCACAATCCCCTTCAGCCTTTCCTCTTTAAAATGGATGATGCTGAAACCACCCACACAATCACAAAGCCATTTAAATATGCAGTTATCATAGCTAACAACTCTGAAAGACCACAATATTTAATAGTTTTTACTGTTTCTCATATCCATAAGAAGGCACATAGACAAGAATTCACTGGGGGAATTCTAGGTAGGTAAACATGCATTTATTCTCATAAATTATGCTTATTAGATTACATCCACAACATACCGTGCACACTCAGTAAAACAGAAGATATTAGTAAAAAACCACGACTAAGTTCTTTCTCTGGTAAACAAAGGAGAAGTATACATTCAATAAAACAGCCAATCTGTAATACTTTGTTAGAGAAGTTTCCAATGTGTTCAAAGTAACGTAAAGTACAGGAGAAACTTGTTAGTTAGTTCCACCAAATCTGAAAACTTACCATTTTATCTAGGTGCTCAATGGATCTATAAATTTCTCCTTGGGATTCATCATAGTAACTGTAACGGAACCTCTGACCTTGAAACAAAAATCACGTATAAAATAAAAAAGGGAAAATTTGTAGCTAAAACACTCCCTAGTACTTAAAAATTAATTGAAACTGTAACATCTGTAAGTAGTACTCTTCATTTGCTTTACACTTTTCAGCTCTACTGAGAAAATTTTAGGGCTATCACAGAAGCAGCCCAGAAGCCAAGTGAAAAAAAAATTCAAGTATAGCTGGCCCTTCTCTAAAAAAAAACCCCAAACACCTTTTCTGTAGAACTGAGACTGCAGAATCACTTATTTATTGCCTGTTAATGCCTTGGACTCCATTTCTAATAAATTTACACATAAAGTAACATTTCTTTTTCCTATTTCTCTTTAGACAAAAGGTCAACCCTGGGGTCAAGCTACTGCTTGCACGATAATACCCACTGTAAGAGAAGTTCAAAAAAAAGTTCATGATAACTCAATTCAGTTCTAGATGGCTCATTGGCCACAGTTGAACACAGGTCACTCTTAAACAGCTCCACCTATTCATCAGTTCAAAGATGAGTAAAACAAGAACTCTGTTACGTAAGGTGACCAAAGCAAAGATGTCCACGAATAAAAAGGAAGAAGGTCTGTTGTGTAATACAAAACATCTTTGTGAAGCAGTCCCCTTTTCCAGCTATTGTCACAGTAAAAGGAAAGCAAAGCATTAAAGCAGAATGACAGATGTCAAGGCTTCTGGAATCTATCTAGTTTTGACACCATGAACTGGGATAACTCTGCTGAGTTGGCATAAACACTCCATTTGCTATCTTACCCAGCAATAAAATATACAAAACTTATTTCCAAAGGGATGTTGTCACGTCCAGTGAATTGTTAACTAGTTAGCTCTGTAATATCCTTTGAGATGTTTAAGAGTAAAAAGAAAAAGGGCAAGAAACTTCAGACATTTCACCACAAGTGAAAAGATGTTTATAAATCAATATTCCTTTACCACTTCTTTCCTACACTGAAAACATATTATCATTTTAACTGTTTTTACCTATTGCTCCAAATTAAACTTTTGCTTTACAAACACATTTACATTTCAAATATACATTTACCACAAGTTCAAATGTCAAAATGTACTCAATGAAAGAATTTTTTTTTTTAAAGTAAACACAAAATATTAATCATACTGCTGTCATGAAGAGATGTGAAACTTACCCCAATGGCAAAAGTCAGAAGAAACCACAAAGAGGTTACTAGGATCAGCTAGGTATTTACTGAAGAGTTTTCCAAATTCCTGCTCTTTTGCCTCACTCAGTGCTCCGACCAAGACAGGAATAATAGTAAACTCATCCTTATGGCTTATAAGTAAAAGAAAAAAGGCTGTAATTTAACTGACATCTTAAGATGTTTTAGGACTTGCTAACACTTCGCAGAACATTTTGAAAGGATGCTATCAAACTATAGTTCATGTAAGACCGTACTACACAGTTTTTAAAGCCTGAAACCACTTCAGTTTCAGAAAACAAACCCCTCCCCAAAGCAGCATTTTTGCCGCAAAACGAAAACACAGGGCAAGCAAAAAGACAAAGTGAAACCAACCAATAAAAAGAAAATCCGTGTACAAGTACTGCCCAAATGT
Organism: Odontophorus gujanensis; assembly: GCA_013399175.1. Classification (NCBI taxonomy): domain Eukaryota; kingdom Metazoa; phylum Chordata; class Aves; order Galliformes; family Odontophoridae; genus Odontophorus; species Odontophorus gujanensis. Next base: position 553,545 of record VXAB01009629.1, read on the forward strand.
AGACTATTTTTCCAAGGTATACAAAAACACTCAAGACAGTACCCAGATGTACTCTAGGAGAAATTTTAAAATGCTGTGCAAGTAAAACAAATCAAGAAAAAACACATTTTTCTTCCAAAGCACTCATTAGGAATAGTGGTTGTAAAAAGACAAGCAATTTCAAGTTTTAATTTTCCAATTAAATTTAAAAGTTCCATGGAAAACACCCATTAGTATTTGAGCTTCTTTTAGAGGTATCTTTCAAAAAGGAATGAAAAAAATCTGCTATTCAGAAAGGGTCCTGTAAGAACATCTAATAAACTCTATTAATAAAGTCATCATAAATCTACTAACTCTTTTAGAACAGGTATTCCAATCTTAATATTTACATATTTGTTCCACTCAATTCCTATTGCAGCAACTAATACTTCTCACTGACCCCTCCTCTCCAAGGTTTTAATTGAGGAATGGGGAACTACAGTAGGAAAATCCCTAAAAAGGATATTAATTTTTCCTTACATGCCTTAAATTTCTCAACTGCATTTTAATGCACATCATGCACATCCTTGTACCATAAGTAATTAGCCCTAGTACCTTTCCATGGCTTTAGCAGTATAAGGCAAATGCATTTCAATACTGTGTTCATCTTCATCTGTCTGCAAAGACATACGCTCAAACATTCCGGTCTTCCACAGTTCTCCATAAACTGAAATGAATCAAAAATTATTTATATCATTCTTCCCCCCACACAAACAATCAAGCAAAACATAGTGCACCATTATCAGAAATAAGCCCAGTAAATCAAATTACTTGTCTCCAAGAGCTGTCAACACAAACCACTTGACTTCTACATACATGTAAGATTAAAATTACATTCAAGTCACACTATTTAATTTACAGAATAAAGGCATGTTGAATCAGTCACCTTGTTAGTATAGAGATTAGAACAACAGAAAATATGCATGCATTTGTCTAGTTTTTCAACTCTTACTTTCCCAAACTACCCCATCCTATTTTTTTTTTTTAAAGTTGACCAGCTGAGTCATTGTTGGATGTATTACTATTTAATATAGTTCACTATTAACTGAACTATGAGGTCTAAAGACAGAAAAATCTGATTAAGTAATCCACACCTATAAGCTATCTTTCATTCTCTTAAGAGAACTGGGTGGTACGCAAACAGAGTGATCTCTGCACCTGAAAACACCACGAGGTGGGTAATCTGATGTATGGCTCGTTGTCCATTACATAAATGTATTTCACAAAACCTGAAATACTTGGCACTAAGGAAATTTTTGTAGGCACCATGCAGGAAGCCTGAACTAGCTTGGTTAATCAGCGATAATGAGATAGCAACATAAATTAGGCTAATTAGCTCTCTTCTGATAAAAATAACTGTATAGTTTAGATTTACTCTGAAACACATACAACTGAGAATATTACAGCCATCTTCATTTCATCTTTAAACATAGCCCCAAAGACCAGCATCAGTCCATGAAAGACTAAGTTTTGTAGGTAGTGCACCAATTTAGGAAAAGACACATGCAATAGAGCATCCAAATAAAGGTAGCTTTTGTTCCTTTAGAAGAAACACACTCAAATCAACTAAAGTATGGTGGTTTTTTTCAGATAGAATGCTTAAGAAAATGCTGAAACAAGCATATGGAGGGGCTACTGATACAATGTAACACTTGTTAATTTTCTGATTGCTTTTCAAGATTTGTCAAGAGGCACAAACTCACACTGGTAAAAATTATTATTTAAATAAAGACTGAGAATTCTTCACATGTAGAAGCAAAAGACAAAGATCTTAATATATTAGTGCCTGCAACCACCAGGATCTTCAGTAAGTTAGCTTTCATTGGAGTAAGAAGTTTTACATTTGTATACCATAGAAAAACAACGACATGCCCAACACCACAAGGGTCCTCAGCACTGCACTGCTGCAGTTAATTCTAAAACCCCAGCACTCGACAGCAAGTAAGCTTTATTGCACACTTACTCTTTTGGTCAATTCGGAGATCATACAGAGGTGTTCTATAAATGTCCACACTGGAAAGTGCACATCGGGAAAGGGGCACATGATGGGAAGGCCCAAGAATGAAAATTTTTCGGCTACAATTATCAACAAAAAAAGCCCAGAATTTAGACAACAGCAATTGTACAGAGACTTGGTTTAGAGTGACAAGTTCAATAAAAATGCTGACATAGAAGTGATGCTTTCAGCAGTTACCTGGTGGTTAATAGCAGCATTTTATTCTATTACGCATCACACCACGGATCAATCCCTGATCCAGGCTTGCTCAGTAACTCAGAAACAATCATAAGATCAGTGCAGTAACACTCCATGTAGCTTTAAACCTCTTAAACAGATTATATACAAGCACTAATTACCTAGCAATTGACTGGACTCATCTGAAGGTAGAATTATACATTACATCCCTTTGGTCCAAGGAGAGAACCGAAAATCTAACTCAACCTTCAGTTATACACTGTCAACAATTATGGGTATGTACCCTTAAATGAGGATTATAGATTTATCATCTATTCAGTGCTGTTTGACAGTTTACTTGACTAACCTTTCTTCAAGTTTTACCAAATTCCACTTTAAGCTACTCTCAAATGGTGTATTTGTCCAGTTGTTGCATCAAAAACAGGGATCTGGATCTACGCACTCATAGCTTCAGCTGATATTGTCATCTTTCACCCATCATCACGATATTATTTCATGAAGTCATCAGTTCCTGGCTCTTGCTTAGCTGTTAGGAGCTCTTCTGACAAAGAACTTTAGAAAAATCTAAAGGAAATTCAGCTTTTCAGAATCAGGATCATATGATGTTTCTGCACTGAACTAAAGTGGCAGAAATGAAAAGATTTTCATTTATTTTTTCTTGCACACAGAATAAAAGCAAAACTAAAATACTATAGCTCTTTACAGAGCTCATAAAAACAAAAAATCCAAATGAGCAATACTTCAGTTGAAAGATTAATTACACTCTAGTGAATTCTAGACATCCCATGTAATAAAACAGCAAGTGATCCAGAAAGTTCAGTTAACTCACTGTGTCACTGAACCTGGGGAATGCAACTTGATTCAGAAGTTTTACAGAAACCTGTTCTCTGGCACACTATAAGTTATCTTCACTTTGTTTACAATAGTTTAGAGTGTATGCTAACAACATCTTTGGGAGTACTGTATTTATCTCATAAGCAACTGATAGACAGAGACAGTTTTTAGACTGACACTGCAAGATGCATACAGTGAGCAAATACTGGAGACGTTTTAGAGTTCTTATCGAAGAAATGCTGCAGTCAGAATAGGTAAGAATTGTATTTCTTTCTAGAAATATAAATATGAGAATAAAATCTCTTTACATTTTTAGATGCAGGCACAGACTACAGGTTTCTTTTTGTTTCTTTTTTTATTTTTATTTTTTAATTTTGTGGTATTATTTTTAAGCCTGTGCCAACACAAGCTCGTTTAAAACTACTACAAGCAACTTTAACTGACTTTAAATATGATAGGCACACAGTGGTTACTTTTTCTCCACAGCAGAAGAGAATCCTGGTAGCATTCAGCCCATAATCCTGCACTGAAAAACCAATGCAGAATTGTGAGCAAATACTTCAGTATACTTAAAAGTAAACAAAACCTCCCACAAAAGTAAAACAGAAACAAAGATACCCTGTGACCAGTAAGATACAAAATAGCTCAGGCTCTTGGAAAAGCAATGAAACATCAAGCAGTAAAGCAGATTTCTCATTATTATTTGTTAAAACAACATCTTTAACCCCTCCCAAGTAGAAATGTAACTACAAATTGATCTCAAAATCTGTGAAAATATTGGTTTACATGTTCTTCCTCAACAATACCACTTTTGTTTCCAAGATTTAAACAATTTGAGCACTATGAGATATAAAATGTAGAAAATAGATATATAAAAGAAAACAAAAAGAACTGCTTAGACTTCATCTTAAGATTTCTAAAGAAAATGTTTAATACTTACGTGATATTAGGATCTACTTGTTTGTAAGCATGGGCTGCACAAGATCCACAATAGGTATATCCTGCATGGCTGTAAATCAAGTTAAACAGCATTAACTATGTTTAACATTTTGTACAATGCATATAATATTTACACTGCTATTAAATATTACTATTTTTATCCCCTAAAAACAGGGAGAATAATCCCCAACCATCTCATGGAACAGCTGGAGAGCACTGTTCCAATACTGAATGCATGCATGACATTTTGTAAAAGAGCCAACTGCAAACATTAAGTAAGTCTCCTTAATCAAAGCACCTTTCATTATTCATAAAAGATAAAGTCCATTATACAACTGTGTACTATCAGAAGCTATTAGTAATGCTAAGCGTGTTATTTCCACATCTAATGGCTGCACTATGCTAGAGGAAGCTCTCCTAACCACATATATGTAACTGAACATGGAGGACAGTAGTAAGAGTCAGCAAAAGCAAACTATGTGTTACAACAGCAAGGAGAATAAAAGTATTCCATCAATGATGAACACCAGTTCAGGAACAGTATAAATGCACACAAGGAAGGGAGTGGAATCCGGCATGATGCATATACACAGATGATATCTGGAGCAAGTTACCCTCAAAATTATCCCCAGTTTTTACTTCAAAAGGGTACACTGCTGCACCCTAGGTGGATAAAAGGGAGACTGAAACTTAGTGAATCAGCAAGGTCAGCAGAGCCTTCAAAAGGTTTCCTCTGATGCAAGTTCTTTTGTCCTTCACAATAATTTTATTAGCCATGTCCTACTTTACAGGGGTCAAAACAAAGGCATAGATGAATGAAGCAATTCAGCTAGACCACAGAAGTATCTCCAGCAGTTCTGGAAAAAGAATCCAGGTTATCTAAGCTGCAGCTGGAAGGCCCTTCTCCAGGTATTCCTGCAAGAAAAGACCATGCCACACTTGGGACTATTCCTCCCATGGATTCATACTATTATGGAATAGTTGTAATACTTCTAATACTTCTGTTATGCTAACACTATGTTACAACAGGAAATACAGGAAGTTAATTAAGGTGTATTTTCTCGTATTTCCTTCCTACTCACAACAAATTGGAATAATCAACACCTTTCTTTATATATATACACACACATCTCCACTACTGTCATTAAATTTGGTTCTACCTACTTCGATAACACTTGTTTCTCCTGTAGACCAAAACAAGACAAAACAACAACAAAAGTAAACCATTTTGGATTGTTGGAAAATGTTTCAATACAGTTTTTAGCTTTGCAGAATTGTTTTCTACTGCTGACTTTAAAAAATACATACAGATAGCTTTCAAAGTCATAACTGCACTGAACAAGTAGCCATCTTAGGCTACCACTCTAACCCTTATCTTATTGGATCACATGGGAAAGATTATTTCTTTGATCCATCTGCAAAAGGAAACTGATCATACACCAACATCACTGTAGATTTATGCTGCTTCCACTTCATTTTCTAAATATTATTTATAAACCACACTGCAGTCCTCTCAGCTACTCAAGCCCTATCCAGTTCCCAAAAATCACTCAGAATAAGTATGTGTTTAGCAAATTAAATATTATATACAACGAAAACAGACTTCAAACTTACGGTGCAATAATGGCTCTAGCAGGTCTCTTTGTGGACTGTACTTGAGAAAGCCAGCCTTCTAGTTGTGCATTCAGCTGGGGTCCTATAATGACAAAGAAATACTGAAGCCATAAAAAAAATCTAGAACACTTCCATAATAAACAAAGTCAAACATTTAAAGTAATCTTAAACTTCAAGGCCTGTGTCTCAGCATAGAAAAAGACTAGAAAAAGAAAGAGTAAACATTTCAGGCACGTTGGTTTTGAAGTTCACACTACAGGAGTCTCAAACTCCCAGACCTTGAAGTTCATTTATTCTACATCCACGTGCTGTCTGGATAGACGCATATCATTAGAAAGCATGGCTACTGATCTCAAATGCGAGCCCAGCAGATTATTTATTATTGCAGGAATCATATTCCCAGAACTCAGAAGACAATATATGCCAAGAGAGACTGATATGGAAAGATGGTACACCCTACAAACTGAGATGATGATGGTCAATGGTAATATTTAGTCCTTTAATGTTGTCAAGCAAGATGGAATACAAAGCATGACAAAGAATGCTGTAAGCTGTAAAAACTGTAAATAGACAGAAGATAACTAAAAAACGTTGCTAATATTAATTCCACAACAGCTTCCTATCAATAAACATGTACTACAAGTACGTATACTTCTCGACATTAACCTAACTACGTATTCACAATCATGTTCCACTGACACTGAACTCTCAAGCTGACAGCTCTCTCAAGAGCTGCCTACAGCTAAACAAAATGTTGCCAAGATGTCAGCTTTTGTAGAAGGGGATGGTGGGGGTGAAGGACTTCCTCCGTGGCTGTAAAGACTTCCATTTTCTTGCAGGTAGAAGCTGAACACCTACTGCAACACCTTTCCTCTCCAGGGCCTCAGATGCAGCCTACATCTTTCATGTGCCACACTGTAATACAGTAACTTTATAAAACAGTATCTGTCCAAAATACCCACATAATTTTGTTCTACTGATTCTATTGTACACTTTTAAAATTAAAAAAAACAAACAAAACACAAAGCTTTTTAATTCTCCCAAAACATGTACAAGAACTTCCTAAAAAATAAACTTCCTAAATAAAAATAAAAAAGCAAGCTCTTTAGGAAAGAACTCCTTCAAACATCTGCTAACCAGAAACTTAAACAACCCACGAATCAGCCCCATCTTTGCCCTTCTCCCCCAGAAGAGCCCACTGACAGTGCAACAGTAGAAATGCCAGGAGCTTTCAGGCAGCCTGAGACAGACCTGGACTCATCCCCACCTACAATATGTGTTCGTCCCTCCTCTGTTCCTTCTCCAGCAGCTATTTTTGACTAAGAAGGAGGTTAAGGCGATTTATCTTTCATTAAGACAAATCAGGTAACTCACTGAACAGTTTAAAGACAAGGTGCAGGATTTCTGGTAATTTTCTTGAATTCCATATGATTGCTCAAAGAGGACCAAAACTACTCTTACAGTGCAGTAGAAGTAAGGTATCCAGTTTGCTTAGTCTGCCAGTACAGACTTTTTTCCTACAGGCAATAAAATCACTAACAAATCTGTGCAACCCAAAGGATGCAACTTCTGTCAGTGTTTACCCAAGGACCAAGCAACAAATTTGTTTTTTAGATTTATTTTTCCCCCTTTAATGCAACTACATGGTGACTTTCGAATCATCAACTTGGACCTAATGCAAGCTTCCACATCAACTAATACATGTTCTAATTCAAACTAATTTTGAAAATACATATAAGTAATCAAATCCTTCTCCAAAGGAAGCACACAAATGAAAACATAAAACAAACAAAAAAACCTCACACATATCCATCCAACCTTTTAACTAAAATCAAACCTAAATAAACCCCAGTACCCCAAGAGAACTCACGTTACTGATGGGATTACAGCCTACCTGCAGGCCCCTGTTCTTACAAATGTTTATGGGGATATTCTAGCAGGGTAATTTCCTTGTTACAAAGTTACCCATGGACGGAAAGCAACTGGTAGCATCAACTCAAAATGTTCAGAGAGGCTTTTCCTTCCAATTTATCAAACATGACAGCGCTTAAGGCTAAAGTCAAAATATTTGAATTGAATATATACAATATAAATAAACCCACATTATCACAGTAGGTATGCTTTGCCATATGGGACGATATTATAGGAGATGAATAGTGCTGTGAGTTTTGTTCATATGTAAGTTAAAATAGAAAAAAGCTCTTGCAAACAGTCCCCAAATAAGCGAAACAGTCAGCTGAAAGTGCTGCATGCCTAACCTTGTGCTGTAGTGGTGGGAAGGAAGAGAGGTTCCTGCCTCTTTGGCAGCAGGTGGAAAACCCAGCCTGGGAAAGCTGGCAGACAGAGCAACTGCTTTTTTAAGGGCTCAGAAAGCCGGCTGGATGCTACTTCTATGAACAGTCAGCATGCTTTAGCATTGATACTGTAAGATGAGACCTTCCCTTGACTGAAGAAAGATAAGGCAAAAAACTACAAGCTTCATTGAAACATATAATATTAAGACAGGATTTCAATCCTAGAAAATAAGGTATAACTATAAGCAATGTCAACATTCTTTAGTTACATATCTATGGATATTTCACATCCTGTTTTGCTTAGCAAACTGGTAGAAATTTTGTCAAATTAAGAATAATTGTGAGTACAGACCAAGACTCCAGCAGACAGGTGTACAGAGACAGCTACAGGCACATTTGGTTCAAGTTTCCTGCCTAGAAGCTGAACTTATTTTTACAATCAACATCATTCAATGCAGTGAGTGTTACCCCACGAATCAGACACTCAGCACTCACAGCCTTCGGCTCATCACCCCAATTTACACTTGTCACAGAGCAGGTTTTGTACGTTGCACCAAAGCAACACATGTTCCACACAGCCAAGCTCACGTTGGATGAGACTGAAGTGCTCATACACCGCATGTCAGCACATGGGTACACTGGAAACTTGCTCTGGACACAAGAGCCAACACTACCAGTGCAAAACCTCTTTTCAGGATGGTGGACTGAAGTCTCATTCACAGTGAGTGCCGCTTCTATTGGCAGAGTATAATGCTCAATCAAAATTCTGAACAGCGCATGGGACAGCTGCCTGATCTCTCAGTTGCACATACATAGCACCTGCAGCAGTACAAGTAGCAGTGGAGCACAGTAACATTGTCCATAACACATTCCATGCTATGGACATGGCCAATTACTGGATATTTACTACGTGGAAATACACCCTGTTCCCAGCTTTTACACTTCTACTTCCAGCCTTTGTCTACCACGCCATGTGTTGTTCTACAGGAACCAAACCTCTTCTTCACTGCACCTTACTCCTTAGATCTTTTCATTACCTTTACCCTTTTAAGCCTACAGAGCTTAGAAGCACTTCTAATATATTCTATAGCAGAGTTAAGTGCCCAGTTAGAAAAACCGAGGTCAGTAACAGTGAAACCTTGAGGGCTACCACAGATCAGTTTCATGACATGCTGGGGGAACTCCTATCCCCACAGCTTTGAAAGGGAGTCAAAACCAATCCAACTGTCAGGCAAATTTCAGTTTGAAGTGCAACAGAGGACTAACTAGTTTCTCTTCTTAGTTACAACTGCAGAAATAGAGCAGTTTTTTTAAAGAATACAGGTCTCACTTGAAAAAAAGAAAAAAAATAAACCTTTGTTTCAAACAGCAAAGGCCAAATTCTTGAATAAAGAACAAGCTTAGTACAGACAAAGACTGGAATTTGTCAGAAATAGGAAATGGTTTTCAGAGGCTTGTGTTGATGAGCACATTCTCTGTTGCTGTTAGATAGACATTTCCAAAACTGATGAATATACTGATGAGTACTGATGAAATACTGAAATCAGCCTAAGAGCAAGACAGAAATTTACTTACGCAAATTACAGGACTGCAAAAGAAAACATGACGATACAAATGAAGATTATGCTTACAATACATAAATACCTAATTTACACACTGCAAGTTGAACATAAAACAGCAGGTAATGCTTGAATGAGGGAAAATAAAACTGAAGCCCTAACACTGAAATCTGCTTTGGTGGCGGTTCCCAATAGCACATTCCAGCTTTTCTGTACTCTACCTGTTCTAATTTGCTTCACGGAAAGCTATTGGGAAATAAATAATCAAACACTGTCTCCATCCATTATGAACATCAGCCAACGTGCACCTACTTAACTTTATGAAATCCTTCCCAACTAGGTCCTTCAGAGACCAAACAAATGACCTTCTGTTTTGCAGCTCCAACAAAGTGATTTAGCCTCTAATGCGAAACACTTAGGTGCTAAATGTAATCAGAATTTGTGGAAGCATTCACGAGGTGATACTTGCAGGACTGTTTTAGAAGCACACCAAACATAAAGCTCTTTTTCAATTTTATTTGTACCATGAAAGTTGAAGCTTTACTTTCTTTACTTGGAGTATCTTGATTTCAAGTTTAAGTGACCCAGCTAGAAACAATAGCCAGGAAAGTGTATTTAAAATTACTTCAGCATGCTTTTCACCACACAGTGTTGAATAATACAGTCTGTATGTTAATGCTGTATTGCATGCTTAAGTTGTAAGAGATCCAGCAACGACACATCCACTTTCCCCATAAAATTTCTAAGACAGAAAGAAGATCAAATGGAGAGAGAGATGACATTATTTAACACTGCAAAGCAAATAATGAATTTTCAAGATAGAACAATTCGCTGCTCACAGATTTCAAGATAAAAACGGTTGTGCTTGGTTGTATCTGGAATACGCCAGCTAATGTCACAAAAGAAAGATTTCATGACCAGAAATTAATTGTACTGCAGACGTTAGTGCAAAGAACTGTGTACGGCAGCATCAGGTCACTACTTCCTCTCATCTTACTGTCCCTCAAGTTTTACTTTTCTTTCTCTCTCACATCCACTGCACTTGTTCCAGACCATGTACAAACAATATGGTGATGTCTATATGCACTACTTCTGCATTATATTTACCAATGAGCCTTGGTGAGTTACTTCAAATAACAAGAGCATGTCAGGCTTCCTGGCATATCAGAGTGATGGACTTCCAAAAAACTTGGATGAAACAGCAAGCAACTTCCTCAGCCCCCCTCCCATATCTGTATTCACAGTCCAACAGCTCACAAGGCCACACTCGTGTTCTTCCATGAAGGACTTCCAGCCCCTTCTACCACCTCAGAGACTCAGGCCCAGCACAGCACCGAGTAGCAGCTCTGTGCTGAGTGAAGGCAGGATGCCATAGCTCCAGAAGTCAATGGGAGATGCTCCAGCAGACATGTTTGTCCCCAAAATGCAGGCAGAGGGCCTGGCAAAGATATGACACGCATTCAGGAAGACAATGGCTGGGCAGAAATGGCTGTAACTGATGTACACACCTTTTCTGATATTGAGGAGAAGAGAACACCAGACAACCATAAGGTTCAACCCCTCACTCAAACATCTATATGGAGATAGACCATTTACCTGGCTCATCACACAAAATAGCTCGGAAGTGCAATGGCCCTAAAAGTCAATGCAGTATTTGCATTGCATCAAAGCATATGGAAACTAAGGTCAAAGGATTTGGTACAGGCTACCAGTAGCCACACTCTGATCACACGGCTTAGTCATAGAGAACAGAAATTAACCATACCTAACACAATAACAAACCTGTTTTACAGAACAAATTTCAACTCATGCAGTATTGTCATTCACACAGTCAATTTGATTCTGCTCATGTGATTTGGAACAACTTACTCAAGTCCTCTGTGTTTTGTTTATATCAGCATGCCACTGACTGGAGAAAGGTTGAGACAAGAAGACTTATCACACACTCTATTAAGGAGTGCTACAGTATTCGATCAGCACTTCAGGAGCCAGGCAAGGCAGGCTAGCTGCCAGCAAATTTAGTGTGTTAAGTACCTTGTGTGACATCTCACCTGTAATGGCATGCTACACAAAGTAAGGAGAAAAGATAAGTGGATATACAAAGAATAATATTTATTCTCATTTAAGGCATGCCCCACAGAACTGGCCAGGTTGGGTGGGGCCCTGTGCAACCTGATCTAGTACCTGATCTAGTGGCTGACAACCCTGCCTCTGGAAGAGGGGTTGGAACCTGCTAATCCTTCAGGTCCTTTCCAACCCAAGCCATTCTACAACTCCATCTAGGAATGCATCTGTCTTGCATTTCAAGCCATGGAAAAATTATGCCATTTTTGTTTCATGTTGTCCCTAATCTTTTCCTTTCCCCTGCTGGTCAAAATCAATTTCTCAAGAGATCTGAATGCAAGGCGATTGAATTAACCCAGCGGGATTTTCTTCCAAAAATAAATCATTGTACTATTTTTCACTACAGAATGATAATACTTCAGAAATTATATCTCTCTCTCTCTGTGAGAGCTGTGCCACAGGTTCATCGTTTTGTCTACATTAGTATGCCTTTATCTCATTTTTGCAAGCAGTTTTAGCAGCCACCATACATCAGGTTGCCAGGTCAGAGAAGCGACGGCATGTCACATACTATTTTAGACTTTTAATGAAAAAAAAAAAAAAAAAAAACCAACAAAAACAGACAGCAAATCAAGGTCTGCAAGTAGAAAAAAAAAAAAGTTACTTAGACCAGTAGTCTAACAGCAATGGTCATAACAGTACATTTGTGCAGCTTACCTGCAAAGCTTCCCTATTTCAGTGCTGCTGCTAAGTAGGAGGAACACTGATTCTAACTGTCTCACCAAGCAGATCTCGTTAGACAAATGCTCCACAAGCCCACATCTAAATTCCATTAACATGCTACACAGGACTGACGTGGAATGAGCATGAACTTCCCCCACATCAAAAGTTCTAGAAGACACGTAAAGTTCTATCATAACTATCATCATCTAGAACTCAACTGGAGAAATTTATTAAGGAACTTGCTTTTTAAGTTCTCTTCTACAATAGCGCAGTAAGAACAAAGAACACTTCAGAAGTCAAATGCTACCACCACCATGAAGCACACCCCAGCTTCATTAGTGAGTAGAAGTTGCAGTGCTTTCTGCCTGCAACATCACCCTCCCTCTTCTAACAACAAAGGTGTTTACTTACAGCTAGATATGACATACTAATGTGTAGGCACGCCTAGATGTTCATAAACACGCAGCCAGTCTCAACAGCTCCGAAAAGTTTATTAGCATCACACAATTAGGTGATGTATTCTCACTAGAATGTAGTGCATGTTTATATTTTCCAAGGCAGAACAGCCAAGCAATACATATTCCATAGCTGGAAAAAACAAAGGGGAATCAGGGTTTATTTTCAGCTGAAGCAATTGCTGCCCTACAAAATGACTGGTCTCTAAAGAGAATGAACAGTATTTCTTGCAAACCCTTTTAAGGGCATAATTTCAAGGATATCCTTTGGCCACAATGTTGTTTTCCATTTCAGGTCTATTCTTCATCCTCTTCTCCCTCAGCTTCCAGGGTCCTCTCCTCAGCTAACTTAATCCTTTCTTTCCCAGATCAGACATCTACAGTCTGATCTTACAAATTTTTTAACATGTCCTTCAAGAACCATGTTTCCTATTGCCCTTTTGGACAGAAGGAGGATACTAATAGTCAACTACAGAGTGGGATGGGGGTTTCTAGATAAGCATGCTTGCTCTGCACAAGGGAGCTCAGCTCCAGAGAAATAAAACAGTCCTCAAGAAATGGGAAGCTTAAATGTTAACCAGTTGAATATAACCCGACAAATTGCTTCTGGGCCTGGATGGTAAGCACGAGTATAGGTAGGAGGACTTGATAAGACAATCCCTGCAGAATCACAGGAATGCAAAGAACTATCACAATTCAAACTCTAATTATGCACAACTAGTTACAACAAGATTCCCTTTTAATATCCTTGTTTTGTTGTTTTCCTGCAGGGAGGTGCCTGGGCAGCCACCCCACCCCACCCCTCCCCAGCCATAAATAGCCACAGGCAGCCCAAGGGCTTCTGGTTGTCCCACTGCAGACAAGTGCTACTGGCCAAACTGGTCACACACACCTATGGAGATGCAGTCTCACAGAACCACCTGCTGAATTAGCACAGGACAGAGAAAAAATATAAAAGCCAAACAGTATCTATGCTTTACAAATTACTTACGAGGCAACAGTAGATCTTGTTTCATTTGCAACCCAGTACGAAGTCAGATCAAACAAACTACAAAATGTATGCAAGATCCTTTAGCAATTCCACCCGGCAAAGCGATTTTCTGCCATATTTGTTAATAAATGAAATGACAAGTAGCACAAAGATATGTGATAGTGTTGTCACCCAATCTTAACATTCTGATGTCCTCACACACATTTAAGAATACCTTTGACACAGTCTTGTTTGCTTGCTATAGAGCAACTACCCTTCTCTCCAAACAACTGGAAAACTAACTGCAAGCTGTCTGCTCCAGATGCAGGTTTGAGGCCCGTTTTGCAATGGACACAGCCCTTATGCCTCGAATACGAGGCTCAGAAGGAAGACAGTCATTCTCTATTGTTGTCTGGAAGCACACAGCCACAGCCGACAGCCCCGCTCCTTATCTTGCAGCCTGCATCTTCCGGTATCACCTCCCCCATGTATTTCTTTACTTCCTTTCCAGTTTTTTGCCTCATACCTTATTTATTACTTTCTGAAGGAGAAGAGGAAACTGCCTCGTTACAGCCAGGAGAAGTATTTTTTATAAAGGAGTATCCTTTATAGATGCCAGTTCGGATTCTGAACAGATAGACGGCTTTGACTGCACCCCTCCCCGTGTTCTCTACAAGAACCTCTGCCTCACCCTCACTTCTAGGACGGTCTTTACCCCCAAGGCCAGCAGCAGATTGTCCCCTGCATGTCACTTGAGTAACAGCTGTGGAAACACAAGCAGGAGTTCCCACACAGCTCCCAAACCCAGCAGAGGGTATCGCCACGCACACGTGCGTAAAAACAGAGCCATTCCTGGAGGGTCCGGCCTCCTGCGGGGAGAGTGGAGAGTTCCCCCCTGCCAACACACCACCTCCCTTCTGTTTTTATCGTACAAATCTCACTTTTTAAAAAGCGACGGAGCCCATTCTGTACAAGCGCCGGCACAGAAGGAGCCTCGGAGGAGCAGCCACAAGTTGGGCCGCAGGAAGAGAACGAAGCCTCCCCTCTAACACCCGGCCCAGCATCGACCCCCGCAGCACAGGCTCCGCGCTCCCTAAGCCCCAAGAGAGAACCCCTAGGGCACTCGGCTCCCGCGCCGGCCCCGGACACAGCGCCGAGAGAGTCACACGGCGACGCGGTGACACGGCCGGGGGGGCCGCAGACACGTCGCCGGCCCCAGGCCCCGCAAGGCCGCGGCCC